>CM040404.1:45174468-45756968 GCA_022702515.1 Ilyophis sp. 1 JC-2022 | reverse complement strand
CACACACACAGGTTGTGGGTTGGGAGGTACAGTACCTGCAGGATTGTGCGCACAGGTTGGTTTGAGTGGGACAGGCTGCTGCCTGGAGCATGCAGGGGCCCAGTAACATGCACCTACTCATGCAAAACACCCACATCACATGATCAGGGTCACACACATCTCCAACAAAATTACACATGGAGAGAGAAAAAAGGAGAACGAGTGAAAGGAAAACTGAAGATATATATACAGTATATACGATATATTTCTTGCTTACTTTATTAACCACAGCATCCTCTATCTTCACCTGTAAAATGAGAGAGAGAGAGAGAGAGAGAGAGAGAGCATAAGCACAAGGCTGTGATCTTTACGATGCTTGTTCGCAAACAGTCTGGCTAATACTCATAGACACCATACACTTGTAGACACCATACACTCGTAGACACCATACACTCGTAGACACCATACACTCGTAGACACCATACACTCGTAGACACCATACACTCGTAGACACCATACACTCGTAGACACCACACACTCGTAGACACCACACACTGGCACGATTGTGATACGCTGCACTTACACTGGCCCCCAGTGTCTATGGAGGGACATGGTTGTTAAACGCTGTCCATGTTTCCCTATGTTACACAAAGTGGGACTGCAGGTATGGACATTTTAAAATCCCCTGCTGTTCTTACATCACCGCGGAGAGCTTTTACAAGCTTTTAATCTCTATTTTCCACTCCGCTGAATAAACGTTGCGAGCTCTTGCTGCACCTCGTAAAAAAGCTCGGCCTGTTCGATAATAAAAATAAAAAACAGGCTTACTCTGTTTCCTGGGGGGAATAAATCCTGACTGCACAAAGGTGCTGGAAACCCCGTTACTCTTTTTCGCGTTGAAACTCCAGGCACGTTTTCCAAGAGAGCAGCACACACACACACACACACTACATATGCATATGAACACACACATGCAAACACAAATATACACACATATACACATATGTATAAACTTATATGAATACACACCTACAAATACAAATATATACAAATGCACATGCACACACACACACACACACACACACACACACACGCGCGCGCACACACACACACACACACACTCCACAACACTGCTTCTCGAAAGAGGTCATAAATAACAGGAGACAAAAAGGACAAAGAACGTTTCACCTCCCGGTCCAAAAACCTCAAAGGGGATGTGAGAGGATCTGAACACATGTCAGGAGTTCTGAAGATACTCTGATACTTTATGTATTGGCCTTTGGCATCTCAGAAAGCTGCACTGCAGTCACCTGGAGACATTATTGCACATTGGCCTATCAGAGAGATACACCCTCAGACTGACCAATGGCCTATCAGAAAGATACACCCTCAGACTGACCAATGGCCTATCAGAGATATACACCCCCGGCCAGTGAAGCAACAGTCCCTGTGCTTCACAGGCAGACATGCTGAAATCATGAGCGACAGAAACAAATCCACTCTGAGCAAGACAGAGCCCATTTTCAAATGTTAAAAGTTTTTCATTTTGTAAGAAAACTTTATACGTAACAGAATTGAATAAGAATGGAGTCGATGACAAAAGCTTGTTATTCCAGCCAGCCGTATATTATCACTCATTTCCTATGGGGGAAATGACAGTATAACACCAGGGAAATGTCATTATTTAGGCACACAGACATACATCACCACGGACATGTCTCTCTGTAAGTACAGAACATAATTAAGCTGAGTTTTGAAAACATTCAGCAAATAGAACAGAGCTGACAGGAGCGGGTCTGGTCAGCATTCACTCAGAATGGTCGGGCACGTCAGTGAGAACAAGTGCCTCAGTTGTCAGAGCTCATTCCGCTTAACATGTTTGTTCATTACAAGAAAACACTCGTTTGGCTGCCAAAACCTGCTTGAACCTGGCTCAGTAAAAACATTCCAGCCAATGTTTACCACCAACCACATTCCTTTGTTTGTTCCATAGGCTGCCACGGTAACAATGTAGAACAATAAAAAAACAAAAAAAACAGGAACACCTTCATTATAACATTATCATTCCATTACACCAAAAGAATGTGAACAGGAAGGAGCCGTTAATGTGTTCCATGCCGGCTTTCTTTGACCGCTTCTTTCCCTCTGGCCTCACTGACAGTGGGTCTGACTGCAGGTGTAGGACAGCGGAGGACTGAGCTCAGATCAGCACAGCACTAACGACAGGAGCAGGACAAAGGCCGAAGCAGTTGACATTGATTCCACCATGAAAGAGGAAGACTGACCTCAGATCAGCTGGTTAAAGACAAGCACTTATCTTGACTGTATCCCACCTGTCGCTCATCAGAGTCAGCATGTAACCTTCATGCATACATTTTTCTGGGGGGGGGGGGGGGTTGGGGGGTGGTATTGAGCGTTTATTTCCCGTATTTTTCAGGACAAAGTTAATAATAGCAGTATGACAGTTCAATGGTACAGTGTACTACAAACTTACTCTACATTACGATGAACCCCATAATCTCTCCCTCTCTCCCTCTCTCTCTCTCTCTTTGTTAGCACTACATTTATAGTTATGATATTAATATAGGAATAAAACCATTCAACAAAATCTCACACCTTCTTTCCTGTTTAATGTTCATCTTATTAACTGGAGGGAGCAGACTTACTTGTGAGGCATAAAATGCACATAAATGCACACATACACACATACACTCCCTCTGTCTCCAGCTTACCAGCCATTCTGTCAACATCAACTCAGAAGGGAGACCAACCTAACTGTCAAATCAAGTGATCAAGCTGTGCTTTAAACACAGACGCGCCCATAATTAGTGGGAAAACCACAGCGGGCGAAAGTATGACTCTATCCAGTCTGACACATTCCCTGCAAAGACGTCTCACCGCACCTCCAGGCCCAATGTGAAAATTCACACACATCAGCGAAATGCCAGTGCTCTCCACAAATAAAACTTTCATATGCTTTTCGTTTAAATTTCCATGTCTACATAGGGTAGGTCAGCAAGCAGGTCCACAAAGTCTACACTGCACACAAAACAAAGTGTCTTCCTCTGACTCGTGTCTGTGTGAGTGTGAGGCAAACTATGTCACATGCTTCAGAGGAGAGCATGTGCTGGCTGCACTCCCAAAAATTGATAGTCGAGGAGCTTGGAGCAGTGATAAGCTACCGTATATATATATATATATATACATAGGGCATTTTCAAACTAGGGAGAAAAAGGGGTAATGGTATTTCCCATTGGATTTATTATTGATTCCTAGATAAATTATGCATCTCACTCAATTCCCATTGATCCAGCTGGATTTGTGTTCCAGAACAGCAGGGTGCAGGCACTCCCTTACACTGCTGTTGGTTATCTAACACACAACACATAACTGCACTGTACACGTGCACCAACTGCACAGCCTGTGTGTGTGTGTGTGTATGTGTGTGCGTGTGCATGTATGCATGTGTGTGCAGATGTGTGTGTGTGTCTCTGTGTGCTAATATGCATGTGTATGCATGTGTGTGCACGTGTGTGTGTGTGTGTGTGTGCACGCGCACATGTTTAGCTCTACCTTACACTGCTGTTGGTTATCTAACACACAACATAACTGCACTGTACACGTGCACCAACTGCTAGCAACACAGCCTGTGTGTGTGTGTGTGTGTGTGTGTGCGTGTGCATGTATACATGTGTGTGCAGATGTGTGTGTGTGTCTCTGTGTGTGAATGTGCACGTGTTTGCGCACATGTATATGTCTGTGTGTGCTAATGTGCATGTGTATGCATGTGTGTGTGTGTGTTTGTGTGTGTGCGCGCACACATGTTTAGCTCTACCTGGGTCTATTAAGCTAGCTACACCAACTCTGAGCGCACCCTCGCTGTATAAAAGGTAATCTACCATACACCACCTATAACAATAATCACTCTGTCATTACTTATTCTGCCTCCTGTACACCCCTTCGAACAACCCCCTACCTCCTGTGTTTTTAACCCCCTCAAACAAGACCCTCCCCTCTCCAAGCACACCCCCGCACCTCCTTCAGGCCCTGCTACCACATACTGTACATCCCGCTGGGGAGGTACAGTTATATAACGGCAGGGAACAGCCCAGGCCTGCCGTTCACCATGCCCCCCCGCCTCCACCCAGACCCCAGCCTCTGGTTATGTAAGCCCCTGTCAGGAACCAAAAAACTTTTCCCAGCACATGCTTCCATCTCTACCTCCGGGACAAAGAGAAGAGAAAAAGAAGAAAAAGCTCCCGGAAAGGAAGACACACGGGTCTAAGGAAAGAAAGTCTTCGGGCGAGCGAAACGGCCATGGCCTTCGGGTGGGGGTTTTAGGAAAGAGAACGGGAGTGGACGTGAAACATACGGCCATGCGGGAACAGACTGCAGCCGCACACAAATTGGGTTAGCCAAAGTGGTTAACAATGGCCAGGAACGTGTACTGGTCACAGACGCTACAGAAGGAGGATACACTCAGCCCCCTGCTCTCTGCGTTTCCCAACTATGAGTGTTACTGTTTGGTAACCAAAGTTTTTGGTGCGACATTCCAGTACAGAATGTACATTGCTCGATCATGCCCCTTAAACAAATTTTCAGAGGATTACACAAAATTCAAATGTTTCACCTTCAAAGGAATTGAGGGGACCGATTGATAAAAATATGGAGCTGAGCATCAGGTGGTCCCATAGCACGGTCAGAATCCAGTCCTGGAGGGCCGTCCGTTGGCTTTCAGCATGCTTCGGCACCGGCGATTCATTCAAGATGGCGATTGGCTAAATAATCCAAACACCTGGTCATCAAGGGAAACCACAAATACCTGCGGACACTGCGGCCCCCCAGGATGGAGTTTACCCCCCCCCCCCCCAGGTCTAAAGAATCATTGTCTCCCCTCTCAGGATTTGTCCAAGCAAGTCAGGGGTGCCACTGTACCGTGGGAGTGCATGTAATAAGCCCCCTATCCAGGAACAGTAAGAGGTCGGCTCAACGTGCATTTACAATCGTATCACAGACTTTCATCGGACTCAACCCAGGAAAATCCATTCAGTTATCATTCAGATAGAACCCCTTACCTCCGCCCCCCCCCCGGGTAGAAGACGGCGCACACGGGTACTGGATGACAAACAAAATGAAAATGAGAATGAAATGAAGACTGCTGTGTCGATGTAAAGTCATGCAAAGCGCTATGAGGGGAGTGGAGGCCCGAGGCCGTGATATTATAAAACCATTTCACTTGCAGTCACCTGTACGGCTGCGGCGGGTGATTACATTACAGGTGACAGGTACATGCCAAGTCTCTCTTCCTCCTTCCGCCTACCTCCGGCTCTATCTCTCTCCCTCCCTCTCACAACTCTCTCTATCCGCTATTCTTCTCCAGGCTCACCTGATCATCCATACATACTGTATATACTGAAACTGGTACACACACACACACAAACACAGTAGAGACACAAACAGACACACACCATAGACAAAACCTATATAAAACAATGCACTTTCCTGCACTATGGGGAAAACATAGTGTAAGTTGTACATAATAATGAATCTCTCTCTCGTTTCCTCTTTCTATGCATTCACAGTATGTTCTCATAGCTGCTTGTTCACTGGCATCACTATTTTGTTTACATAGTTTTGTACATATTTATTCAGCTGCAGTTTTTGGCACGCCCTGGCTGTGACCCAAGTTGTGAGGAGAGACGAGACCCATAATCCCCTACGTGTGGTCACATGACGCGTGTCCAGAAAGAAGGACAAAGAATCACAAACATAAGCTCTCTCTTTCTCTCTCTCTCAATGGCTACAATGCTTCTAAATCAAATTGATCAACATTTATATTATATATTGTATAGTATATCTGATTATAAAATTTATATTAAACTATAATTCTTATAGTAGCCTAATTATTTTGTTTTGGAGGGCAGTTTCTGTGATTATCACTCGGACAATGTGATAATCCAGTGTGAGCGTGGATCATATTGCTGCTCTTCCCAGGGCAGAAACAGTGTTGTTGCCAGAAATTGCTCAGAAGTCACGCCAAGCTGATGTTGGCATCAGAGATGAGACATTCATTTGGCATACTGTTGCAGGTCATCGAGTACAGACGGCCGGTAACTGTAACCCTGGCAACCTCTGTCTCCGGCCAATTAGCAACAAAAAAATGTATTTCTATAACACGTTTAATCTCAGGATATCTAAGTGCTTCACAGTGAAGTGGGTGATATTCAACCACCACCAACGTGCAGAAGGATGGCAGCCATTTTGAGCAAGGTGACAAAGATAAAAACCTGTTTCATACCTGCACAGACTAACAGAGAACAGATCCTGTGCAGTGTGCTTTTTAGCCTATGTGCTTTAGCCTGTGCACTTTATCCTGTGCAGAGTGTGCTGTTTAGCCCATGTGCTCTAGCCTGTGCACTTTATCCTGTGCAGTGTGTGCTCTTTAGCCTATGTGTTTTAGCCTGTGCAGTTTAGCCTGTGGGCTATAGCCCATGCACTTTAGCCTGTGTGCTCTAGCCTGTGTGCTCTAGCGCGTGCACTTTAGCCTGTGTGCGTGCGCACGCACATGTTTAGCTCTACCTGGGTCTATTAAGCTAGCTACACCAACTCTGAGCGCACCCTCGCTGTATAAAAGGTGTGCTCTAGCCTGTGCACTCTAGCCTGGGTGCTCTAGCGCGTGCACTTTAGCTTGTGTGCTCTAGCTTGTGCACTCTAGCCTGTGTGCTCTAGCACGTGCACTTTAGCCTGTGTGCTCTAGCCTGTGCAGAGCATGCTCTTTAGCCTATGTGCATTAGGCATGTGAGCGTGCATGTATGCCTGTGTGTCTCTGTTGCATGCATGTGTATATGGACGTACATGTGTGCCTGTGTGTCTACACTTTCATGTGTGTATGTAGGCTTGTTGTGCTTGTATAGCCCACTTGCACATACATCCTTGTATGTATGTATGTGTGTGTTCCTCTATGGAATTACCATTTCCTGAGCTTTACAATGGCAGACATTGACCTCCTTCTACAAAGATAATTCAAACAGGCCTGGGCCACACAAGCCCCTCCCTTACATCCCACCAGGCCATGTGGGCCTCTGAACCGATTGGCTGAAAGAACATTCTGTTCCTGGCCCCTATAGATAAACAAGCCCCTCCCTCGTTTCCATGTGCAGGGGCAGAAAGGAAGCATAAGAGGAGTATATGCATTTACACAGAGGCATGAGAGTAGAGAGAGAGAGAGAGAGAGAGAGAGAGAGAGAGAGAGAGAGAGAGAGAGAGAGAGAGAGAGAGAGAGAGAGAGAGAGAGAGAGAGAGAGAGAGAGAGAGAGAGAGAGAGAGAGAGAGAGAGAGAAAGCGAGAGACAAAGACAGTAGGATTTTAAAGGAAGGCAGAATAAAACAAGACAGGCTCTGAACCTTAGCCAGTGCTCATAAAACAGAACATGTTGTAGATATAATTACATGCCAACTATCTCATGGCATTTTCAGCAATGCTACAAGGACTAGTTGATAGCCAGCAGCAACAAACAAGATAATCTCTTGTGTAATGACAAATCAAAACAGCTGTTGATGCAAGACTTTAAAGAACTTGGCCTCTGAAAGGATGGCCTCTGAAAAAATGCGATCAATTCATCTGTAAATAAAAGTGAAGTACACAAAACATGTTTAAGTACTATAATTAGACACAAATGCAGACAAAGCCGCTAATCCGGGATTGCTAATATGTACCGTTACTAAGAGACATATTAGCAATCCCGGTTTCATGGCATTACCATGGCATTGTCTTATTTACTGTGCTGTTGATTGATCTCGGATACAGCATTCCTGCCCAACACCTTATCTCATGGGCAATACAAGCATGCGTCCTCATATTAATCTCAATCTCCCACAAGGCACGCAGGAGACGATGTGAACAGATAGGTGGGTGTGTCAAATGGCGTGCTGGTGGGAATCGAGCCAGAGGACTCAGTTACTTGGCTGCCAGCCCTCTTCTGACAAATCACAACAGCTCAAAGGAGGACCCTCTGACCCCGCCCCCCTCCTGTTCGAAAGGGGGGCGGAGCATGCAGAAGAGGACAGTTTGCACTCTCACCAAATGTCCTTTGAGAAGAAAGAATCTGCTCTCCTGATACAAGAAAAGCTCTTACAATACCACCCCCCCCCCCTCCCCCCGATCCTCCCTCTCAGCCTAGTTCAGAATGTTCCTCATCCAAAGAGAATGCGACTTGCCAACTCAGCAATTTTGCCCCCAGACTTAGAGGCTAGCCATCTTAATAAACCAAACTGACAAGATTTTTTTTCTTTAAGAGACCAGAGCAATTACTGCCAATACACATATTGTGCCTCAAAGTATACAAAACATGAAAAAGGCGTGTTGAAGTTCCTTCTAGATATCCTCCAGCTTCTGTCTACTGATGTACTTCTCCAGGGTGATCTAGAGGCTTTTGTTCTACAGATCTCAGGCAACAGTGGATAAGCGGAGTAGAGACAGGAGGGGACAACGAGAACAACGTGAAACAGAAGCACCATTCCCACTATTCATCACCTCATGCTTGACGAATACACAAAATCCACCTCACCGGCATTTTGGAATTTTGGGGCCAGGTGCATTTCAAGTTTGGCATTCTGAATTCTAGAAGCTTAGAGATTAGCATTTTTGAGACATTAGGGGTTTTATGTACAAGGCAGGCCTTGTTTAAGGAGAAACCTTAGCAACGCGGGGGCGTGGAGTGTGAGTCAACGTGTTTATAAGAAGCTCTGGCCTCCCAAGTAAACCTGGTGCAGGAGAAAGACAGTACCCCAGATCTGTGCTCGGGTTCAAGTCATTGTTTGAGGCCTGCTCAGGGCTTTTAGCTTCGTCAATCCTGGTTTTCAACATAACAAGGACAACTGGTACCCCTTTATGGCATAATAAGAAGCAAAAACTAAGCTGCTAAAATTAGACTGCTCAGTTTCACACCAAATTACAACCCCCCCTAAAGATGCACAAAGAATCTTGGTGTCAGCATTACATGACCTTTCCAAAATGCAGAAAGGGAAAGTTCAGCAAAAGGGCGAGACACATTCACATGCATACACACCGACACACACACACATGCTTTCATACAGACACAATATCTGGTTTCAAAATGTCTCCTGTACTGGTAGGTTTAGTTCTTCTAAATTTCCCATTGGTCAGTGTAATATACAGCCAGGCACATCTCATAGAGACCTTTCGACAGCTGTGGCTCACAACTGCACTCATCATAACTTGTTTAGAACGTGGGCAAGTCGGCCGAGGTCAAATTCATTTAACATTCTTTTACTAACTGTTTCACACTAACTATGGAAGCCCAGTGCTCTCAAGAGCCCAGTCTCCTGTGAGACATAAAAAGATGTTTTAAAAATAGAGATGCCTTTGATCTTCTTTAGTACACGCTTCCCTTTCACCTGCCGATCACACTGTGTGAGGGCACAGGGAGTAGCCTTTATGCAGGCAATCTTAAAATGCGTTACCGTACAGCAGATACCTTTTCAAACAGCCTGAGATCTAAACAGATTATTCAAACACAACTGAGCAAGGTCCTGATTGTGTTGACATTTGTAAACTTTGCCACAGGCAACACCCTAAACCCGTCCACAGGTACTGCGACTGGAACGCCGGGAACGCCGTGAGCTAAAACCAACATTGCGCCACAAAAACTGCGGTCATCGCCCTAGCGGATAAATAGTGCTACGTGCTCCCTTTCCTGTTGTGTCCGAGTACAGCTAAAACAGCGAATCAGGAGAAAGCTGCTTTATTTAGAAACGTCTGGAAAAGGACGTGACTTCACATGGGCCAAGGGGTCGAAAAACTGTACAAGGTGCAAAAAGAAAACTAGCTCAGGCAAAAAAAAATTGTGATAAAAACTTCTGTTTGAGGAACGAAACATTCTTGTGTCACTGAAAGCTCCAGCACTATCACTCATTGAGTTCAATACGATCTCCGTCTCTTTCTCTGTTTTTTTCTCCTTCCCTCTTGCTCTCTCTTTCACTCTCTCCCTCAGAATTCCAGACCGATCCTTATTCCCTGCCCTTTTCCTCTACAGTCCTGACCCCCCCCCCCCACACACACACACACACACACACACACAGATACACACACACACTTGCACACCCCCACACCCTCCGCCCTTTAACCAATCTCTCTGCCTCACACCTCCTCCCAAAAGTGTACTCCTATAGCAGATCTCCACAGCAGCTGTGGGAGACACAGTGCCACACAGAGGACAGCAACAGAAAAAATAAACAGAGGCAGAAAAGTGACAAAATGGACCCGAGACAGTCGCCCCTGGACACCTCCCCTGCCACACACAGCCCTGCTGCGGGACCTCTCACCTGCGTCTCCACGGTGACATCCTGCAAGGCCTGCTGTTCTGTGGATCCTTTGAACCAGCTGAAGATTAGCCCCATGGCTGCTGGCTGTAAGCCTCCCTCTGACTCTCTAACAGGCTGTGTGTGCGTGTGCCTGTGTGTGTGTTTCCGTGCGAGCGGTGTGTCTGTCCCTTCTCCCAGCACAACATGAGAGAGAAAAAAAAAAGGGGGGGGGGTGAGGGAGGGAGGGAGGGAGGGAGAGGGAGGAGGAGAGGAGGAGGGTGGGACTCCCTGGCTCTGTCTGTAATAGCCCAGAGAGGGAGGGCTCAGCAGCTGCCCCGGAAAAAAAACAAAACCCCGCCCCTCGTCACAGGAGCTCGCGCTCTACCTCTGGCTCTTTAACCAAAAATAAACGGCGTTCTTCGCCAGCGGCCCTGTATAGCGAACACCACGCATTCCTAGAAATGTACGCTCAAGTTGTGCAAATCCGGCCTATCGCCATGGACAACCGCGCTCAACAAACGACTCTTCAATCACCGCCAGCACGGTCACATTGCTATCCTGCCGTTCCTAATCACCACAGAAAAGAACTAGAATATCATACCAATTTCATTTCATTTTCAAATATTCAATGTTCGGCACACCAAAAAAATGAAGAGCTCAGGTAATCAAGTGCTAAAACTGTACATTGCAACGCAGTGAGCGAGATGGTCGCATACACAGACACAAAACCACAACCAGGGAGAAAGCATAAAAGCCACAAATCTTGTGTCGCTCAGAAACGAGGCCAGATGACAGCAGCTTTCACGGCCACATTTCACCACCAGTCACAGCCGCTGGACAGCACACGGTCAGCTATTTTAGCAAGAAATCTGTCTGTTGACTGAGCAGTCAGAATTGCATTGTTATTTCCTGTTTTAATGATTTGAAAGGACCACACGACAGAGGCGACCAAGAAAAGAAACATCAGAAAAACACAAAAACACACAGAGGCAAATAATGAAGGGGAGGAGGTAGGGTACAGAAATAACCCGAGCACAGAGCCAAAGTAGAAATGGGGAGAGGGGGGACTGTAAAATAAGTCCCCTGTCTTCCGAAAAAGTTGGAAAACAGTCGGGACAGAGACAGAGCACACATTCGTAAGAGAGAGCGGGGCGCAGAAAACAGTCGGGACAGAGACAGAGCACACATTCGTAAGAGAGAGCGGGGCGCAGAAAACAGTCGGGACAGAGACAGAGCACACATTCGTAAGAGAGAGCGGGGCGCAGAAAACAGTCGGGACAGAGACAGAGCACACATTCGTAAGAGAGAGCGGGGCGCAGAAAACAGTCGGGACAGAGACAGAGCACACATTCGTAAGAGAGAGCGGGGCGCAGAAAACAGTCGGGACAGAGACAGAGCACACATTAGTAAGAGAGAGCGGGGCGCAGAAAACAGTCGGGACAGAGACAGAGCACACATTCGTAAGAGAGAGCGGGGCGCAGAAAACAGTCGGGACAGAGACAGAGCACACATTCGTAAGAGAGAGCGGGGCGCAGAAAACAGTCGGGACAGAGACAGAGCACATATTAGTAAAAGAGAGCGGGCGCAGAAAACAGTCGGGACGACAGAGACAGAGCACACATTCGTAAGAGAGGAGGGGGGCGCAGAAAACAGTCGGGACGACAGAGACAGAGCACACATTCGTAAGAGAGGAGGGGGGCGCAGAAAACAGAAGCTAGCTTGTAAATGAGAATGCCCACGCACACAGCTCATCGGGCAGTTGGCATTAAGGCCCACGGGGCAGCAGGCCATTACAAACAAGTTTGCATTCCCTCTGGCTGTTCGGCCCTGACTCTGCAGCTCCCTACACACAGCTTTCGGAGAGAAGACCATGAACGCTGCCCCGACCCGATGTGAACAGATATGAGATAAGGGTTTAGGGTCCTGACAACAAGGGCTTATCGTTAGAAAATATACACAGTATGCCTGTCGTGGGGTTTCAATGACAGTGCTAGATATGAACAGGACTATAATAACTCATATTTTAACACCATCAGTGTTATGATATAACCAGGGCTTTGCTATGATATAACTGAGGTTACATCATGCTAAGTATTACAATATGATAAACAATATGGTCACAATTATAATATGTGAACAGTAGTACAGTATAAACTTATATTATTTTGGGCCATGATGTCATAATTCCTATAATCAATGCAGTAGAACACTGCCTGACCAAAAAAAACGTTGCACACTAATATTTAGTTGGACCGCCTTTAACGGCGCACATTCGTCGTGGCATAGTTTCGACAACCTTATGCAACGTCACAACATTTATTTAGGTCAGTGGTATAATATAGTAAAGGTATTAGTGCCATAATGACAACAGGGCTGTTTGAGCATCCCCGGGACTGAGGGCTGGTGGTTCTCACATATTTCCTCTCTGTCAGAGCGAGAGAGTTAGCCGGCTGGCTGCTAGCTCACCTGACCTGTCAGACCAGCAGGCGGTTTCACCGTTGGTGCTGCTCATTCCTGCTGTCTCATGCTCCCTCCTTCCTCTCGCCCAACGAGAGACGCCCTCTGCCCTGCGGCTCAAGGCAGAGAGCATGTTCAGCCCGTCTGAGGCTATGTATAACCCTGCACGTGACAATATCCATCGCTGTTGAGCCACCTCACTCATTTACTCAGTTTGTTCAACAAAACAAAACGTAGGCAAACCTATGAAAGTGTATATATTTTTTTGGCGGTACAGCTTTTTCAACAAGTGGTTTGACAGGGCAGACCCCATACCCACACAGCACCAAATCCCGAAGGATTAACCAGGTTTAGCACAGACGCAGTCATTTAATATCCAATATACTTTTGTACCCTGTGACCTCATACAGAGTCCATAGCAACAGGCCGGCACACAATCTCTGGATGCTCAGGCAAGGCATTGTCATCAATCAGGATAAAATGTGTAATCAGCTGAGCCTTCCTAAGTCATAGATGTAGTAGTTATGTCTAGCACCCCCTTGTGGATTAATTATGCAACTCTGATGTGCAATGACACATTGTTGGTTCTGCTCAGTATTCCCACCCTGTCTTTTGTGACAGCAGACATAAAATAAAATTGCCATAAAATTGACTTATGTAAGCCATCGCCATCGGAGATGACAGGTCTCTGGAAGGCCACGGCCTTTCTGTAACCCTGTTGGACAGATATCTGGGCAGGGACGAGCACGGCGGGCACACTGGGTGTTAGGCTGGTAAACCAGCACTGCAGCGGAGGCTATTCTTAGCCTGTACATGGGACCCCAGTCACCAGCTACTGACAAAACCAACAGGGTCTGCTGGCAGCGGGACAGAGAGTTCCTTTTCCCCAACCCCACTGTCCCACCCTTTCTCTCATTTCAGCTGCTACGCATTTACCTTCTCTCTCTCTCTCTTTCTCTTTCTCTCTTTCTTGCTTGTTCCCTCTATCATCCATTTTTTTCTCTCTCCCTGTGTTTCTCCTTCCTCTCAGCCTCTCCATATTTGTCCTCTCACTCTCCTCCTTTTGGCCCTTGCCTTACATTAAAAGTTATTTCCGTACTGTTTAATAGTCCCTGGAACTCCTCAAAACCTGAAACACCAAAGAGAATTAAAGGGCTGAGTTGGAACGAAACATAGAATGCACCATCTCCCTCGTGATTAAAGGTCCTTGACTTTAGGCTACCCAGTCTATCTTGAGTTCTGAATTCAAATTCTGAATTCAGAACACTGCAGACTTCCAGAACACTCTGTAGCTGGCTGTAACTTTATTTGTATAATTTTGCCTCAAAATGGGTGCCAGCCTCCTCCACCCCCATCGTCCGGCCCCCATCCCTGCCCACACTCACGGCAGCAGGCAGTTACTGGCTCTGACACTGTTTACCCACTGAAATGTTTATTGCAGAATACAACAATGTCGCTATGCAGTTTCTAGCCAAAGGTAATTATGGTGACAAATGACTGACTAACCCCCGCCCCAAAGACACTGGGGATCTGGGGACTTTGTACAATCAAACATATTTCTATTGACGCTAACAAGAGCACTTACCTCTATGAAACACTAGGCGTCTAAAACATCTAAAAAACAGCACTGCATTCACCAGGGGAAGAAGCTTTAGATCATGAAACTTTAAGTTTAAACAAAATAAACTTTACTTTCAAAAGTTATATGAAATCATGTAACTAAATAAAGTAACTGTGTGAACCCAAACTTAGCTTTTGGAAAAGGAGGAGAGTTAAAAATGACCTTCTGTTTTCAGACAGCATTGTCTCGTCTCAACAAGGCAAGGGCTTGAACAAGTGAAGAATAACAATACTTGGCACATTGAGGGGAGTTTCCCGCCTCTGAAGAAAGCAAGCATTATGACATCACGTGGCCGGCTTCCATCACATGGTTAACAGTGAATTAAGTGACTGTGCACAGACAGCCAGGAAGAAACAGCCTCTTTAACTGAAGCTGTGGTTGCTGTGAGCCAGGCAGCTGGAACCCAAACGCACCGATAGGAAGGTATGAGGTCTTACCTCTGCAATTGGGTCAAGGCAGCCATTTGTCACAGGGGGCACGGCAGAGGTGCCGCCTGGACCCGCCTGGGCTGCAGCCTGAGCTGTCTTCTGTGCCTGCTACAGTACGGAAAACACACATGCAGAGAAACACACACATTGAACAGTGTTAGCAAAGACATATCACCGCCACTGATTGCTATAGGTACTTTTAAACTTCATACTGACAGCATAAAATTACATTAGACATTCATGAAGTAAGTATAATGTTAGATTTTTTTAAAGTACCAATCAGCCTCATAGACTGTATCACAATTTGCAGCTAGCCTTGCAGTAGTCACTCTACAAAATAGTGGTGACAAATTAAAACTGAATAATGTAATAGTCCGCAATAATTATATGCCCTGTTCATCATCTAAATGTACTATCCACATATCACATTTTGAATTTAAGTGTGCGAAAGAATTCAAAATCGAAGTATATTTCAAATACACTCCCGTAACTGTAGACCATGAGTATCATTGTGAGTGTCTTGAGAAACTCTACCAGCAGGGGGCGCCCTGTAAACTAGGCATGCAGTGATGATTGATAGTAACCGCAGTCAGCGCCCACATAATCTGGAAGCTCATGCCATTACTATCTCATGCTGTGATATACAAATATACAAAATGAAAGTAAACAAAACCGGGTCTGGTAGACAAACAGTAGGTTCATGGTTTTTTTTCAGTTGTAATCCCTCTCAGACCTGAATAGGTGTTAGGAGACCGGCACACCATGTGCAGGCAATGTCATATACAGTATGTAAGCATTTCAAAAATATGCAAATTGGAGTTTTATGAACCCTCGACTTTATCAGTTGATCTGTGGAGTGTGCTCTGGTGCAAAATGGCTGCCGTGTACCACACAGGTGTGAGCTAAACATTGCTGTGGTTGAACTTACCCAGTATACCCATTCCCTTACCCTCAACACACTGAGAGACACTCTTAGGTCTTTAGATAATACGTTAAAGTGTTGTATAAATTCAATAAAATTCATTATTTCATTTATTCAAATGAGTACAGCTGTCACGACTGGAGAGTCCCTGCCTATCCTTCGACACAGACTGAAAAACCCTTCTTCAGATTGCACCATGGCTCCTCTGACCCTCTTAAAACTATCCTCTTTCAGGCTTTCTGAATGAGATTTCCTTATGTGGTAGTACTGCTGTGTGCATAACAGTGCAACGACAGGTTTAGCTATGCAGACGTATTTTACTTTTTGTTCACAAAACTAATTGTTGGTGTGTTTGGCTAACTTTGCACTTACTGATTATAAATGGGCCTTCTGTGCCTACGTGGTGATATTACACTTTTGAATTCCTGAACCTGAGAATACTGTTTATAAGTCACTTTGGATAAAAGGGTCTTCAAAGCGAATGTAATATAATGTAAATTCAAGTTTCAGAGCGAGAGTAACAGTAAATCTAACTATAGACTTGACATCCCATCGGCGTATTATGCAAAACGCTTGCATAACGCTTGCCTGCTCGAAATAATCTCATGTCATAGAGCAGGAGCCGCACCGGAGGCCTGAAACATCATCACTTTAAAAAAAAGACTCGCTGTTGAGTGATCAACTACGTAAGTAAATCAAACTATGTACGTTTACACAGGTCTCGTTTGATTGTTTTACACGGAGCTTGAGGTGCCTGTAAAGGCTTGTAACATCTCTCTTTGACAAACAATCTTGACCTCCAACGTGACCCCCCCCCCCTCTCCCCCTCATTAAACACTGTGAATATTATTAAATGAATGTACTGTATACATGCCTTTTGCATCGTATGCATGCGGCCTCTCGCTGTTGCCTTTTCCTAAGCCACAACACAAATCAACAGGAGATCTTTTTCAGCCTTCTGACCATAAAGTTGATTTGTTCAGATTGGAACAAATCCGCTAGTGTGCCTGCAGCTGTTAACTTTTCACACATGTAAAAACCAAGTGCATTTTAATATTTCAGTAAGTTAGGCTACGTTTCTGGGCCTGAAACTGAATTTGTTCATAAAGTGGGTTGGGTTGTGGGCTAGGAAATTTTGGGAAGCATTATGCTACAGGCTTTTTTTTTTGGAAGGGGGAGTGCGTAGGCTGCGCACATGTAATCCCTTCCCAGGCTCTCTATCTCTGTTATTGCAAGGGAACGGGTTTTATAGGACTGATTCAAGAACACAAGTGACATACTGGCCATTCTCTGCATTTAATCTTATGGATTATTTCTGCTAGACAGAGCGAAGTGATAAAAAAACACAGCAATGGCTATTGAGACAATCACGATTTTGATCATGCGGGTGATCGGGGTTCAGTGAATGCCTTGCATAATACCTCCTGGCAGGAGAAACCTGTTTGCTCGAGGTGTGGGTACTGATCTCAGGAACAAAATTTTAATGTCACTCTCATTTGACTAACTATAGGAACAGAACACAGGGGTAGGCAGATTTTCACATGTGCAAGAAAAAAAAAAGAAAAAAAAAGCGAACATCGAGAGAGCACATCTCCTCTGCCTTGAACAAGACCGGGATGTATTGAGCCGTGTTTAATGGGAACAGGTTTTACCATTTCACGGCTATCTGAGGAATGCTAAGGAGATAAGCACGGGCACGCGATGGGCATCGCTGTTTAGGATCAGCTCTGTGCTCTTTCACAAGATGACCGGAAACATTGTGGACGGGTTTAGCTGACACAGTGTTTGGCCTTTTCGTTCTGGGACAAAGGGAAATTATCATATTTTAAGGCTGCTATGTATAGTATTTCCATATATATGGATAGGGCGGCACGGTGGCACAGCAAGAATATTCTGGGTTTGAATCCAGGCCAGGGGCCTTTCTGTGTGGAGTTTGCATGTTCTCCCCATGTCCGCACTGGTTCCTTCCGGGTACTCCTCCCACAGTCCAAAGACATGCAGGTTAGACTAATTAGATAATCTAAATTGCCTGTAGATATGAGTGTATGAGTGAATAGTGCGTGTACCCTGTGATGGATTGCAACCTGTCCAGGGGATATTTCTAGCTCAAATAGCTTTAGCTTTCATTGTGCTATAACTATGTGCAGGTTATGGCCAAGGCTACTTCCCTTCAAGCTTTTTTCACCTTCTTCACTTGCCTGTTCACTAAACTTAAATATTGAACAATTTATTTATTTTTTTATTCTCCGGTAAATAACCTGCGGTCCACTGACCATACCACACCCGGGTTCAAGTAGAAGACCTGAGAGATGAGATAAGCACTGTAAATACAGCACACTCTCTCTACTCTCTCGCCCCCCCCCCCCCCCCCCCACACACACACACAAACACACAAAGAGAGGCCCACCCAGGGTCTGCTCACTTCCAACAGGGGCGAGACATATTTCATTATCAGGCTAGTGCCAAATGCCAGTGCATTAAGAATAGAAAATACTAAAGCAATCCTTTAAGCTCAGACCTAGTTTGTTTTGTCTGATCTCTGTATTATCTTGGAAGTGTTATCTTTTACACCAATATGGCTTTGCTGATAGGTCCATGACTATGTTGCCAGCACACACCTTCTGTGCCTGACTACTGTGTCAAAACAGCTTGTTCTGTCATGGAAATTCCTCTCTTCACTGCAAAAAGATCTGCTCTTTCTGTTGAAAACATATATGCTTAGTCTTCTACCAGCCCAAAAAACATATTAATCATATTAGCATGCCTATGTGTGTGTGTACATAAATGTATCATGGGTTTATCACAGTAATGCAATATTATAACTTTTTTATTTTATTTTGTACACTGTTTATAATGTAGCAAAAGCACAGTTTGGAAGTGCATGTGACTGTGTCACATGTGACTGAGTGTTGTGCATACTCAATATCAACCAGCATACACTGCAACACTACTGGTGTTAAATCAATTCTGGCAGTGTTCAAAAGGGACAATATGCAATCAGACAGTTACAAGCATTCTTTCAGAGTTGATTTTACATTGAAGATTTGCATGTGGCTGGACAAAATTCTTATCTTTTTCTCCACTGATATCACTCCCCCACCTAACTCACTTAGCCCAGTATAAACAGGCCTTATTTCTAACACACAAAAGGACAATACCCACCTCAAGCATGTCAATGGCACGCATTGCTCATGCTGCACATTCGACCTGCACACGGTGAGCAATGCCACGACCCAACCCTGTACCAGGAATGCACCTCTCTACCCTAACCCCGAACAAGGTATTCATTGTTCCTCCCTGTCCCTTAAAGCAGCGCGTAGCATTCCCTCATACGTCTGAGCCCTGTGTGGGCTTCCCCGCCACTGCTGTGAAATTCAATCCGCCCTCCACTCACCATATATCTGAACTGGAGCATGAGTTGTGATGCTTATTTTTTTTAAATGAGCAAAATCGTTCAATATTTCAGACGTTACCAGACGTTTTTTTACATAAACATGAAGGGTCATTCGTTGCACCTATTGGCGAAGGTTTTGTCTTACTTGCCTTAAAAAATATATATATATATATATGAATACTTTCTGGGAACCATCTCGCATAAGTTAACTTCCACGCACTTTTAGAACAGCACGGGCTATGTGTTCAGATGTTCCCGTAGGGAGTGCAGCGTGGAATGTCTGAGCTATTCCCAAGCCGAAGTACTGCAAAGAATGCAACACCAGAAAAGCCTGAATATTTACTCCTGCTTACAGCACAATATCTCGGTAACCATGGTTTCAATTCTGGTCGCCCTTAAAGGTCTGATTTTATTCTTAATTATGTACGCTGTTTTTTTTTTTACAGCGACTTTAACCACAATGTTGTTTGATTTCTCTAGAGCGCGGCTGGCAGAGGCAACATGAGAACTAGCCCGCAGCATAGCAGGTCAATATAGATCCCTGGTAAATTTGTTCGCCTCATCAGAATCATACGCTGAAAGCTTCCTGTGATTGTAAGTGTAGTTTCAGGATGAGGTCATGCAGTATGACCAATTATGTACATGTCACAGACCTGAGGGTGGGTTTCGGCTTCATTAACATGAGGGACAGTAATCTCCTAGATCACATATCAGAGAAACAACCTAGGCTCTGAAGGAGCAACAAACGAGACATAGGCAAGACTATTGGAAGAACTGCGTGAGCATTCCTTTGTTTCTCTTTGGGAATCGGATAAATTGAGTAGCGCCCAGTCGATCTGGCAGGTCTGTCTCCTTGCAGCGACATGATTGGGTGAATCAGGAGAGCACAGACAGGTGTTGCGTCTCGTCCACGGCGTGTTTCGCCAGCTGCCACCGCTTTTCACTCTGCAGTCATGCAGCTGAACTGTGCGGTCCGAGCACATGCTTGTCTGCGCTCTCCTGATTTTGACCAATCACGTTGCAACGATGAGACAGGCCTGTCAGCACAACTGGGCGCTCTGGACAAAAAACTGGCAACTGAAACCCTGCTTCTCTGGGCCAATGCTAATAGCTAACTCGGTGTCATTCTGCATTGCAGCCATCCATCCAGAGCCAGTACTGGCATGTTCAGGATTCGATATGAGATGGCGGGGCCCATCCAAATTCAACCCAGTCTTGGCAGGATGAGCAACACAGCAGCACACCTAGTGCATAGGCCTACATCTTGCTTTCCCATTTCCCTGATAGATTTTCTCCAACAGAGAACATATGATATTATCTGGTTATATTAGCTCAGTGTATGGTACGCAGGTCAGGGATGTTGCGTTTGTCTGTGAAGTTATGAGAGGAGGGAGGGGGCTTTTATAGAGAGATTCAAAAACAGAAAAAAACACAGCAGCACTTTTTCCAGCTCTCCTGGTTCCCACAAAGGAATCAACCTACATGCCTTCAGGGTCATAACATCCAGAAACTTCTCTGTTCTGCCATTCTGAATCATTTACATTTATCTCATTTGGCAGAATTTTTGTACAGATGCCAGAGTCAGGCGAGTGAACCAGCCCACTGCTTTTCATATGTGACGTGATTTTCAACTGTCCCAAGTGCTACTACACAGTCAAATGTCCAGTGTTCATTCAACTCTCACAGAGTGCATATGAGCCAAATCTGGCTCATACAGTGCCGGCCACTACATGGTTGGTAAAATGGCTGTAAGTCATCAAGGGTCTGACGTATCAAACAAGCCTCAAACCATCACTCTGCTGCCAGAAATACAATAGATATGGATGGATCAGTTTAAGGGTTGTTTTTCCTGACAAATTCTTCCATTGAACTCTATGAAAAAATAAGTCAGGAGAAGAAACCCTTCAAGTTATCCATCCATATCTATTGTATTTCTGGCAGCAAAGTGATGGTTTAAGACTTGTTTGATACCTCAGACCCTTGATGACTTTTAGCCATTTAGCCAACCATCCTGTTCCAGTGTAATTTACAGCTAAATCTAGTCCCACCCCCCAATTCCCAAAAGGATCCATTCAAATGCAGAGCCGTTATAGTATCGCTTGTAAGAGTATCAGAAAATAAGATATCAAGAGTCTTTTGATGTTGTTCGGTCACAGACATCAGAAAGTCATGGCATGCAAAAAATATGCGACCAAATATAAAAAATGGTTACTTTATTCTACCTATAAATGTAGGGGTGCCAACAATTGTGGCACATGTGTATTGTTATTTGTAATTATTTCTTGATGAGTCAATTAAAGGTTAGATTTTTCTCATTTTTCCAGTGTGAGATTAAGCTAATTCACCAAACGGTGGATTTTTTATAACCCTTTTTACTCATCTTTACCAGGGGTGCCAATACTAGTGGAAGGCACTATATGTACTCTGCTAGAGTTGAATTAACACTGGACATTTTACTGTGAATGTATTGTGTATATACTGTGGTTGCATAGTGTATCCCGTGTATTAACTTCCCCAGTTAAATCAAAAAAAAAAAAGTCTAATGCCCATTGATTATCAGATTAAGCAAAGTGTTGGCAGACATTCCCACGCCTGGTGCAGGGATTATTCTTGGAACAAATTGCTCACAAAGCGCAGACCTCCGTACTATTATACGAGTCAATTAAAAACGAGAAGCAGTGCTTTTTTCCATTTCTGCCATTACGTTATCATAAACATCGGTGCTCACCAGACAAAAATGTGCCAGTAAATTTTAGTCGACAGTTAATATGAAATATTGCTCGAGTGCATACAACTCAAGAATAACCTACTACAGCTGCCAGCGTTACACCTGCAACTACCGACAAGCACCCCCCCATGAAACATTCCTGACCCAGTGAAACAGACGGAGCGGAGCGTATATGTTAAAAGTGCGTCTGAGATGCCTCGCTTAATTTACAGTGGGCTACTCACGAGATACGTCCAGTACGCCGCATAAGCCATCAGGGGTAATGTTAAACAAATGGTGTATAAAATATAAAAAAGCTAGAAAAAACGGCCACCAAGTCCTGTTCCCTCTTTCCCAGGTGTTCTTTATGGTACACGGAAGGTAGATCTACACTGGTGCCGCACGCTGAAGAAGTTATAATTGCTGGGGGGGGGGAAAACTTCCAGGGCGGACACGGCGATGATGTAAGAAAACAGACAAGTTTGAGCTGCATGGCCCATCCCTTCTTTTTGTAGATTTTTTTGTACACTCTAATCCTGCCAGCGAAATAAAGCAATTAAGCAAACAGCAACGCTCACTGACGGATTGACAGAATTAAGTGTGCTGCAGAAAAGAAAACACCCCCCACGGTAGATAGTAAAATGCATGTTCTTTTTTGTGCGCATGTACAGGCAATTTATTTTCCATGCACGAACTGTATTTACATATTCCAGCGCGATACAATCAAAGTAGCCTCCCAGCAAACAGTGGACGTCCCAGGGACGTCCCCTTTTAGTCCCCTCCAAGTTATGATGTGACATTCCCTAGGGATGTCCCAGAAACATTGCTAGGACGTTTTTTTTAAGTCCTAGGAAGGTCACTGTTTGGTTACAATATGACATTTAATTGTAATTTTTCGGCGACGTTGAAGCACCATCTCTATCCGGTTATGATACGACGTTGTGCTCAAAACATGCATGGGACATTCAGGGACGTTCCTGCAAAGTCTGTTACTGGTCACAATAGAACGTGATGTAATACATGTCTTGGGGACGTTAGCTACTAGAACGTCCCGGGAACGTTTTCTGTGACGTCCACATAACGTTTAGAAAACCCTACAAAAAGACGCTAAGGCGACGTCCTCATGACATTTCGAGGTGTTCAGGTGATGTCTCGGCGACCTAATTTTGTTAGCTGGGCTACATGTATATCCGACGATTAGCACGAGGAGGGAAACGCCCCCGTCTTCGGCTCTCTAGTGACCAGTTTTCGGCAGCGCCAATTACGAAACAGTAAAATTTTTCAATTCTCTCATTAAAATATAAGTATTTTATCCGTACTTATTATAAGATCATAAAATAGCTTCAGTCGTGTCAACATAATGAAGTTATTTTACGAACATTACCGGTGTAATAAGGTGGAAAAAATCTCTGCAAAAACGGAGGTACTGAACACATTTTTATTTATTTATCTGAAACTCACCCTCTTCCTCTGGCGGCTGTGCTTTCGCCTCTTGCTTGGCATCTTTGCGCAGCAAACAGATCTGCTAAAACAACGAGCGAGTTTCTCGATAGTGGATGCACCGGTGTACCCCGACCCTTCTAACCAGATGTTACAGCAAACTCTGACTCAATATGCTTCTATTTAAAGCACTTTTCCCCGTCTTTGCCGACCCTGTCGGGGGCGGGGGGAATGGGGAGCTCTAAAAGGGATCGGGGGGCGTGGGCTAACGTCCCCCGTGGGCAACCCCTCGTTGATTAACTAGGAGTGGGTCAGCACTGCCCGCGTCGTTGTGTTATGTAACTCACCAGACTGATATTGGCTGTGTCCTGTGCTTAGCGTGCTATTGCCACCTCGGTCTTGCTGCAGGCTAAATTTATGACTTTAGTGCACACACAGTGGTCCGAACCGATGCCGCGGGAATAGACTACTCACCGCGGTTATGTAACTGCGCGAACTATACTACGGTTCACTTCATTCGCCCTATGCACATCATAGAAAGCATATATTCGCATTGTCTGGTGTTGACACAGCGAATTTAGTAACCCTGCAGAACCCGATTAAGCAGCCCGGTCCTATAGGCCAGGAGGTTGTGCTCCTTTGCTTGGGTCCAGTGGTGGTCTTATATTTAACCAAAACTACACCCCCTCCATCCCATCAACCACACACACACACAGGTCAGGTAGAGATAACCTTGTTTGTGAGGAGGGGGGCTTAGAATTAACCAGACTAAGGCACATCATACTGTGCAGGAAGGAGAGGGAGAGCTTAATTGGAATTTTGAACTCTAATTCAAAGAGCATATGCTTATACTTGCATTAAACTTTGAGCCATTGAGACAGTTGCACTGGCATTAATCGAGTTGGGGTCTTTGAGAGAGATGCACTAGCATTAATCGAGCTGGGGTCTTTGAGAGAGTGGCACTAGCATTAATCGAGTTGGGGTCTTTGAGAGAGATGCACTAGCATTAATCGAGCTGGGGTCTTTGAGAGAGTGGCACTAGCATTAATCGAGCTGGGGTCTTTGAGAGAGATGCACTAGCATTAATTGAGCTGGGGTCTTTGAGAGAGTTGCACTAGCATTAATCGAGCTGGGGTCTTTGAGAGAGTTGCACTAGCATTAATCGAGCTGGGGTCTTTGAGAGAGTGGCACTGGCATTAATCGAGTTGGGGTCTTTGAGAGAGATGCACTAGCATTAATCGAGCTGGGGTCTTTGAGAGAGTTGCACTAGCATTAATCGAGCTGGGGTCTTTGAGAGAGATGCACTAGCATTAATCGAGCTGGGGTCTTTGAGAGAGATGCACTAGCATTAATCGAGCTGGGGTCTTTGAGAGAGATGCACTAGCATTAATCGAGCTGGGGTCTTTGAGAGAGATGCACTAGCATTAATCGAGCTGGGGTCTTTGAGAGAGTTGCACTAGCATTAATCGAGCTGGGGTCTTTGAGAGAGTTGCACTAGCATTAATCGAGCTGGGGTCTTTGAGAGAGTTGCACTAGCATTAATTGAGCTGGGGTCTTTGAGAGAGTGGCACTGGCATTAATCGAGCTGGGGTCTTTGAGAGAGATGCACTAGCATTAATCGAGCTGGGGTCTTTGAGAGAGTTGCACTAGCATTAATCGAGCTGGTTGTACTAGCTGAAGTGGAGTCTCCGTGTAGCTGTGAGATACCAGAGGCCCAGTAACCAGACCACACTGATGACTGATGAGAGCCTGAACAGCATTTCTGATGTAAATGAGTGTTGGAGTGAGGGTTCAATGCAAACAAGCTGTAGCACTGTTAGCCAATCAGCATCTTGCGTTGTCAAGGTATTACTCGTATGCACTCATACAAGCACAGGTGCACACACACACATGCGCACACACACACAAACACACAGCCACTCAAGGGGTCATTAAAAGCTACCAGTCTCCCTCTTATTTTCTGTAAACATTGCTTTATCAACATCCAGATCTCTAGAGAGAACACATTACCATGAAGGCGCTGAGTGGGACAGGTGTAGCCCATGCATGAGTGAGGGCATAGTTGCAGCATATATAAAATGTAAAGTATAAAGTGTCCGGTTCAAACTCCTGACCTTTAGAGTCCAGGGCCTACTGTGGAGCCACACCCACTGTTTGACCTCTCTGTCTGTCTGCTACAGAATCCCTCTACAACCATGCTGAACTGTGGAAATTTAATCAGAATCTGGTGTACACGTGTCCCTTTGTTCGCAAGCCATGTGGTTACATAACCCCCCCCCCCCCTAGAAATGGGAAACAGTTTTAAAAAAGAGGGAGAAAAAAAGGGAGAGAATTCAAATTCTCAGCAGCATGAATAGAATGACACTTCTGCCCATAAAAAAACGGCTCTGAAACTAGAGAGGGGCGGTCTTGCAAAGGCATACAGTGCTGAGTGGGTGTGTGTGTGTGCGCGTGTGTCTGTGCGTGTGTGTGTGTGTGACTGTGTGTGAGAGAGATGCTGAGTGTGTGTGCATGTATGCACGCTTACATAGGTGCGTATGTCTGCATTTGCATATATGTGCATGAGAGTACATGCACATGGCTGTGTGCGTGTGCATGTGCGTGTGTGTGTGCTTGAGGGCATGCTGACCAGTACTGGTCATCCCCAGTAATGCTTGTTAGAATCCAGATAAAGTGCAGTTATCAGAACCAACCTTGCTTCCGCTTTTGCAGACAAGCACAAACCAAACAAAAACTATACAGGACGGCTCCAGCGAGACTTGCACAATACCCCGTGGTCCGTGAAACATTAACGATCCGTTCAGAGCCTGCCAAAAACAAACAAAAAGTATAACCTGCGAAAAATAATTATTACAACATTAAACATCTGCACACATCACATGAGTTGATGCTCTGTCCGTTCAATGACAGACAGTTCTCTCATGCGCTTCACATTTATCAAAAGAGACACGTTTGCATGTCATAACTCATCCAAGAGTAGTAGTGGACTGGTGTGTCACTGTAAACTGATATTCACCATGAGAAAATGTCCCAACACTTTTTTTTCAGTTGGGCGGGGCTGGGGTGGAATGAACGTTTGCTCTCCACTGTCCTTTTGTAACATACTGCACCACACGGGCATTGCCATATTTTTCTGAACAAAATGGTTGCCCCCTGGTGGTGAAGTATGATTCACAGTTTCTCAATTGTTTAGACACATTTTTTAAAATTAAAACCAATTTTTCAAAATTGTAAGCAAAACTTCATATATTTCTTGTCAAAATCAAGCACTATTTTCAAAACCATGCTCTCATCCCAAAATTACACTTTTTCACATAATAAACACTAGTCAACAAATTAATACAAATTATAAATGCCAATTACACACTGGTTTAAAAAATCAAAGACACAATTACCATTATATTAGTTAGGCTTCAGTATTGTTTGAGTGTACTGGCCAACTCAAATATTGTTATTTTTTATTTTTACAAATTACAAAAATGTAGTAGAGAGTAAAATAAAAACAAACATGAGAAAATGGAAAAAAGCAGCGATACACGGGGTCCAAGCAAAAGGTTGTAATTTTGTTATAATCATGTTACATTGGTTTCCTTTTACAATTGATTCTCGGAAGGTATATGTGAGACACATGTAGCTGCATGACACGGGTGTCTAAACATGAATATGTATAAAAAATAAAACTGTTTTCAGACCACCAACTTCAGTTAATGCTGGGTAAACTGAATAATTCGAGAATATCTTCATGAAATGTGCAATTTCTTTGTTCTTTCCTGGAGATAGAAGATACTGAAAAGTTCCCATAGTGCAACAATAAGACGAAATACAACAATTCAACAGCCAGATTATTTCTCTCAATGTAGTCATCACCAAAGCGACATAGGTCTCGTTAATGTGGTTAGGCCAAAACTGGGGACAAAGAAAAATTAATAATAGCATTTCCAAAATGGCAGCCAATCCAAGATGGTGGTGATACATTTAGTACACATATGTGTTCCAGATGAGGAAACTGATCACTACAACAAGTTTGAACTAAAAAAGGTGAAATTTTCTGAAGAAAATGTGAGTGAGTTTGCTTGCTAAGTCTAAAGTGTATTAATTGCTCATTGTGCTATGAGAGCAATAATGGTGGAGAGGGCATTAGGGGCAGTGGGGGCCAGGGGCAATAGTAGAGAGGGCATTAGGAGCAGAGGGGGACATGGCCAATGGTACAGAGGGCATTAGGGGTAGAGGGGGCCAGTACCAATATTAGAAAGGGCATTAGGGGCAGTGGGGGACCACCACCTTCAATTAATTCTGGGTAAACTGAATAATTTTAAAAGAACATCATGAAATGTGCAATTCCTTTATACTTTCCTGGAGATAGAAGATACTAAAAGGTTTCCATTGTGCAACAATAAGACTAAATACAGCAATTCAACAGCCAGATTCTTTCTCTCAATGTAGTCATCACCAAATCATCAAAGCTCCACAGGTCTCACTCATGTGGTTAGGCTAAAACTGGAGACAAAGAAAAATGGATAATAGCATTTCCAAAATGGGGCCAATCCAAGATGGTGGCGATACATTTAGTCAAGCCGGAAAGTCTGAATACCCCTTTCACCATCTCCACGTTTTATTACATTACAGACATATTCTACAATAGATTGAGTTAATTTTTTTGTCTCAAAATTCTACACAAAATAGCCCATAATGACAAAGTGAAAACATGTTTTTAGAAATTTTTGCAAATGTATTAAAAATCGAAAACTGAAATTTATTTATTAAGTATTCATACCCTTTAACATATTTTTAAAGTATCATATTTAATATTTGGTCGCATATCTTTTGCATGCTGTTACTTCCTGAAGTCTGTGACCCATCAACATCAAAATACTCTCGATATCTTATTTCCAGGTACTGTTACAAGCGATACTATAAGCTCTCTGCATTTGAATGGATCTCTATGGGAATTGCGGGGTGAGACTAGATTCAGCTGTAAATTACACTGGTACAGTATGGAACACATGGCTGGCTAAATGGCTGTAAGTCATCAAGGGTCTGAGCTATCGAACAAGCCCCAAACCATCACTTTGTTGCCAGATATGGAGTAGATGTGGATGGATCACTGCAAGGGTTATTTCTCCTGACTCGTTTTCCTATAGAACTCTATGGGGAAAAACTGTCAGGCCATATTTTCGTGGGAAACTCTGTATAACTTCAAAGTCCCAGCTTATTGGTGAAAGGGTTAAACGGATTCTGAAGATTGACATTTCAGGCTCCAATCAAGTTAACGATGAAGAGCGTACTATTACGTTTACGTAGCAAATAAAAATGCTGAATACTTCTGACGTAATTTACATAGCAACTGTATGCCCAGATCACAGCGCTTCATCCACAGTGGCCAAGGGAAATCGATGACAATTCAGAAAATATATAACTTTTAAAGATCTAATTCCATCTTCTACTGGGACTTTTTCTGTTTATCGAGGGTGTGACAGAAATTTTCAGTGACGCTGACCATAATCGAACAATTGCACTTGTACGATTAGATTGACGTTAGAAGTGGGTTAGTGCTATTGGTTTCTGTTAGCTTCACCATTCTAGCCTCATACGGCGAACAATAAAGGCTAGCTAAACACTAGCACTTACTTCTTGTTTTCTCACCACTTCAGTGAAGTAAAAAAGTCAGTAAACTACCTTTTCTGTGAAACGTATTGTCAAGCTCACGTGCATTCACTGGTGTCTACATTCTAAAGTTCCGGTTTGCCCTCCCTAGATTTAGTTACCGAGTTCGCCGGAACAGCCCTTTTTAGGCTACTTCAGTAAATTACATGTTCCAGACTTGGGGAGGGGGGTTCCAGATAGTGCAGTTAGCTAACTGTTACCCAGCTAACTCCATAACGTTAATCCTGCGTGGGATTTGAACCCGGGTGTTCCATATCAAAGGCTATTGCCCCAGCCACAAAGCCATTGCAGATGTTGCACCCATCTGCAATTATTTGAGTGTATGGAGCATTTTTGATTTTAGAATTTGGCAGGAAAAAGAATAACTTCATTCAAACTTTATTTGTTTCACTCGTTTAAGTACTAGTGAAACAGTGAATAGTTAATGTAGTTAAATTTATTTGCCTTGCAGTTTGCAATAATGTGGAAAAAAACATTAAGTGTGAAAAGCAGAACAATCTGCGCATTGTTTTCATCGAAAAGAAAGGCAACCTTCGTAGGGCCTACCTGGTGCCATATCCCAAGCCATTGCTCTTACCAGGATCTCATAGCGGAGTGGTGGCCCAGTGATTGATCACTACACAAAATTTTTAATGTTTAAAACACAACTGATTTTTCATGAATTTATTCATTCAAATACATATTATGCTCTATAGTGCCACTATTTAATTCAATTTGGCCAATACTTTACAGTTTGGCTTTTGATGTGAGTGCTAATATAACTGAGATTTCATCAATATGCTTCAAATCATTTTGGAGTTATTACCATTTCTGTGGTAAGCCACGCCCACATCGATTCGTATTGGCTTACTGCGGCCACGTTGTTTGAAATATCCGATTCCTTTATCGTAACTTTTAAGAGGACCTTTATCTGAACAAATTGGTGATAGTTCCATGTTGATACATTACTCTGGGGGGGAGATGTTTCTTAAAGGTTTTTCAATAAATAAAAAATGGCTGAAAATACAAAATGGTGGACCTTATGACTCCTAAGCAATTGATTTGTCCACACATCTTCTGATGTAGAATGTAAGTCTATATCTGCAAAGTGGCAAAAGTTATGATTGTTTGAATATTGGAAATTCAAATGAGTTACAGTGCCACCAAATGGCCAATCAGTGCCAAAATCGACGTGTGGCCGTATTACACTACCTCAAACTAAGTTTCATAGTTGTCGGTTTTGTGGTTAGGCCGAAACTGGGAAAAGATGGGCTAGCAATAGCATTTCCAAAATGGCGGCCAATCCAAGATGGCAGTGACATATTTGTTCCAGATGAGAAAATTGATCACTACAGCAAATATTGTCTAAAAATGTCTTAAATGTCTAAAAAAAGATTTATACATTTATGAATAAAAAAATATTATGCTCTATAGCAGCACCATTTGATTCTATTGAGCACATATTTTAGAGCTTGGCTCATAAGGTCAGTGCAAGTATAGATACCAAATTTCATTCATAGCCATTGAAGAATAGAAGTGTAGTATTTTTATGACTAGCCATGCCCACAACAGTTTATTGGCATACTGCGGTCAGGATATTTGGAATATCAGAAAAAAATGCTTTCTTAATTTTTTGTTTTCGCGTTTCTGAACAAAAGGGTGTTAGTTACATGTCGATATGTCAAATGGTTTCGGAAGAGTTCGATTTGAACATGCAAGTGTTAAATGCTAATTTGCAAAAAATCCAATATGGTGGACCTCATCGTTTGCCACGAACCAAGAAATATTAGACAAATGTTTTGAAAATAGGCCCAACAGTTCAAAAGTTATAGCCCAAAACATTATATTTGTTTCTATAGCACCACCATCAGGTCAATTGGGTTGAAATTCACTGTACATGTGTCCCATCACAGTCTCTACATGTGTGCAAAGTTATCATGTGGTTTTGCTGCAATTCTAACAAATGTGGGAATAATAATAATAATACCAGCAATAACAATAGGGTTCCAGCACTATGTGCTTGGACCCCAAACTAGTCTGGTCTCTGCTCTTGATCAGGCCACATATTTTCATGTACATCACACATTATATTTTCTCTGGTCAAGCAGTGGAAGAAGTGTCTTTCGGAATGACACAGCCACCCTTGGCATGACTGATTGAAACAGATCACGGTGGAAACCCAGATGACAACACGTGTGAGCCGGCCGCCCGGCTCCACAATACTTGCGGGGGGAAAAGCCACAGACACGGCGGTATTCTCACTCGTACGATAACAAAACATAAGCCAACATTCCACGCCACAAGCAGATAACATTAAACACAAAAATAAGGGTTGTGGAGTCCTACCCACACTGCAATCCTGGGAGGACTACCACAATTTAAGAAATATAAAAATATAAAATGAAACACGAGCCGTCCGGCCAAAATAATCCACACACAAATACACAACAGGACAGCTTGTTGTCGTCCTTGGGGGTTGCCAATGAGAATTCAGACTGTCCACCCCTCAGGCGAATCACGGGACACAGGTCTTCGCCGTACCCAGTCGCCCTCGTCACACTCGCCGGGAAAAGCGCGGGACACCGACTGACAGGGAAGACAAAAAACACACCCACTGCCGCTCAGTTCCCCCACTCGGCCAGGCTGAATCTCATGCACCCTCTGCAGCTCATTTCGTATGGCGCACATGCATTCCTTACGGACTGGGGAAGTCAATTCCCCCAGCAACAGCTCGTCACCAGATTCCCCTGGTACACCGGCTCTCACGCCCCGATCAGCTTTGCACTCTGCTGTCGTTGTTGACCGCCGGTTCCAGGTGTGGCGCCGCTGATTTGTTTGTTCTTCTGTCCACAGTTTCTGGCCGCTCCCGTTCACTACCATCGTTTGTCCCACTTAGGTAAGTTCCGCCGTACATAAACACACTAACTGCACATTCATACAAACCTAACCGAATTTTAAAAATAAAAAAAATCACCGCCAACACACAGAGCTTAGAAGCTTAGAGGCAATCTGCGCTCTCATGCTCATCCCTTCATCAGATCTCCTCATCTACCCCAAGTACTCTCATTATATAGCCTCAGGGAACCCAGCCCCCGCATTTTCCATACAATCATCCAATTTCCCAATGAGTACCCATCTTCCATTCACTCCTACATCCATCCAATCATTCAATCAACTCCCGCAATTATTCAGTCCGGTTCCGCAATTATCTCATCAATCACCATCAGAACCCATGCATTCCCAATCACAGGAAGACCGTGAATATGTTGCATAAGTGTATGCACATGTGAGTGTGTATATGTGTGTGTTTCTGTGTGTATGTGCATGTGTGTGTGTCTGTGTGAATGTGTGTGGAGCTCATTTCTGCAGCACAGTAAGGCTGGTAAAGTGCTTAGCTACTCTGAGCTGCAGAGGGGACAGGTTCTCCCGCTTTGATACGTACATGAGGGATCCTGCCAGCTTAGCTTGTGCACACTATGATGTCTGTACTGTGTTCCCCTTGTAGTAGTATAAATTAGGTACTCTGCAGTACAGGAATGACCAAGTATTGATATGTTACAGTAAATAACAATAGAGCAGGTCTACCTATTCACATTTCTAAATGTTCATCAGCCATTGTTCTCCACATACAGTAGAGCTTACATTTCGCCATTTTATTTGTGCTAAAGCTCTGATTGCTGGTTGAATAATTCATTTTTTGACACATTTTTCAAAACTCGAAACACTTTGTTCAATTGCTTGGATACAATACACATAAACCTAAGATCATTTGTTCATTGAACCAAATCACTTGTTCAATATGACACAATTAACATTAAAGTAATTACTATTTCAAAATGCAATTCACACATTACATTTGAAATGAATTCCATTCATTACAATGCATCAAACTATAAATGAGTACAACGGCCCAAAACTATAAGCAACTGTTGCATTAGGAGTAATGCATAGTTTTATGGAAACTGATTGACACCAATTACCGTGGAACATGAACCAATTAGACTACATTATCTATGGATGTAATATTTCATCATCATCCTTTATCAGACTCTGTTTTTATGGTCCCATGTACCACTGTTCCAGATAATGTTTTCAGATTTGACAGCATGTATGCAGGCCCTTGCTATTGCTTTTCCAATAATGACAACTTGTTTCTGAGTATCAAAGGATCAGTATCCACCTACAACAACATAGCGACAATCTGGAGCAGGCAGGTGATCCAGGTCAGGATAGAGCAGTGAGAGGAGGAGGCGGAGGAGGAGGATGGCGAGGACGATGAGGACGATGAAGACTAGGACGATGAGGACAAAGATGAGGAGGAAGAGGACGGCGACGAGGATGACGAAGAGGATGACGACGTGGTGGACGTGGTGGCCGTAGTGGACAAAGGGATGGCAGGGAACAATGACCCCTTCTGAGAGGTGACCATGGGCCTTGTTTGAGAGGTGGGGGGAAACGTGGTAGAGGACAAGGCCACGGACCAAGAGGGCGGGTGTCCAATGAAATCTGAGCAATGGTTGTGGACCATGTAATAAATCGTGGCATGACAATGGATGGGGTTGCTACAGTGATTCAGCCTAACCTCAAGAGATCCACCGTGGCCTCGATCATTAGAACTTTCCGCCATGAGAAGCGGTAAGTCTTCAGCATGCACTATACATTACTTTTTTTTGTATATTTACTGTATAATTCATGCCATTGCATACCACGCCGTAGGTGTACTGAGTGACTGAATGTATTCTTTGTTTTTCCTGCAGAATTGAGACAAGGCCAAATGGGAAAGGCAGAGGTAGAATTCTGAATTACCAACAAGAGCTGGCTGTGGTCAATTTAGTTTGGGCCAGAAATGATATACACCCGACCGAAATTCAGTGAATGATGACATTTTTAACAATGTGGAGGCCATAAGTCTGCCGACGATTACACGCATTCTGAAAAGGCCCCAGGTGTCTCTAAAACAGATATACTTGCTGCCTTTTGAAAGAAATGCAGAAAGAGTAAAGCAACTGCGTGCTGAGTATGTTCAGTTTCAGGATTCCTGTTGTAAAAGATTCAAGTTTGATCTACATTATTCCGTAGGGTCATTTTTTCTCTATTTATTTTTAGAGGGTGATGGAGCTGGATCTTTATTGGCCAGCGGGCAACCATCCAGGTATCTGGACAACGTTGTGCGCTGCAATCTCGGAGGATAGAGTGGTGGGACGCAGACCTCTTATGGGATTTTATAATCCAGCTCTTGTGAATTTCCTTGATGAGCTACAGCAGGTCTGTCAAGCTGATGGACTGACTTATGCGATTGTGTGGGACAATGTTAGGTTCCACCCTGCTGAAATGGTGCAGACATGGTTTCAGGCCCATCCACAGTTTGATGTACTTGCCCCCATACTCTCCTTTCCTCAACCCTATTGAGGAATTCTTCTCAGCATGGAGGTAGAAGGTGTATGATCATCACCCTCACGAATGTGCCACCCTCCTCCAGGCCATAGATAATGCATGCAACGACATCACGGCAGACTAATGTCAGGGCTGGATTCACCATGCCAGAAGGTTTTTTTCCTGATGTCTGGCAAATGATATCCACGATGATTTGGATGAGAATTTATGGCCAAATTCACAAGATAGGCTTAAAGGAAATAACTAGCCCATTAATTTTTATTTGTGCCAAAGCTCTGATTGCAGATTGAATAATTCAATCAACTAGTGTTTTACCTGTGTGTTAATTGATATTGGAGTTTATGGTTTTTAATGGCAGTGTTTTTCACGTAAAAAATTGTGGCTAAAACAGGAGAACTGTGTGAAATGTATTCAAAAAGTGTTAAAGAGACTGAAATTTGTGTTAAAACAAGCAAAATAGACAATCTTTTCAAAATGATATGCACTATCTATTGGCACATAAACTTAATGTTTTATCTATAGGGTCATACTACAAATTTGAGAAACTAATGCCTGGAAACCAGACATTACCATCAATAATCTGGCTCTGGATCTCTCACAGTCGAATAGCATCATTTGCCCGAACCATATCAATGATAATGATTTCTTGCTCCAGGGTGAACAGCCGTTGTCTACCACCACCAGCATAAAGTCTTTCAGTTCTGCAAAATAAATGAATACAGTAATGACAACATTAACATAACTTGCAGTAGTGTACATGAGGTATTCTGCAGTAAAGTAGTCACTGAGTAATGCATTGATATGTTATAGTAAATGACAAGTAGATTAGTAGAGAGTAGATTACTCCCATTACATTTTTTTTTTTACAGTACTTACCTATTCTCATTTCTGAATGTTCATATCACAGAGTCAACAATGAAGCGGCTGAGATTGGGCTGAACCCTCGGCCCGGCCTCCCTCAGGGTCAAACCATGGTTGAGCACATGGTCAACCAAAGTGGCCCGGATCTCATTGGAGAGATTTGCTCTCCTTGCTCTTCTTGCTCTCCTTGCTCTTGGTGCTCTTGGTGCTCTTGGTGCTCCTGCTCCTCCTGCTCCTCCTGCTCCTTCTGCTCCTCTTCCTCCCTCTGCCTCATGCTGCAATGTGGTCAGCCATTGTTGCTTCTTGCTCTTCTTGCTCTCTTTGCTCTTGGTGCTGTTGCTGCTCCTGATCCTCCTGTTCCTCCTTTTCCGTCTGCCTCATGCTGCAATGTGGTCAGCCATTATTGCTCCTTGCTCTCGGTGCTGCTGCTGCTGCTGCTGCTACTCCTCCTCCTCCTCCTCCTCCCTCTGCCACGTGCTGCAATGTGGTACAGGCTCACCTGTAGCTTTTTTATTTGTGCTAAAGCAATAATTGCTGATTGAATAATTAAGTCAACTAGTGTTTTACCTGTGAGGAATGTGTGCGTTAATTTATATTGGAATTTATAGTTTTTAATTGCAATGTTTTTTTATGTGAAAACAAGAAATATACTTTTTGAAAATTGTGCCTAAAACAGAAAATATTGTGTGAAATGTATTCAAAAAGTGTTAAAGAGATGGAAATTTGTGTTAAAACAAGCAAAATAGTGCTTATAATTTTGAAATGATTGTCTATCTGTTGGCACATGAACTTAATGTTTTATTTATAGGGTCATAATACCAATTTTAGTGTCTAAACAATTGAGAAACTAATATACCATATTGGCATAGGCTACATCCAATGATGCACAAACTAAGCAAGTGACCTCTGCTCACGTGTCAGGAAAGGTACTACTTTTGTACGCATAGGCTAGTTACATATCTTGAATTGCTTCAGTAAATATTCATTGGCCAACTGATTAAAAATATACAAAGTGAAAGGTACCATTCAAAAGTGGCTCTTGACAGGAGTATACACCGAATACACAAGTAATGTTACGGCACGTAATGCGTTAGTCATTTATGCTACAGATGAAGTCAGTCGGACATGCTTGCAAAAAAGCTTGTTCAAAACAAATTGTTCAGGGACAATTTTCTGCTAATTCCAACAGGTGGCGCTACTTTCACAGTAAAATCTGTCATTCTTTGACAAACCCGTTCGAGTGCTTATCACTTGTACCGTAGCCGCTCAAATAAGGCATTCATATTGATTCAAATAGAAAATGGTCATTTAAAAAAAAATCCCTGTGATCTTTGATCAGTGGTGTATTTTTTTTTTTTAAACTTGCGTCAGTATGTTCAAAAACCATAAAACAAATAAGCAGTTAAAGTGATTGAAACAGAGAGAGCACAGCTGGATCCTGTGCAAATGTTTTAGGGGGACTTCATTTTATAGTTTTGTATTGGTTTTATTGTGGAGTTTTTTTTTTTTTGCATTTTTATCTCTTATACATTGTTATGGATTGACAGTTGTATTTGAGTTTTTTTTGGCAATTTTAAATAATTTCTCTCTCTTTTTCTGTGCCTCTGTTTTTTTCTGTTTCCTCTTTGTCTCCTGCAAACACGGAAAAGCGACAAGATATAATTAAACACTGACATAGAGTTAAAAACAACTACCTAGAACAGACGGCAGCCATTTTTCCATGCACCACACAATCTCATTGGTGGTTCATGCCCCACTGAGTCTCAACACACTTGCACATGCATGCATACATGACTTTGGAGCTCATTAACTACAAATTAAATACAAATGTACTAGTTTCACACCAATCTGTTTCAAAAGAAAACATATGTCAATCCCAATGATCTCTGCTACTGCTCTTGGCTTTAATGATAGGGTCCGATGTCCCCCTCTGATCAGAACACTGGACATAGCTGTCTGCTGTTCTCTTCTCTGGAGCCCTAAAAAGGAAGTTTCATTGACAGACACTGGGGGTTGGGGGTGGTTGAGGTAGGGGGGGGGAGGGGGTTGTGAATTCTGAATGGCCCGACTGAGATAACACCGTCCGCATGAAGAGAGCCCCAGCGAGGAGGCCTCACAGCACCAAAAATGGGAAACAGTCGCCCTTCATCCTGAACAATGCGCTTCAAGGATGAGTGGCTCTCTCATTAGCCATACATGAAGAGGAGGGATTCATACCTGTGATGGCACTTGAGAGGGGAGAGAGAAAAGAGAGAAGAGAGAGATAGATAAAGAGAAGGAGCAGAGACACGGAAAGGATGCCTCTGACCACAGCTCATTAAAATGCTCTCATACATGACCCCTCATCACGATGCTTACTGATGAATGTAAATAGAGTTCATACACACACTCATACAAACAAACACACACACACACACACACACACACACGATGTTGAGGGGTGTTTCATGCGGTTTCTTGCCTTATTTAGCAAGGCAGTTCAGATTCAGCCTTCAAATAAGGTCTGTAAAAGGAAAAGAGGTGACTTGGAGCTTACAATTCATTTGCATTTCTTAGACTGCTATTTGTGTGTGTGTGTGTGTGTGTGTGTGTGTGTGTGTGTGTGTGTGTGTCTGAAATGCAGGTGAGGTAGACATTTACTAAACAAACAAGCCATTGCACAAATCGTGCATCCATCCTGGTTTTCACGAAACAGAAGGTCCAGTCTTCTCTACACACCTGTGGCTAATTTCATTCAACCAGGTGCGTGATTGTCAACATCAATCAGATCTACCTGTAACACGTCAAACACTGACATGACAAGCAATGACAATTAACTGTAAAGTGGACTTTTTTTAAACTTCCTACACAAGTTGAAAATTGAATACAATTTAGTAAGAGTATGACCCCTTCAGACATATTTTAAAAGGCAATATATCTTTTCCCGTAGTAAATAACAGATGAATTGGCTTTAAATGTTTGGTACAAATGAGGCCCACATCCTCATAGATTGGCAGATGGGCAGTGGGGGCGGGATCTCTGTCACTCACACATTTTCCTAATTAAATAATTCACACACACACATACACACAGCTCCCGCCGCCCCCAGCATATTCCCCACCCACACAGTTACCAAAAAAAAAACCTTCATACAGAAACAGCCAGCTGTTCAGCAGGACTCAAACAGATATGGACAGGGCATGGGAGATTCTTCTGTGAGCGCGGAGAGAACGATCCATCACCCTTCACAGGGGTTCATCTTTCTCTATCCTCCAACCCTCCTGGAATCTCTACTTAATGCTCCGAACTGCCATCTTGCTCTGGGGACAGTTATGCATGTGAATAACATAAGACAGGTTCCTAGTTGACTCTTGTTATTTCTTGTTTTAATCCTGTGGTTTTTGAAAGAGAGAGGCCATAAAGAACTGTCCAAGGCCATTATCTCCATTTCCCATGTCATCATCAAATTATATGTACAATATGCCTCACCCTAGCCTGCTGGGAGAAGACCGGTGTAATGTTACAGCTGATCATATTCCCGTTGCTATATATCATCATTACCGTAAGCAAGCGAAACGGGAGGCAATTCAAAAGACATGATTACCCATCATCGGCAGTGAGCTTTATATCATCACTGCACCCAATGGGCTCCCAGCAGGACTATATCAGGGGGGTATAATACGAAGCAGGATTACTTAGTTAGCCGGATAACTGCACTGAGTAAAACCGGAAACAGCTCTTTTTACTTCGGTCTCCATGTTTCGCATTTGGGATGGTTCCGGGTTTTACTCGGTGCAGTTATCCAGCTAACTTTAGTAACCCTGCTGCATAGTATACCCCCCCTGGACTTATCTGAAGAGTGGAATTCTGGGAATCCAGAATTTCACCGTGAGAGCTTTCTCATCTTCCTCCTCTGTCTGTTTGCTCTCTGTCTATGGTGAGGTTTGAGTCGAGTAAAAGTAAAAAAATTAAAATAACAACAACAACACAAATTGTTAGTTCAGAAGGAAATAGCTCTTTATCACCCATATCACCCTGTTTCCACAATCACATGGTTTTTACGGCTCAACGATCATCCAGTTTGTGATTCGCTCGCTCCCACTGCATGATGAGACTATTGTTTCTATGAAAACAAAATGTAACTTCTGATAAAATGACTCCCAAAGTTTAGGGGAATTAACCCCCCCAATATCACCTGACAACTTACTGGAAGAAAAGAAGGCTTGGATTCCAGCACATGATTAGATCAGTGAAGACAGAATGATACTGGGGTCGTAGCCATGACGACCGCGCGTCCTCTGAAGACGAGGTGGTTTTGAGAGGAGAGAAGAAAACACTCGGCGGGAAAGAGATGGCGATCGATATCACTGATGGAGCTGCATCATCACAGCCTCTGTTGTAACTGTACGATTACAGCCGCCTTTGGGAGGGTTATTTTACCTCTCCTTCTGACGCAGGTAGCAGGAACAGGGTATGACAAAATCATTAATAATAATATATTTATAAAAACATATAATATTACAAACGTACAACAATAACACATTTAAGAAAAAACATTTCTGGTTATTGTTATTATTATTATTATTATTATTATTATTATTATTACTATTATTAAGTGTCTCAGGTCATTGACATTGTCTGCCATGTGTATGGTATTCAAACATTCTAACGTTCTAACGTCTGTATAATCCTCCCACTCAAAAATCAGGATGTAACTTTGCTATGATCTCAATAAGCAACATACACACACACACACACACACACACACACACGTCTTCTAAATAGAATTCTGATATTGTGAGGAAGGCTGTGAACTGTGACGTAAACACGTCGCTTTAACACTTGCATGTTTCACAGCATGCTCCAGTCTTGTGTTAAAGGCCCTTTAATATTTGGTGTGCAGGATGTGTGGATAGGGTAGGCAGAGTAGTCACAGGGCTATCACTGCCTTCACTATGTGAGCTGACTCATTTCAGTGCACAGAAAATAATGACAGAAATCCCAGGAGAATAAGCTGATGGAAAGTCAAAGAGCCTCTGCCTGTAAGGGCGTGTGTAACCCAGTGCTTTCTTAACTACATCCCTTACCGTACCTTACCGACATTACATGTCCAAAAAAAACACTCACGCTATGTATGAGCACTTACAGTGAGCACCATAATTTATTGGACAGTGACACATTTTTGGTTATTTTGGTTCTGTACTCTAGAAACAAACAAAAAACCCCAATCATACTGACTGCGCCTCGTACTTCGTATTTACGTATTTACCTTTTTAGAATTGTTTTAACGCACTTGTTCCTTGTTCGGAAATGCACTATGTACGTCGCTCTGGATAAGAGCGTCTGCTAAATGTCTATAATGTAATGTAATGTAATGTAACAACCCTTAAAGTGATCCATCCATATCTGCTGCATATCTGGCAGCAGAGTGATGGTTTGAGGCTCGTTTGATACATCAGACCCTTGATGACTTACAGCCATTTCGAGAACTATGTATTCCATAATGTTCCAGTGTAATTTACAGCTAAATCTAGTCCCACCCCCCCAATTCCAATAGAGATCCATTCAGAGAGGTTATAGTATCGCTTGTAGGAGTAACAAAAAATTTGATATCAAGAGTTTTTTGATGTTGTTGGGTCACAGACATCAGGACGTCATGGTATGCAAAGAATATGCGACAAAATATTTTAAATGATTACTTTATTCTACATTATGTTAAACCGTCCAATATTTTTTGATGCTTGAAAATGGGGGGGGGACTATGTATAAAAGGTTCTGTAATTTCTAAACAGTTAATCCGATATTGATGAAAATACCTTCAAATTAAAGCTGACAGTATGCACTTCAACCTCATTGTCATTGTATCCTTTCAGTGCTAGAGTACAGAACCAAAATAAAAAAACATGTGTCACTGTCCAATTAATTATGGTGCGCACCGTATGTATAAAAATGAATTCACAATCATACACGATTTCTGCTGGATCTTCACAAGCAATCCTGTTGTGATGTCATGGCCAGCACAGCTGCGATTACCCTGATCTTTCACTTAATGAGTCCCGCAGCCGTACAAAGGGATATAGTCTGAATACACAGTCTGACAGCAATACAGAGCAAACAGTGCCCTTTAAATAACATCTATGTATACATCCAACATCTGGTCCGTTGAAACTGCGGCTCCCGCGAGGATAAATTAGACCCCAATGTGATGTAATGTTAAGAGACCTTCACTTCGACTGTTTCGCGTTGTGTTAGCTGTAGCAGATGCGGAGGGCATGAACGCCACGATAAGTACCGGAAAGTGGACCTGGGTTCAGAATTGACTGTGTGAGCACGTCAGTTCCGTTATGTGGGACACAGCCGTACACATGCCATGACTCCCCTCTCTCAACGCCGGATTTCTCACTCCTTCTTCTTCCATGTCTTCTCCTACTTTCATGTCGTCATCTTTCACATTGCTTCTAAATTTTTTAGAATATAATGCGATCCCCACTTAAAATATGTCTTTGTACCATGGCAAGGTTTCCTGCATGCACGCGCTCTCACAAAAGAACAGCCACACTTTCGAGCCTATGCTTGTTTTGCGCTTCAAAGCCTGGGAAAGAACCAGATTGTGATTATGAGGTGATGAATGGAGGAAGATGATTAATGTGGTACCGACATGTTGTGCCCCCATCCCTTGCCAGAACATCCAAATAAAGATCTGTTTGTGGCCGCGGGGCTCTTAGGAGGAAATGTAGCCAGGGTATCTTCTATGGGCTGGAATGGCTACAGATTACAAGCACCTGGAGTTCGCCACCAAAAAAGAAATTAGTCTTTAGGGGCTGTGCGTCTCATTTAAATAAAAAGCAAACACGGGGCCTCTGCCACAATAGTGTCATCCAAGAAACAAATAAATCATCAAAAGTGACCTTTTTAGAGCTCGAATCTAAAATTAAGAATTTTACAGTTCGAATCGGTTCATTGGTTTGTTCCATTTTGTTTTGTGTATGAGTGTCTCTTAAAAAAGATGAGAGTGCTTTTCTCTCTCTGGTTTCTCTTCGAATTAGCATTGGCCGTATTATGTTAATTGGCCGCATTCATTCTCAATTTTTTGTTGTTGTTCTGAGCTCTATTTTCAAAGGCGAACGGGCATCGTTTTATTTTTGGCCCCTTTTTCAGAATGAATGATTGCAGTGAATTACACTTCAGTATGATTGAGTATCACACTGTATAGGCCTACACCAACGCACCGTTTCCTCTGTAATGACAGGACTGAGAGTGCCTCACGACAGTAAACGGTCTAACATTTCTACTACTTTTGCATTTTGTAAGAAGAATAGTCTGCATGCTGAATATGGTGCAGCCACCATATTGCACCACTTTCGTTTATTTTGTGAAGTGATATGGATCTGTTTTATTATGTTCAGTTAAACTAAAACTTTTTAGCTTCGTTTGAACAGTCCACAGACCGTTTAACAACTACAGTGAACTCGCTGCACGTGGTGGGTCCCAGGGTGATGAAGGAGAAAACGCTAGGTTGCGTTCCCAGCAACTTGCCTCTCTTGGTCTAAAGTGTAAATCGATAACTGGAAAATTACAGTGTAACTTTGTGACCCGCGACAGTGCCTTTTTCTGTGAGTCCAGGAACATTTTTTTCTAATTTCTTTAAAAGCGTCATAAAACGTATGAAACCCTCTGGTAGTCTTATCGCGCTGGAGTGGCTTGGGTTTGCTTTTACTGCACAAATTGGACCTCGTTTATTAGAGCAGCGACCATACATCAATATTTTCCTTGTCTTTCGATCCTGTTTCCTTTCCGCGGAGCTGTCCGAAGCCGTGGTGCTGAAACACTGATTTCAACGAGGCTGTCTGAAAATTATCGTTCAAAAAGTTCCAATATATATGATATGAAATCAGGTAAGATCAGACATCAGGTGCTGTGTGTGTGTGTGTGTGTGTGTGTGTGTGTGTGTGTGTGTGTACAAACGCATAAAACACGCATACACGTGCACGAGCTAACAAACAAACACACACACAGCCCCTGAAGTCTGATCCCATCTGATTTTATGTTAAGAGATAATGGTGTTGGGAAACGTATTACTTTAGATAACTATAGCACTAAATTAATAGAATACTTCATAACTCTCTCTCTCTCTCTCTCTCTCTCTGTTCCCGCCTTCCATAGCCTACTCGGGATTAGAGCAGGACAGGTAAATTAGAAGCTGACGTCAGAGCCCCTCGTAATTTGACGCTTAAAATTTTTCTTTATTGCCTTGGCTTACCCGGCGTTCCACGTTTATTCGCTGAGGCACCTGCGAGGCAATAGATTGATTTCTTCTCGGCCAATATATACCTCCACATTTAGTTAGATTTAAAGTCAGAAAGGGGAAGGGGACTCTCTCGCGTACCCGTCTATACATTTCACAAATCTGAATTAGTTTAGCTGTTGTTTCCATCTTCCTCGATATCTTTCCTAAATACCTCAATCAACATTTTAGGGTAACAGTTCATTTCTGCCATGGATGCGCGCTGTAACCAGTCGGTGAGGTGCTGTGCGCTCGTGGCAGTCAGTGTTTTCATTTGCGCCGTCGCCGCTTCGGCAGAGATTGGAGACAGACAGTACGTCAATGAATGGGCAGTGGAGATACCAGGCGGACCCGGTGCAGCCAAAAGAATCGCCCAGGAACTGGGTTACGAACTGGTCAGACAGGTAAGCTAACAGTGGCCCCCGCTAACGTGACGTAATGTGGCAGAGCAGAAACTCAAAACACCACAAAATTTTTTTATATGACTTAAATCAGTGTTTGCTTATTCTTCATTCTATTTTGTTTTGCAACAAATATGAACGGTATACATTTGGGTGAATAAACCTAGTAGACAATATTCCATGAGTTCCATCTTTTTTGTTAATTTATTCATGGGCTTGGGCAGTACGTGTGAACATCGTTCCAGTACCTCAACCCAAAATTCATCTGAATTGCTGAAAATTCCGTATTTCTACTGGTTAGATAAAGTTACTCGGAGTGAAGGTCTGTTTATTCATGAAACCAACGATTATACAGTTTTTCTTTGTATTGCAACAAGACCTAAATTAAATATTAGTCAGCATTTTTATTATTTTTTTGCACTGGGTTCATCTTGACCTACTGATATAACAACTTTTGCGCTCGACAAAAAGTAACAAGTAACATCTAAACACCATTATGTTTTTATTTATTGTTCTGGGAATAAAATCTATTTTGTATAAATATTTTTAATCTTAGCAAAATGCTCAGTGTAAAATAAACTGTGATAGAGTCGATTTTGCACTGAATACATTTCACCCAGCGTGGACTATAAAAATTCTGTTTAATTACCACTGGAGATTGCACAGTACTTCCTAGGTTCTCAGTGAATGCATTTTTGTACTGCCAAGATTCACGGATCATACATTACCACATTTAAAAACGTCGATATTAACTTTATAGCAGTGATATGATTACAGCGTGTTAGTATAGCCTATTATGTTTCGACCTTTCAGATTTTTCAGACCTGACAGCGAACTGGGGAGGGAAAGAAGGATACCTACTATTTGGAAAATGTGCTAATTTCCGACCTGATAAAGATCATGAACGTGACATTTGCGAAGCTGCCAATCCAGGCGAAAGTGTTCATTTGAAATATGAGCACGAGCCTGGAACAAGACCAATCAGTCGTGGTGGTTATTTCCTGAGACTTTGGGATCGTTGTCATTCCTTCTTCCCGTGTGTGTGAATAGCAACCGTTGCATTTACTCATAATTAAAGTACATTATCATCTGCGCCGGTTAATAATTAATCTTGTGAAAGTCAAAACCATTTTCCCAGCGTCAGTACGTTAACACTGACTGGCACTTACACATAATTATTCATCTATTGCATGCCAAATAATATTAAAATCAAACATGGCCTACATACACAATATTGCCTTTAATTTTAGCCTATCAGTGTAAAGTAAAGAGAGAAATAGTTAATTATGCATCACACAGCGGTTGACTCGTGGCTGCTACGGAAAACGCAGATTAATGGACATAAACCGTCTCCAGTTTATAGCCTCTTTAGGTCACCGTGGATATGTCCACCCATGCGAATCTGTGATTGACAACGTTCAATCACCTTCCCATTAGAGTCCATTAATGTTGGAAAGCGCATGCGAGGCCTATGCCTCGCGCAGGGGTAGGGTGACCAATATAAATTTCTTGTTGCAGGAATGCCACTATCCCGCGCTTTGCCCCCTAGTGCTTTCTGAATGATGAAAGAGGCTATTCAATACCTTCAGAACCTGAACGTTAAGTGATGTAATTAATATTTTTGGGCAATAGAAAGAAGACGGACATGTCGCTCCAGGACCAGCGGTGCCTTAATTACCTAATGTAATAACGATGCTGATGATGATGATACTACTACTGCTACAACAACTAATACCTATATATATAACTAATAATAATAATAATAATAATAATAATAATAATAATAAAGTTACGTGTAAGCCTTGTGATTAATTTTTGTGATTTCTTGGCGTGTGTTTCCACTGCTCTGTTTATTCGACAGATGGAAGCGAAATGGAAAGGGCGCAACCCCTACATGATATATTTATCTTCAAGCCGCTTTGAAATTCCATAGATTACATCTGTTTTTTGTGATACCTTCTACATGAATCAAAAGCGAACGGGCTCTGGTTTTACATAACAAGCAAGCTATTATCCATAGTGCGAAGTGGTGCGTGACGGGGTGACAGCAGGGTCAGGATGTATGGACAGCGATATACAGCATGCTTCCGTGCTCGGTGCTCTGCCCTTAATCTCACGTGCTATTGTTCAGTTGGCATCCCAGATTTAGACGTGAGAACGTTTTGTTGTGTATACTGCAAATATTAAAGTAAGAACTTATACTTCCTATTTTACTGTACTTATCTTTTCCAATACATGAGCCAGTTTCTCCCACTTTTTGAACACACAGAGAGTTTGGGTTTCTTTGAGTTTTGTTTTCTTGCAGTAGAAGCAGCTAGTTGGCTGCACAGCTGCAGTTTACAGGGGTTTCTGCTAGTATTTCATAATATCAAGTACCTGTTGCTAAGAAAACATGACATTCAAATGTCTCTCTCTCTCTCTCTCTCTCTATTATTATTTGGCTGGATACTTTTATAAAGGCTTGCAAGCGGAAAGAGATTGTGTTCAGCTTGCAAGCCTCTATCAGAAAGGGTTCTGATTCAATTGTTTGCTTAATCCAAGAATGTACCTGTTACTTCATGTGTTGGATATGTTTGACCTCTTTACAGATAGGGGCGCTGCAGAACCACTACCTGCTCAGACACCATAGTCATCCCAGAAGAACAAGAAGAAGTGCAGATCACATTACAAGGCAGCTGTCACAGGATGAAAGGGTAGGCCTACTCTACCTTTTTTCTTTTCTTGATTATTATTTTACTCCCACAACATTACTCAAAATTTACGATTCTGATAAGTTGTGTTCATATATTTGTGGACTCCAGTTGCAAATCAAGCCAACTGGCCTATAACTCGAGACTTTCTAAAAACCTACTAGAGCCAGTGAGATTGCAGGATTTTTAGGATAAGACAATCACGAACACAACCTCCCTTTTTTCAGATGTTCTTGAACAGGGGTGTCCAATCTTATAAGAAAAGGGCCAACATGGGTGTGGCTTTTTGTTTTAGCCCAGCACTACAACACCTGATTCGACTAATTAAGGAATCACAGTCTTTAATCAAGAACTTGATAAGTAGAATCCAATGTCTTAGTGCAGGGCTAAAACAAAAACCTACACCCACACTGGCCCTTTTCAGATGAGATTGGACACCCTTGTTCTATAGACAGAGTATGTGGGGATATGCCCAATGTTAATAAATGCAAGTCACTTCCCGAAATTAAACAATTAATCGTGAAAATATAAAAGATTCGAGCAAACCCAAACGAGGCTTCTCCCTCCTGGTTACAGACATTGCCCAAGTCTCCTGTTTACATTCGACAATGGTAATACAACTGGTGTCTGGGCATCAGCATGCTATCTCCAAGGGATATGAGACAGTGCCTTATGAGCAGGAAAGGATTCACAATACAGATTAATTTCCTACCGCCAGCAGACATCCGGCCTCCAGCTTGCCAGACAAGCCTGACACCCTCGCAAGCGTTAATAAGTACAAATCGCTTCTGAAAATAGAGGCAGCGATAGAGGATATTAATAGGCTTCGAAATTATTTCTCATTGTCCTGTTTCTGTGTGCCGTGCAGTGAGCATTGTGCTGGAGATGTGGAAGGCTTTTTTGTGCTTGTCATAATGGCCCTTGGGTGGAGAGCATTGTTGAATGAGGTTAAACATGTGATAACACATCCATACTAATATATTACTCTATGAATCATGCAGTACTCAAGTGGAGTCACCCCCCCCCATCTCTCTCTCCCTCTCTATATCGCTCTCTGTCTCTGTGTGTGCGTGTCTCTCTCTCTGGGCTCTAGTTTCATCATACAGTTTGCTCATAATTATAATTCTATAATAAGAATAATATAATATCATATTAATATAATGATTATTATTATTATTCTGGGTAATGATTTTACATTTAGCAAGAGTAATGTCGATCAGAAAACTATAAAGTGGGATAATTTCTAATGAAAGCAGGAGTGCGAAGCCTCCCTTAGCCGGCTGTTGTTTGGCAGGACAATGGCACAAAACTGAACATTATTTCACCCCACAGGCGACACTAGCTTTAGGAGCACAATGAATATTTCATACGCTCGGTACAGTGAAATTAAGCTCATGTGCCAGTCTAAATACGTTTATGTATATCTTTAGCACAGTGAGGCGTGTGTACACGCATGTAGGTAGATGTGGGCGTGTTTGTGTACATGTGTGTGCATGTGCGTTTGTGTGTTTTTGTGTGTGTAACGCTGCTTACCTGTCTGTCCAGGTATGGTGGGCGGAGCAGCAGTATGAGAAGCAGCGCAGGAAGAGGGCGTCGCTGGGGGCGGAGTGCCCTGGCTGCTCTGTGGACCGGCTCTTCAACGACCCCATGTGGTCCCAGCAGTGGTACCTGGTGAGTTTTCGGTACAGACATAAATCCACCGGATGCACCACGACCACATCTCAGGCCTTCTGGCCTGCTCACAGTAATGCAGCGCTCCGATTGAACACGGAAATTTCCGGAGCCGTCAAATGGGTAGCGCCAATTTTTTTCCCTGCGATTCACTGGTTTGAACAAATTATAGTCTCTACCTGTAAAATAGATTTATAGTTCTACATTCTAACATCTTTCATGCTCCTTCTAATAATCAAATTAACCTCAATTGGCATGATGGGTTAAATCAAGCTGTTGTTTTACTCCCACACATTCATGTCTGTGAGCTCTGCAGAGTAATAATCACAAAAGTGTGAAAATGCACAGCGATGTGCTAATTACGTTAAAGGGCCCGGATTGCTTGAAAAACACAGCCTCATCCGAGGCAGTCAGACAATGGCCCTGTGAAATGGAATCCTACCTAATGGTGCGTCACCGTGCCCGCCAGGGTGTCATCACCGGGCAAAGGCTAATCTCATGATAGAATTTCCCAAAGGGACAAGCAGCTAAAAAAATTTTTTTGCATTCTGAAAAACTCAAAAATATTAAACTCTAAACAACGCAAACTATGGCCTCTTGGTTTGCACACTCTATGCAAAGATTCAACAAAATTCAAAAGAATAAAATGGCACTGCTCTTTGAATGTTTATTTTTTGACAAGGTGCTCTCTATGCCAGTCTGTTTTAGGAGATATTAGATATTATCGAAGGGCGTGTGCTATGAGCTAGTACTTCCTGTTTACTGGCGTGGAAGAGAGGGCAACATCTGCTCTGCTCTGACCAGTAACCTGCTCAGGCGTGAAAGTTAAGGGCACCTTCTACAGTAAGACTTGAATCATAGCACGTAATTCCACAAAATATTCTTTATATGTTCAAAACGTGACATCATATCTCAGAAATCCATGCATAATATCCTCCTGAGACCTGGCAGAAAAAAAGTATAAGTATTAAGTAATAATTAATATTTAATGTATTATTAAAAATATATTTTTATACATAATACAAGTGTTTTGGATGACAGAAACATGCTGCAGTGATAATACTTTCAAAAAAATAATTTATTTTACTTTTATTGAATGTCCCTTGTGGTGTAGGTTTCATCATAGTAGAATATGTGGTTCTTCAGATTAAGACCACTAGACCAGACACTTTATTCACCTGCTTAATTCTCAACACTGAGTGAATGAAGGGAATGAGTTAAGGATAGAGAGAGGGAGGAGAGATGGAGGGAACACACGCGACTCTCTTTGTGTTTGCCGGGAGAGTGCACTTGAAGAAGCTGCAGCTTTAATCAGCAGAATGCTTAGCGATCACAGTGCAGTTTAAGTGTTGTCATGGAGAAGCCAATGTCATGTTTGCACACCTGTAAGGATTGCTGAAGTACTACATTTGGATTTGTGTGCGTGTGTCATACCTATCTACCAGACTGTATGTGTGTGTGTGCGTGTGTGTGTGTGTGTGTGTGACTGATGTAGTGAGGTCTTGCCTGTTCAGTAGTTAGTTAGGAAATGTGCTTTATCAATCATGTTTTTAAAAAAAAACTCAAATTCATGGTCTTGTAGGAACTGGACAGCAAAGTCCAGTCTCACTGAAGCTTCAAGGCCACCATTACAGGAGCGCAAGAAAACAGCAAACAAATAAACAAATAGAAATATATGTTTTCTCATATAGTGTTTAGCTTTTCTTCAGATTGCCCCAATGCAGCTGACTCTTCCGACATTCCACCATGCTCCCATCTTCTACACTCATCTACACCTCATCGCATATCCTCTATTTCCTCTCCTCTTCCTCCAAGTTTCAGTTTGCCACATCATTGACCTTCAGTATAAACACCATTTGTTGTCATGACAACAGTTGTACCTTTCACTCACGTCCTTCTTTCTTTTTTTTTTTTAATTCAAGCAAGACACCAGGACGTCCCCCTCCCTCCCTAAACTGGACCTCCACGTCATCCCCGTCTGGAAGAAGGGCATCACGGGAAAGGGCGTGGTCATCACCGTGCTGGACGACGGCCTGGAGTGGAACCACACGGACATCTACCCCAACTACGTAAGAGCGTTACCAGGCCAATTCACAGTTGAGGGCAGGGTGGGCCTAGCAATAAGATCCCTGCATGGAGAGCCTTTTTATGGCAGTGTAACTGCCTATACCACACAGTATGTGACTGTAATGTCACTCTGTTTCCCTTTCGTAGGATCCAGCTGCAAGTTACGACTTCAATGACAATGACCCTGACCCTTTTCCCAGATACGACTCCACCAGTGAGAACAAGTGAGTAATGAGACGCTGAGCCGGAATGGCGGACGACTGTAAAACAGTAAAGATACTGTATATCCGTGTATCCCCCCTGGCTCTGTACCGATTCCTCTCACTCAAGGCCCACTGTCCAAGGGTGCTTTCCTTGTGTTGCATTACCTGCTGCTGCTAGGCAAACGCTGGACAACATGAGCTATGCGCACAACAAACAGAATCTGAAAAATCTATTATATGGTGCCATGCATCCCTCCCTCTCTCTCCTCTCTTTCTCTCTCTGTTTCCCTCTCTTGTCTGTCTTTCTCCTCTCTCTCTCTCTCACTCGCTCTCTCTCCATTTACACAAACTGTTTCAGCTGAAAATAGGATCACAAACATTTGCATGAGTAACGATATTCCCCCTCCTTATCCTACTCGTCTTTCCTCTCCCTCTCTTTCTCTCTGTTTCTCTATCCTTAGATTGGATGACTCATTGATTTCCCGGTCACGCTATTATACCTTTTAAGAATGTGCGTAACAGTCCCGGATGTGGCGCGCACACACACACACACACGCACACACACACATGCGTCACCTGCACACGCTCAGCTAACTCGCTCTATGGTTGTGCAAGCACATAGAAATCAGCAAACATAGTAACAGAGCGGAGATATAGGTATGGGGTGGTGGTGGTGGGGAGGGGGGGGGTTGGTCATTATACCATGGAAAAGCAAACAGAGTGAGTGTTCTTGTGCGATTCTAAGTGGGTAAAGTTTATATATGTACATTCATACAATATCCAGCAAGATAGGTTTTCCGTTCACTTTTGCTGTGGATAGTTTGAGCTGAAGGGAACGTGGAGGGAACAACATGGCTCCAACTGCCATTCAAACACTCATCCCTCAGAATACAGTGCTCCTACCTCATCTTAACAGAACTACCATAATTCACTGTGTGCCCATGCTATGCTAAGCCACGTCATTGTGTAAACCAAGTCCAATCGGAAGGTTTTGTACATGACTGCGTTTACCTATGTCCGAAATAAACATGCTGTTGTGTTTTCCGTGATAACTTACTTTTTGTGATAACTTAGTTGTGTATGTATGTGTGTGTGTAGGCACGGGACACGATGCGCTGGAGAGATCGCTATGCAGGCCAACAACAACAAGTGTGGAGTGGGCGTGGCCTACAATGCGAAGGTCGGAGGTAAGACGTCCCCTGACCCAAAGGGCTTACTTTATTATTATTATTATTTTTTTACTTTTCTTGAAGTCAATCTTACAGCAGGGTAAGAAAAACTAGCAAGCAAAAAATATATACTGATTTTAAATGCATTGCTTAGCACACAGTATACAGAGATATGGATTATATTTGTTTTGATTATGTGTGGTTTTCACCCATTTTGTTAGTAAAAGTGGGCCACTGAAGTTATTATACTGTTAGGAACTAGGACAGCCCTAAGTAAAAACAGGACAGCCTGAAGCAGGAGCAGAAAACACACAAAAAGATCCACACTGCCCCCTGGCCCGTCGTTAAACAGGAGCACTGTTACGGAAGCTCAGTATGCCTAATGGACGACCATGTTTCCCTCTTTATCTCCCCGTTTGTTCAGTTTCCTTTTCTCTCACACACGCTCTCTATCCTCTCTTTCTCTCTCTTTGAAACAAAAATGCCCGATTTAAGCCACATATAAGGCTCCCTATGCAGACGACAAAGGTTCTAAAGGTTTCCTATAAGTTCCCTAAAATGGAACCAAAATCCCATATAGGTTACGAAGGTGCCCTAAAACATGTTATGATTCTGAAATATGTATCAGCTAACAGTCTCCCTCTCCCCATCTCTCTCCCTTTCTCTCTCACTCCCCTCTCCCTCGCTTTTTATTTCTCTCTCTCCCCCTCTCTCTCAGGGATTCGTATGCTGGATGGGATTGTGACGGATGCCATCGAGGCGAGCTCCATCGGCTTCAACCCCAACCACATAGACATCTATAGCGCCAGCTGGGGCCCCAACGACGACGGCAAGACGGTGGAGGGGCCCGGCCGGCTGGCCCAGAAAGCCTTTGAGTACGGCGTCCAGGAGGTGAGGAGGAGCAAGGGGGGGACCGGGGTCTTCTAGAAGCTTCCACCTTCAGACCGAACATCCGTCATATTCTGTTCTCGGGTCCAGAGACCCAGTTGCAACCAGTATTCGTATTGTGTCTCAAAGTGGCAGTGCTGACCTAGGATCGGTTTTTACTTTGAGTTTATAATGGGTAAGATTAGGATATGGACAGGGGAAAACTGATTCCAGATCAGCCAGAGTATTCCGGCACAAAAGGGTTTTCAGGTTATGAGGAGTGCATTATAAATTCAATCCATCACCACTATCTGACCAGTCCTCTCATTCTCCATGTCTGTTGTTGTATTTTATATATTCTTGAGTGCCTGTTTTAATTTGGCTGCAACTAAAATTCCCCCAAGGGACATAAAATATCTATTGATTGATTGAATCATTGATTGGTAAATCCTGCTGTGGGGTTACCTGGTGCATAACTTTAGCAGAGTCCGGTATGTGTAGTTTAAGGGTACACAAGTGTTACAATTGTGACACACAGCCCATGCCTGAGCCCCAGTATCTCCCTGGTCTCTTTCAGGGAAGGGGCGGAAAAGGCTCCATCTTCGTTTGGGCGTCGGGGAACGGGGGCAGGCAGGGGGACAACTGCGACTGCGACGGGTACACGGACAGCATCTACACCGTCTCCATCAGCAGCGCCTCCCAGCAGGGCCTGTCCCCCTGGTACGCAGAGCGGTGCTCATCCACCCTGGCCACCGCCTACAGCAGCGGTGACTACACCGACCAGAGAATCGTGAGTGGCCACGACCACCTCTTTTCCAGCCCCGCCCCTCCCCCGGTTCCCCTCCCATTCCTCTGTCCTGACTTCTTCTCTTGTTCTGTTCTCTTTGGTCCTCACTCGCTTTCTCTCCTCTCCTCCTCTTACTTTTTTCTCCACCCCACCATACCTCTGACTTCTTCCTGTTTTTTTTTGTTTTTTAGTTCTATCCTTTCCTGTCTCTTCTTCCTTGTATTCTCATCTTTCTTTCTTTCACACACCTGAAAATCCTTTCATTTCCTCTCCACCTTCCTCTGTAAACAAGTCAAGTCAAGCTTTATTTATAGAGCGGATTTCATACAGATTTGCAACACTATTTGCTTAAGAGTATCCAGTATCAAGCACATTAAAAAGAGATAGTACTCTTCCCCCTCTCCTCTGTTCTTTTTTCTGCTCTCTTTTCTGACAGTGACATCTGTTAACGGTGCTGTAAAACCCTGTTGCTTTTCAGACCAGTGCAGATTTGCACAACCAGTGCACGGAGACGCACACAGGAACCTCCGCCTCTGCCCCATTGGCTGCTGGGATATTCGCCCTGGCCCTGGAACAGAAGTACGTCACTCGTTCGTGCGGATAAATCCCAGCCCATGCAATCTCATGCACTCACGCACTTAAACACGCGCCATTAGCCGACGCAGTGAACATTAGCTTCTGAGACTTAATATGGCTTGGTGGAGAAATAGAAGGATTAAAAATAGTATGAAAGAAATATTGATTCAATTATTTATGTAGCCAGTGCCAGTGAATATATTATTTTAGTATACTATTTATTTTATGCAGCGACATATTTGGTGTATTGTACCAGAATTATCTTCCCCTGCTGTCACCAGGCAGGGTAAAACACAGGGAACTGCTTAATTTATACAACAGGTACAGCACAATAGTGCTATAACTAGTGCACAAAAAAACATGCATATCTCTCTTAGTTATGGCTGGACTGATAATATGATTTGACAAGCGAACATATGGGCAAAAATGGCATTTAACTAGGAAATATTTATAATCCTTCTAAAGGAAAGAGAAGACACAAATTCATGGGGCATTATACATTAAGTTTTACGACAATTTAGTGGTGAATGATATTGATGAGATGAAGATGAATTAAGGGAGATTATATAACAAGATTTATGCATTTAGCAGTGAATGATACTGGTAAGAGTAGAAGAGGACTCAGGAGGAGGGTGTGACAGTAGGCCCCGCCCACCATTCGAACTCTGTCTCAGCTTTGGGCGTGGCTCTCTCTCCGCACAGCCCCGACCTCACCTGGCGGGACCTCCAGCACCTGGTGGTGTGGACCTCGGAGTTCGACCCGCTGGCCAACAACCCGGGCTGGAAGCGGAACGGCGCCGGGCTCATGGTGAACAGCCGTTTCGGTTTCGGGCTCCTCAACGCCAAGGCCCTGGTGGACCTGGCTGACCCCGATGTGTGGAAGCACGTCCCAGAGAAGAGGCTTTGCGTCGTCAAGGACGACGCCTTCCGGCCCAGGTAGGGGACAGAGGGGGACGTGCATGTACAGGTGTGCCGTGTGCAGTATTTCTACCCGTTATCATAGTTCATTGTTAAACACGGTGTGACTCACACTTTCCGATCTGCCATTGTCTATCTGTTTTAGCGGTTCTGCTTGAGTCGTGCTGTCCTAACACATGCCTGTGTTACTCAAGAACACAACAAAGACCTCAGATGTTACTCATTTATGTTTGATGTCTTGCTTGATGAGGAATTCACCCCACTTTCTATAATCACCATGGTACATTACAGTAACAGTGTCAATTAGAATAAAACATATTGAGAGCATTCATAGTCCTGAAGATTTTTTTTAAATATGTAATTTTTTTAGTCTGTATTTCTGTATTTTTACATGAAGTTCTAGTGAATGAGTTTAAGGCTTTTAAATCAAGGAACGCCCCTCAATCTGCATATGAAGTAAATCCTCGCCTATAATCCAGGCATGCAGCAGTAATGCTAACATCCCCCTTGTGCTGCTGGCGTACGCGTTAGCCTTTAGCCATTTCCATTTAAACACCGGTGCACTGTGGCTATATAAATCTGCGTTCCGTGCTTTAAACGTCCACATGTTTGAAAGACTTAACCATCGTGTTCACGTCGTGTTTGTGGGCTTGCGGATTTTTGAATAGCGAGTAAAATCGATAGTTTGACGACGGGTGTGTGCGATGGAGATGTGGGGGGAGACACCTGGGCTTTGATATTGTTGTAAAATAAGCGTTCCCCCGCCATCGAGCGCTGCAGCTGTGTGATTAGAGAAACGGGGTTAACAGGTTACCGCCAGCCCGCCGATTATTCCCAGACTGAGGATGCACCAATAGGAGCATTTTTTCTTTTTTTCTTTTTGAGAGAGGAGGGGGGGGGGGGGGGTTGGTTAAATGCTTTCATAATCTGAGCAGTAATCCAGCAGGGCATTAGGCCATATGATCCCATAAATGCTTCCTGTCAGGTCCACCCCCTCCTTTTGTATTCCAGGTGTCATTTTTCTGCTGCTGCTGCTGCTACAGTGTATTCCCGTTTGTTTTAGACATACACACGTATAAATTATCCCTGCATTTTTATATCTATTCTGCAGAGTGTTCTGTGCACACCTGTGTCATAAACAGCATTTCATCCTCGAGTTGGGAGCTACTGCCTGTCCTCTTTGTGGGCGAATGAGGCACTGTGAAGTGTGAATCCCTTTCTAGGGTTCACCTGTGGGTAATGACACTTGTGCTCTTGTGTCCTTCATCGCTTGAGAGGACAGAGCTGAATGCAGAGGGAGTGGTTTGGAACACCCCTACAGTTGCCATGTTACTCATTCACCTCTTTCTTCATTGGTTCTTTTACTGACAGGAAGATCAAAACTGCCAATGAGATCATCATAGAAATCCCCACCGAGGCCTGTGCTGGGGAGGAGAGCGCCATCCGGTCCCTGGAGCACGTGCAGATGGAGGCCAGCATCGAGTACACCAGGAGAGGAGACCTGCGCATCGTCCTCACCTCTCCCTCAGGTACAAAACACACCTGTACATATATATATATCACCCTCACCTCTCCTTCAGGTACCAAACACACCTGTACACCTATATATCACCCTCACCTCTCCCTCAGGTACAAAACACACCTGTACACCTATATATCACCCTCACCTCTCCTTCAGGTACCAAACACACCTGTACACCTATATATCACCCTCACCTCTCCCTCAGGTACAAAACACACCTGTACACCTATATATCACCCTCACCTCTCCCTCAGGTACAAAACACACTTGTACATGTATATTTCACCCTCACCTCTCCTTCAGGTACCAAACACACTTGTACACCTATATATCACCCTCTCCTCTCCTTCAGGTACAAAACACACCTGTACACACATCTGCTGTATATAAAGTATATATATATCATCCTCACCTCTCCTTCTGGTATAAAATGCACATGCACACATCTCACATCTATATATATGTCAATGCACACATGTACATCATCCTCACCTTTGCTTCAGGTGGCAACACACCTTTGCACCTTTGCACACCTACGCACAATACACCTGAACACTCACACTCACCTCTCCCTAAGGTATCACCTTTACACACCCAAACACTCTGCTTCACACTCACCTTTCATTCCACACAGAACACACCTGTGCACACCTGCACATTTTTTTCCATGTTTGAGTGAACGCATCATTATGTTCCACCAGGCACCAGTGCGGTCCTGCTGACGGAGAGAGAGAGGGACACGTCCTCCAGCGGCTTCAGAAACTGGGACTTCATGTCCGTGCACACCTGGGGGGAAGACCCCATGGGCACCTGGACCCTCACCATCACAGACGTGGTGAGTCATAGCGCCCCCGTGGTCCTGGAGGACTGAACTGCAGGAGGGATGTTGGACGTTAAAGTCCCGGTTGAGCTTCAATCTGAAATGTTTACTGCTTATTTTCATTTGTGTGAGACTGATATAATGGAAGTGAATTGTATCATATTGTAGGTCAACCTTGCCTCAGGTATTTAGTAGGGAGCCATTTATTTAGAGGTCATACGCTGGTAGAGGCATAGTCCAGAGAACAACACTGTGATCTCACTGCCTCTCATTTGATAGGAGGAGGGGTTAAGTCGAAAAATCATTCCTGCTTTTAAATTCTCTCTCCCTGTCTGCGTCTGCCTCTGTGTGCAGTCCGGCCGAGCGGAGAACGAGGGGCGGGTTGTCGACTGGAAGCTGATTCTGCACGGAACGCAGAAGAGGCCGGAGCACATGAAGACGGCGAGGGTTTACCAGCCCTACAACGCCGTGCAGAATGACCGCCGAGGAGTGGAGCAGATGGAGGAAATCATGGAGGTGGGAGGAGGACCTGCAGCTACGCGCGCACACACACACACACACACACACACACACACACACACACACACATACACTCACACAACATGCACACACATACACTCACACAACATGCACACACACTCAAAAACAAGTACACACTCATATATGCACAGTCACTCACACACATACACAAACTCATACACATATACACACACACACATGCATACACACACAAACACATTCAAGGGTATATGCACTCATACTCATTCATATCCAAACACACCAGCAGAATTTGTCCCTCCTCAGCAGTTTTGTAACTCTCTCCTGTCTGTCTGTCTGTCTCTCTGTCCATAGGAGTTCCCCACAAAGCCCCACGCATCCCATACGGCCAAGGCTGCTCCAGCTAACTCCGCCGGGGGCAGACGGAAAGAGACTGCCCCCTCCGACACCCTCATCCATTTCCTCAAATCTGCCTTCCGGGAGCGCCCCTCGCAAGGACGATCCCACGCCAGCCACCCCATGGGCACGCCCGCACACATTCCCTACCACAACCTCTACCAGGCCCAGGACATGCTAACCAAGCACAGAGGCCCAGAGGGAAGACTGTACGCGTATTACAAGGAGGGATTTCACCAAAGCAAGCCATACAGACACCAAAACAGCAGGCTAATGCAGGCTCTCACCGACATGCTCATGGATGAACGCTTTTGAGTCCAGCCACAGGGGGAGCTAGAGAGCGGAGGGCTGGTGGGTCTGTCAAGGGGTAGACAGGAGATGGAAGTGAGTGAGACAGAAAGAAAGAAAAAAGAAAGAAAAAAAGCAAGCAAGCTTTGGAGGATAACATCAGCTCTTCCAGTAAAATCAAATTAGGCCTACAATAGGCTATATCATTTGTATTCTATGTGTGAAATGGTTATGTCTGTCATGTTACAGGCAAAGACCCATTTTCAGAATTATAAATATATTTTGTTTTATATATTAAAACATACACAACAGCATAGACAATTATTGTTTATTTAATTTTATAAAATACAGGTATACAGACATTCAAAATTCATAAAACCTTTCTTGTGCATTAAATGAAAGTATAGGTATCACTCAAGCTGAACAATTCTCTGTGAAAGCATCCTTTCTGACTATCAATAAAAACCCAAGAACCGCAGAAGCATACAGTGGTAGTCAATGAACAGGAGTGTGCGATATGTATCTATGCAATACACATTATAAAGTACTGTGCCTGCTCAGTGTTTGAGAATTCTGAGCTACATAGTCTACACCTTCACCTGCAGGTTACCAGCTTTGCGGGGTTTGTGGCACGACGTTGTCATCCAACTAAGCTATTAATTTCACAGCCTGTGATTTCTGCTGGGGACCTCCTTTCTTTGTTTACCACCCGCAGAGTTTAGAAATGTGTTATTGATTGAATGCTGCCTTTAAACCCAATTGACATGTACAGTTATTTGTGTTCTTATTCTATTGCTTTAATGTCAATTTTATTTATGTGGCGTAGGCTACTGACAATGAGTCCAATGGTGAATCACGATGTATCATTCTGTAAACCGTGGTAAATTGTCATGAAGAGAGTTGAGTGGCAAGTTAGTATTTTGGTTAAATGTGCTTGTGCCGCGTGTAGGCTACTACATTTGAGTGTGACGTTGTATGATGTCATTCATCCTTTTTCGGTGCAGTTATATAGGAAATTTGGTCATATCTTATATCACTACAGTTGTTTTTTCATGTGTGTCTAAGTAGCATAGCCTACATGTTTGTGAAATTTAAAATTGAGTAGCCTAATGCAAAAATCCCGTTGAAAAATTGGCTTTATAGGCTATATATATAGTTATTTATACAATATAAATATATTTCTACAATATATAGATAAAACTGTTATTGAATTCACGTTTGATAATAAAAATGGTTAAAGATATATTGTGTGCTTGGCCTTATTTAATTAAGAATTGATGTTCCACTCGGTGATCTGCGTCCCATAGCCTGGACTGACGTTTGATTTGGTGGACAGTTCGCCCACTAGGATGATAGATAGGATCAATAAACGTACTCAACGCAACGGCTCCGGTTCAGGGAACAGATATAAAAGTCATCACTGCCGCCCTGTGGAGATAGTGTGATATTACACACGACCAACACCCTATTTTGAACCATGATCATTGTAAACAATCCCTCTAAACATGAAAAGCACTTAATTGAGAAAAATGAACAGCTTGTTAAAAATTTTGGATTGCAATTGTGGTTAGAACGAAAACCAGCATACACAGGGGACCCCCAGGACCGAGGTTGAGAACCACTGACCTAAATGATATTTAAATTTGAATGGGCAGCCTGTATCAATCATGTGATAGACTATTGGAAACCTTGTCTTGTGGATCACTGCCATCATCCGTTGTGGTTTATCTGACATTGAATAATTACTGCGTAAAACAATCTCAATGTTGATTGAGGTTTGCTGATTCAATGTGTAGCTGCCAATCAATTAGCGTCCCTATTTTCCTTTTTCCGGTTTGACGCCTGCGGTGATGGTGCAACGTTAAACAATCACTGTGGAATAGATGTTGCTTGGAGACCTCGAGCAAAACACAGTGTGAAGCTATATCTCCACGGAAGATCAAATCAATTGTAGTCACAACTTCTGCATTCAGAACTTGTCCACTAAACAATGGCACAGGAATTTGTGACCACTAAAATAAAAGGTGACAGAGTGGTTTTGTTTTTGAAACCGTCCTGTCCCTACTGCGTGATGGCAAAGGAGGTTGTGTCGAAGTACAGATTCAAAGCCGGGCACCTGGAATTCGTTGACATCAGCGCCCGCGAGGATGTTTGCGAAATACAGGATTACTTGCGCGATACAACCGGAGCTCGAACCGTGAGTGTAACTTTTTTTTATTAGGCCTAGCCTATATTATATTTTCTTGCTAAGTAGATGGACGATTATCAGTAGCTTTTCTGTTTACTGTAGTGATTTATTGCACTAGGTATACATTATTGGGAAATGATCGCATGTAAACACCAAGGGGTTCATGGCCGAAAGCCTATTCCGATGAGCATAGAATTTGCTGGGTCATAGTCATTTTTTATAATACACATTTTAATTATTCCCCACTCTGAAGCGTTTATCGTGTTCTATGCTTGAGGTTGATTAAATACAATTTAAATTTTTATTTATTTATTTATTTATCCATGTTCAGAGCCATTGGAAGATAATTAATGGATGAGAATGAATTGCTGCAAGGTGTTAGATTTTGCAAAGTAATGCTTGCCCTATATTTGTATTTGATGTTGTTTTTCTCTGGTTCAACAGTTTGTCGTCACAATGACTCAGCGTCTGTGAATAGAAAAATACGTTTTCAACATAAAAAAATGGCAAAGTTACTGACTCATAGCTTACAAAACAGAGCCTGGGTAAAAGCCGGAATGGAGCAGCGGAAGGAAGCTCGGAATAGACTAGAGCAGGGATGTCAAACTCATTCCATCGAGGGCCGAATGTATGCAGGTTTTTGTTCCGACTGTGCCCTACACCAGCTGATTTCACTAATTAGCTCAGCTCTTCAACCAAGGAGGTGCACTAATTAGTGGAATCAGCTGGTGTAGAGCATGGTTAAAACAAAAACTTGCATACACTCGGCCCTCGATGGAATGAGTTTGACACCGCTGGACTAGAGTGTCTGTGCCAAAAATGATCTCTGTTCAAATACTTGCAGCACTCAATACAATTTTAAGTTTCCGAATGGGCATCACATGTGCTTTTATTTGAGCATAGAATTTTCATAAAATATGAAAGTTTTGAAATATATGAAAAATGTATCAAATAAGACATATTGATGTGCATTCCACAGCGAGTGCTGCAGGCATTTTAACAGAGGTCCTTTTTGGCACAGAGCACTCTTAGCTATTCCGCTGTTCCTTCCGCTGTTCCATTCCGGCTTTTACCCAGGCCCTACAAAACACTGTAATTATTTTGAGTGGAAATAATCTGTTCTTCTGATATGTTACAATTATAAATGTAAAAAAAGAAAGGGAAAAAAAATTACTTATTTCACTTCATCTGATCCACAAACATACAGTAGGCTACATCAATAGGCCAATCATGTCTGGATAGGTTTGTAAAATTCAATATTTCTGCTATTTACTACGTCTCAATATGTTAAATTTTTATATTAAATTTTATGTTATTTTTCATTTTTCTATAATTTATTAATCCCCCCTTTCTCTATAGTAAATTATGTTTCTTGGTACATAATTTAAACAGTTACCAGTAAATATTGTTCAATTTCTTAGCCTTTGCAATGAAAAGACGTTCTTTAATGTGAAGATTATTCTTATATGTGAAAAGCAGAATTTGTGGACATTGTCAAAAACTAATTTAACCATTGGTACCTGGTGGGGATTGAACCCAGGTCTCCAACATCAAAGGCAATTACTTTAACCATTATGCCACAGCTGACCTATAGCAATGAAAATGCCATATAGGACTTTTGTCTAGGTATTCTCTGGTATAAAAAAACAAATAAAATTATAGCGATACTTGGAGCAGTGAGAATACTTGTATCAGATGTTTTTATTGGCGGAGATGTTATCCAATTCATTATTTTTTGAGGGTATGGATAATTTTTTATGACAAATTTGTCAGAAAAAAAGAAGAGGAGGAAAAATAAGTGCAGAATAAAATGCAAAAATAACCAAAGTTTGGGGCTTTATTGTGTGGATGTGTCAAGTTGTAGCCTACCTGAATTATGCGTGGTTACATGAGGCCAGAACGTGCAGAAGTTAATGTTTTTAAGGGCTTGAAAGTCTGTGGTCATTGTAGTTATTTCTGTAGGAAACCCTGAAAAGTGGGAAACTCTCTGCACTGTATAGGTATGGGGCATGCCCCACCAAGCCGTAACAGGAACTGTGATAAGCCGTTTCAAAGGGTCATGTCCAGACAATCTGGCAGAGGACAGTTCTTGGTGTGTGTACACGTGCTTCGATTATTCATAGTCTAAAGGTGTCTTTTATATTAAACTACGTTACTTTGTTGGCACCCATTCGAAGGCTGCCGCTTGTAAAAATATTTCGAAACGATGTGGGCTGGAGTGTAAGGTGTGGCCTTCACAGGAAATATAGCCTGTATAGACCCTGCCATTCTCATAGTAGTGAGTCACAGAGGAGACACGGATCTTTATACAAGAGCTCATCTCCTGAACATAAAAAAGTCGATCCTCTTCGGCGAGACACGAGTCATCATGGCTGAAGAATTTGTTAACGCCAGAGTTAGAGGAGATAAAGTGGTTGTTTTCACAAAACCTACCTGCTCCTACTGTATACTGGCCAGCAATGTTCTGTCCAAGTACCGCTTTAAGCCCGGCCACCTGGACTTCATAGATATCAGTGCACGGCAGGACATGGGCTGCATTCTGGACTGGCTGAACAGAAAGACTGGAGCTCGCACCGTGAGTGACCCCACCGCTATGAAAGACTGTGAGAGGGGGAGGAGGAAGAGGGGAAGAGGGAGAGCGAGCGCTTGTTGCCTCTTGTCTGCTTTGTTACTCATATTTCCCTGTATGTGTGTGCAGGTGCCACGGGTGTTCATAGGGGAGGAGTGTGTAGGAGGCGGCACTGACGTTGCCGAGCTGGATAAGAGCGGGAGGCTGGAGGAAATGCTGCAGTCTATCGGAGCCCTGGAGTGATGTACATACACATGCAACCAGGCTGCGGTAAGACACACACACTCTCTCTCTCTCTCTGTGTGTGAAACACGCACTCACATACACACTTGTAGGCAACCAGGCTGCGGTAAGACACACACGTGCACAGTCATTATTCTAGGCCCTCAGTAGTGTCTCAGGGACTCTCTCTCTATCCTCTCTCCCTAACAGGGCATCCCGATCACATCCCGTGACTGCAGCTCTGCACAGTTCCCTATCCTCTGAGCTCCCCCTCTTCTCTCCTATGAAATATTAGACTTCAGCGTGACCTCAGGGCCCAGCCCAGCCAAGCCCAGCCTGCCGATCTGCTCCTGATCACCTGTGAAGAGCTTAGTTCACCGTCAGTCATCTGTGCAAGCCCTGTAAGTGACTGGCTGCATGATTGTTGACTTGCTGTAGATTACTACTACTCTGCTGCTCTATTAAGTATTAATTATGCTAAATGCTTTCTGAATCTCTGACTGTGTAATGCTTGCAACTGAGGGGTTAAGAATGACTGGTTATGTTTGCCAGTCCTGCAGGCTGGTCAGTGAGATTGATAAAATGACCTGTTCTTACACTGATGCCTGCACTACAAGTGCCCATTTCCCCCAGTATAATGCTGACTGAAATGAGAAAAGAGGTTCAGACAATAAATCTTATTGGTGAATCAAGACTGGTTTCAAGTTGTTGGTTAGAAGTGGTGAACTGGTACCTAAAGGAAACCAAACCTGGGACACTCTTTAGTATGCAAGAGCTACTGGGCTCTGTGGGCTCTTTACTAAAACTAGAGATTGAGGAGAGATGTAGGTGCAGGCTGAAGACACACGCACACACACACGCACACACACACGCACGCATGCACACACACACGCACACACACACGCAAAAGTGGGGTGGGAGGGAGCAACAACTCAGTAAAAGCTATCTTAAATGCAAGAAGCCCGCCAAGAATTTTACTCGGCAACAGTAATACAGGTAATGTTCTGATCTTTGCCGTCTTTGGTATCAGAAAATTCACTAACTTTAAAAATGTAAAAAATAATGTCATTCAAAATATAAATACAAAGCCAATACAAATATTCACCATTAGAAAATGGAAAAGAAAATCACGTGGTCCCTACAAAAAGAGAAACATTTGTCAAAAGAGATGTATTCGCAGGGTCAACTCCCTGAGAACACGAGAAAATATTTAATTTAAAACGACTGAGCAAACGATCGATGAGCAAACAAAGCTAACATGTCTTCTCATAGAAATCCAAACACAGCTAACATTTGATAACATTTTAATGGCTGTAAATGTGTAGACACTCCCAACAAGGGCCTCGACACTCAAAAAATCTGAGTAAAGTATATTTAAGGTCTGAGCCAATCAGGGTCAAGTATATTGAGTGTTCATTGGATTAACAAGTTTGCTGAAATCAAGGCGGTCCAAAAGCAATTCCTGCAATGAACTAAGTTAACCTTACCATGGGCCCACAACAGATTTTTTTAAGTGGTCAGCCCCGGTCTTAAAAGTATCCCCTCCGAGGCACTGAACTCGCCTGTTACGCCATTTTGCCTGCGACTTCTGCGGTCACTACTTTGTCACCGTCTTCTCCTGCGGTTTCGCGTGCCCGGCTCTGTAATTCTCCGTCTGGTAGAAGTCGGACTCGATGTGGCCCGGAGTGTCGTCTAACCGGACGAAGATGTCCCCTTCCACCTCGATGGCCGTGTGGATCCTCATCTTCACTCCTTTGGAGAGCCACTTGGGGTCGGGCGGCTTATCCTTTGGTTTCACGGCCTGGTACAAGCCTTCCCCTTCCGCCAGCGTTATCTTGTACTTGTGCCAGGGGCAGACGATGCACAGCCGACCGTCAAATTCCTAAAGATAAGAAAACAAAACGAGACGAAGCTGTACAACAGATTGACTGAATGAATCGGAGGACCTACACCTCTGCTGGTTAAGGATGACTAAGCACAGGGGTTGGATTCAGAGACTTGCCTCTATGTCTCCGTATTGTAACAGGCCTCCGTTATCTGTCAAACAAAGAAGAGAACAATCATAATAGCCCAATACATCTGTGGGAAACGAACCAACTGACTTGCATTTTACTTTCTAATTCTTCATCAATACTTGTTACTGTTTGTGTTCTTTATTGCTACTTTGAGGCGAAGCACCTTGTGGCATGGGAATGTCCAGGCAGGATAAGTTCTACTGACTTTGCTTGTGTGTGCCTGATATGTAACAAAATAAATGTATGACTCCTCTTCCACTGTCTGCAGACACATTGCCCTGTAGCTTTCTCATGTTACTGTCTGCAGACACACTGCCCTGTAGCTTTCTCATGTTACTGTCTGCAGACACACTGCCCTGTAGCTTTCTCATGTTACTGTCTGCAGACACACTGCCCTGTAGCTTTCTCATGTTACTGTCTGCAGACACACTGCCCTGTAGCTTTCTCATGTTACTGTCTGCAGACACACTGCCCTGTAGCTTTCTCATGTTACTGTCTGCAGACACACTGCCCTGTAGCTTTCTCATGTTACTGTCTGCAGACACACTGCCCTGTAGCTTTCTCATGTTATGTAGTTGAGGTTAAGCGGTGCTGAGCTTAGTCTTTAGATGGAGGCATGGGAAAGCCAGGTCCCTGCTGGAAGTGGTGGTCTGGGGTCAGTAGGAGAGCCAGACACCATTTCAGTTGAAACACTGAACCAAGGTATCTGTGGCCATTTTGGATCAACTTCCTTGACATAGGTGTGCCAAGTGTTTTGGTACAGAAGCGTTGCAATGCACAACCCGGGTAGGTGGTGACAGAGGTAAGTTATCCCCTCCTTATTAAGTATTTAAATGTATGAAATGCACTCCATAAATGCAATTTAATATATCCTGCTGATGTCTCTAGTTTCTGAAGCCTAGGAAGGCCCTGGCCCATCCCTGAACCAAGGTTATTATAATTTAGTTAACTGAAACAAAACAAAAAAGAAGCATTTTAGTTAACTAATGTAGTGTTGCAAAACTAACAAATTAAATAAAAATGACCATGAATTATTTTTAGTTTCCGTTTCTGATCCTCCTCCTGACTGTTGATAGTACAGAACTTCTATTTTTTGTTTGAATAATCCGGATTGCATATAGTGTAATTTGAAACATTCAAAACCATTATCTATTTTTCTATCCCCAAACCCAACTATTGACTGTTATTAACTTAAAACTAAAACTGAAATTAATTGAAAAACGAAACTAATTTTAGTTTGTTTCAGAGTGTGTTTATAAACAAAATTAGTTATCACAAAATAAAAATAAAAACTACATTTAAAACTATAATAACTTTGCCCTGAACTCACGGTAACAGATCATGTCCAAGGCATGGATCACTCCATCGTGGTGGAGTACCAGCACATCCCTGCCATTCACGAGCTTTGTCACGCGACCGGCCTGGATAATCTCCTCCTTCTTCCCTATGAAATGGGACGACGGCGGCGGCGATGCCGATGACGACGAGGATGCTTCAACCTCGGAAGACATGACCGGTTCTCAGGAGCGCTCACTCTCTGACTCCTGCACCACAAGCACATACAAAACTTGTCATAAATGATCGACACCTGGAAATAAATATAATGAGAGAGCTAGGCTGATGTATTTATTGTATACTTCCTAATGGTGGCTCTAGGAAGAGAAATGTTTCAAATCATTTAAAATTAAGTGTTTACTGCTGTGCTCACTAATGATCAAGCATTTGTATACTGCGACATTGGTTGCATTCTATGCATTTAATATTTGTATTCTGCACATTTAAATGATCTCTACATTTTACATCACATATAGATAAAACACGTTGTCAATCATATGGGAAACTGACAATTAGTCCCTGCACAATGATTTACGTTGAAGTTTACCTTGGATCACTCGCCAGCACGTGCCTGCTCGGTGTTGATTAAGGGCGAAAATGCGTGGATGTGTCTTCATGCCGTGGCAGGGCATATACGCGACCCTGTCCAACCCAGGAATAGTCTGACTGATGTCAGAGAAAACCCATGATGGGCGCGTCACTGAACGCTATCTACGCTAGCTAATGCCACATGTATGTTCCAGTTCTTATCTCTGTTAAACAGCACGCTAGCTGTCTGTCCACAAACGCAGCCTCTTTGCAATTAACAGAGTAGCTGAGTAGCTAGCTGACCGAGTTTGCATGCTAGCCAGCGCACAACGTAAGTTGGTTAAAAAATAACTTTGCTTAAAACGGGTTAATATTGTTCATCAGATATCAGGTTGTCCATTCTAAGAGGTTACATCAAAATCGCATACTTTCCCCACATCTGACTGCACGTCAAACCACACAAAAAGAAGCCGGATGTTTCAACAACCCAAAACACAGCCGTTTCCGGTGTAACGTTTAAACAGGTCCCCTTGGAAAAATGTAATATGAATTTTTAAGTATTCTGAATTGTTTCAGTAAATATCCAGTTAAATGGTCTGCATGCGGAGGAAGTGAAAACTGCAAGTCACTCTGAATAAGCGTGTGTGTCAAATGTCTAATTAAGATTATGTATACTGGCTTGCATTAAATTAACAGTTTACGTTTCACTTACAAGTAAATGCAAGCTTAACACCCATTCTTTACACCTACGTGTAGTTTGGCGAGTTGAGTTTTATTGATGGCCAAACTATATTTGGGAAAAAATATATACAGGTGCAGCTCAAAAAATTAGAATATCGTGAAAAAGTTATATATTTTTTGTCACTCATTTCAGTAAGTGAAACTCATATATTATATAGATTCATTACACATAGAGTGAAATATTTCAAGCCTTTATTTCTTCTAATTTTGATGATTATGGCTTACAGCTAATGAAACCCAAAATTCAGTGTCTCAGAAAATTAGAATATTTTGCTTTAACATATTTTTAAAGTATCATATTTAATATTTGGTCACATATCCTTTGCATGCTGTTACTTCCTGAAGTCTGTGACCAATCAACATCAAAAGACTCAATATCTTATTTTCAGGTACTGTTACAAGCGATACTATAACCTCTCTGCATTTGAACTGATGTCTATGGGAATTGGGGGGTAAGACTAGATTCAGCTGTAAATTACACTGGTACAGTATGGAACACATGGCTGGCGAAATGGCTGTACGTCATCAAGGGTCTAAGGTATCAAACGAGCCCCAAACCATCACTCTGCGGCCAGATATGGAGTAGATGTGGATGGATCCCTTTAAGGGTTGTTTCTCCTGACTTTTTTCCCCAGAGTTCTATAGGAAAATGAGTCAGGAGAAAGAACCCTTGCAGTGATCCATCCACATCTACTCTATATCTGGCAACAGAGTGATGGTTTGGGGCTCGTTCGATAGCTCAGACCCTTGATGACTTACAGCCATTTAGCCAGCCATGTGTTCCATACTGTACCAGTGTAGTTTACAGCTGAATCTAGTCTCACCCTCCAATTCCCATAGAGATCAGTTCAAATGCAGAGAGGTTATAGTATCGCTTGTAACAGTACCTGAAAATAAGATATCGAGTCTTTTGATGTTGATTGGTCACAGACTTCAGGAAGTAACAGCATGCAAAGGATATGCGACCAATTATTAAATATGATACTTTAAAAATATGTTAAGGCAAAATATTCTAATTTTCTGAGACACTGAATTTTGGGTTTCATTAGCTGTAAGCCATAATCATTAAAATTAGAAGAAATAAAGGCTTGAAATATTTCACTCTATGTGTAATGAATCTATATAATATATGAGTTTCACTTTCTGAAATGAGTGACAAAAAATATTGAACTTTTTCACGATATTCTAATTTTTTGAGCTGCACCTGTATATTCTTGCTTTTAATCGTTAGTCAAAGGAGGGGGGGCGGGGGGGTGTAGTGCCAAGAGAGACCGCAAGGGCAAGAAGTGCCTCAATTGGCAACATGTCAATTCCCCTAATCAAGTTTTGTTTGAATACAGGCCGTTATATCACATATATGAATGACAGCATCAGTTAAAACAGGAAAACAAGAAAAGTACAAAACAGGAGTCTCATTATTACTTCTTTTTTATTTTTTTCATTTATACCATTAAGCATGAACTCCCCGGTGGGATATTTTACCGTCAACCTGTCTTACATCTTACATCATTGACTACCCCCCCAAAAAAAAAAAAAAAAAAAACATCAGTCACACACTCCACACCTTGGCAATGTGAAGCCTTACAATTTTAGAACAGGTCTGGAAAAACAAGTCTAAATCTAATTCTATATTTGAGCGCAGTACCAAAATCAACAACAAAAAAGCCTAACGTGGTGTTTTTGTAAATGACCTGCAGCTACGCGCACACACACACATACACTCACACAACATGCACACACACTCAAAAACAAGTACACACTCATATATGTACAGTCACTCACACACATACACAAACTCATACACATATACACACACACACATGCATACACACACAAACACATTCAAGGGTATATGCACTCATACTCATTCATATCCAAACACACCAGCAGAATTTATCCCTCCTCAGCAGTTTTGTAACCCTCTCCTGTCTGTCTGTCTGTCTGTCTGTCTGTCTGTCTGTCTCTCTGTCCATAGGAGTTCCCCACAAAGCCCCACGCATCCCATACGGCCAAGGCTGCTCCAGCTAACTCCGCCGGGGGCAGACGGAAAGAGACTGCCCCCTCCCACACCCTCATCCATTTCCTCAAATCTGCCTTCCGGGAGCGGCCTTCGCAAGGACGATCCCACGCCAGCCACCCCATGGACACGCCCGCACACGTTCCCTACCACAACCTCTACCAGGCCCTGGACATGCTAACCAAGCACAAAGGCCCGGAGGACAGGCTGTACACCCATTACAAGGAGGGATTTCACCAAAACAGCAGGCTACTGCAGGCTCTCACCGACATGCTCATGGATGAACGCTTTTGAGTCCAGCCACAGGGGGAGCTAGAGAGCGGAGGGCTGGTGGGTCTGTCAAGGGGTAGACAGGAGATGGAAGTGAGTGAGACAGAAAGAAAGAAAAAAGAAAGAAAAAAAGCAAGCAAGCTTTGGAGGATAACATCAGCTCTTCCAGTAAAATCAAATTAGGCCTACAATAGGCTATATCATTTGTATTCTATGTGTGAAATGGTTATGTCTGTCATGTTACAGGCAAAGACCCATTTTCAGAATTATAAATATATTTTGTTTTATATATTAAAACATACACAACAGCATAGACAATTATTGTTTATTTAATTTTATAAAATACAGGTATACAGACATTCAAAATTCATAAAACCTTTCTTGTGCATTAAATGAAAGTATAGGTATCACTCAAGCTGAACAATTCTCTGTGAAAGCATCCGTTCTGACTATCAATAAAAACCCAAGAACCGCAGAAGCATACAGTGGTAGTCAATGAACAGGAGTGTGCGATATGTATCTATGCAATACACATTATAAAGTACTGTGCCTGCTCAGTGTTTGAGAATTCTGAGCTACATAGTCTACACCTTCACCTGCAGGTTACCAGCTTCGCGGGGTTTGTGGCACGACGTTGTCATCCAACTAAGCTATTAATTTCACAGCCTGTGATTTCTGCTGGGGACCTGCTTTCTTTGTTTACCACCCGCAGAGTTTAGGAATGTGTTATTGATTGAATGCTGCCTTTAAACCCAATTGACATGTACAGTTATTTGTGTTCTTATTCTATTGCTTTAATGTCAATTTTATTTATGTGGCGTAGGCTACTGACAATGAGTCCAATGGTGAATCACGATGTATCATTCTGTAAACCGTGGTAAATTGTCATGAAGAGAGTTGAGTGGCAAGTTAGTATTTTGGTTAAATGTGCTTGTGCCGCGTGTAGGCTACTACATTTGAGTGTGACGTTGTATGATGTCATTCATTCTTTTTCGGTGCAGTTATATAGGAAATTTGGTCATATCTTATATCACTACAGTTGTTTTTTCATGTGTGTCTAAGTAGCATAGCCTACATGTTTGTGAAATTTAAAATTGAGTAGCCTAATGCAAAAATCCCGTTGAAAAATTGGCTTTATAGGCTATATATATAGTTATTTATACAATATAAATATATTTCTACAATATATAGATAAAACTGTTATTGAATTCACGTTTGATAATAAAAATGGTTAAAGATATATTGTGTGCTTGGCCTTAAATAAAATAAAATATTTATTTATTTATCCATGTTCAGAGCCATTGGAAGATAATTAATGATGAGAATGAATTTCTGCAAGGTGTTAGATTTTGCAAAGTAATGCTTGCCCTATATTTGTATTTGATGTTGTTTTTCTCTGGTTCAACAGTTTGTCGTCACAATGACTCAGCGTCTGTGAATAGAAAAATACGTTTTCAACATAAAAAAATGGCAAAGTTACTGACTCATAGCTTACAAAACAGAGCCTGGGTAAAAGCCGGAATGGAGCAGCGGAAGGAAGCTCGGGATAGACTAGAGCAGGGATGTCAAACTCATTCCATCGAGGGCCGAGTGTATGCAGGTTTTTGTTCCGACTGTGCCCTACACCAGCTGATTTCACTAATTAGCTCAGCTCTTCAACCAAGGAGGTGCACTAATTAGTGGAATCAGCTGGTGTAGAGCATGGTTAAAACAAAAACTTGCATACACTCGGCCCTCGATGGAATGAGTTTGACACCACTGGACTAGAGTGTCTGTGCCAAAAATGATCTCTGTTCAAATACTTGCAGCACTCAATACAATTTTAACAGTTTCCGAATGGGCATCACATGTGCTTTTATTTGAGCATAGAATTTTCATAAAATATGAAAGTTTTGAAATATATGAAAAATTTATCAAATAAGACATATTGATGTGCATTCCACAGCGAGTGCTGCAGGCATTTTAACAGAGGTCCTTTTTGGCACAGAGCACTCTTAGCTATTCCACTGTTCCTTCCGCAGTTCCATTCCGGCTTTTACCCAGGCCCTACAAAACACTGTAATTATTTTGAGTGGAAATAATCTGTTCTTCTGATATGTTACAATTATAAATGTAAAAAAAGAAAGGGAAAAATTTTTACTTATTTCACTTCATCTGATCCACAAACATACAGTAGGCTACATCAATAGGCCAATCATGTCTGGATAGGTTTGTAAAATTCAATATTTCTGTTATTTACTACGTCTCAATGTTACATTTTTATATTAAATTTTATGTTATGTTTCATTTTTCTATAATTTATTCATCCCCCCTTTCTCTATAGTAAATTATGTTTCTTGGTACATAATTTAAACAGTTACCAGTAAATATTGTTCAATTTCTTAGCCTTTGCAATGAAAAGACGTTCTTTAATGTGAAGATTATTCTTATATGTGAAAAGCAGAATTTGTGGACATTGTCAAAAACTAATTTAACCATTGGTACCTGGTGGGGATTGAACCCAGGTCTCCAACATCAAAGGCAATTACTTTAACCATTATGCCACAGCTGACCTATAGCAATGAAAATGCCATATAGGACTTTTGTCTAGGTATTCTCTGGTATAAAAAAAAACATAAAATTATAGCGATACTTGGAGCAGTGAGAATACTTGTATCAGACGTTTTTATTGGCGGAGATGTTATCCAATTCATTATTTTTTGAGGGTATGGATAATTTTTTATGACAAATTTGTCAGAAAAAAAGAAGGAGGAAAAATAAGTGCAGAATAAAATGCAAAAATAACCAAAGTTTGGGGCTTTATTGTGTGGATGTGTCAAGTTGTAGCCTACCTGAATTATGCGTGGTTACATGAGGCCAGAACGTGCAGAAGTTAATGTTTTTAAGGGCTTGAAAGTCTGTGGACATTGTAGTTATTTCTGTAGGAAACCCTGAAAAGTGGGAAACTCTCTGCACTGTATAGGTATGGGGCATGCCCCACCAAGCCGTAACAGGAACTGTGATAAGCCGTTTCAAAAGGTCATGTCCAGACAATCTGGCAGAGGACAGTTCTTGGTGTGTGTACACGTGCTTCGATTATTCACAGTCTAAAGGTGTCTTTTATATTAAACTACGTTACTTTGTTGGCACCCATTCGAAGGCTGCCGCTTGTAAAAATATTTCGAAACGATGTGGGCTGGAGTGTAAGGTGTGGCCTTCACAGGAAATATAGCCTGTATAGACCCTGCCATTCTCATAGTAGTGAGTCACAGAGGAGACACGGATCTTTATACAAGAGCTCATCTCCTGAACATAAAAAAGTCGATCCTCTTCGGCGAGACACGAGTCATCATGGCTGAAGAATTTGTTAACGCCAGAGTTAGAGGAGATAAAGTGGTTGTTTTCACAAAACCTACCTGCTCCTACTGTATACTGGCCAGCAATGTTCTGTCCAAGTACCGCTTTAAGCCCGGCCACCTGGACTTCATAGACATCAGTGCACGGCAGGACATGGGCTGCATTCTGGACTGGCTGAACAGAAAGACTGGAGCTCGCACCGTGAGTGACCCCACCGCTATGAAAGACCGTGAGAGGGGGAGGAGGAAGAGGGGAAGAGGGAGAGCGAGCGCTTGTTGCCTCTTGTCTGCTTTGTTACTCATATTTCCCTGTGTGTGCAGGTGCCACGGGTGTTCATAGGGGAGGAGTGTGTAGGAGGCGGCACTGACGTTGCCGAGCTGGATAAGAGCGGGAGGCTGGAGGAAATGCTGCAGTCTATCGGAGCCCTGGAGTGATGTACATACACATGCAACCAGGCTGCGGTAAGACACACACACTCTCTCTCTCTGTGTGTGTGAAACACGCACTCACATACACACTTGTAGGCAACCAGGCTGCGGTAAGACACACACGTGCACAGTCATTATTCTAGGCCCTCAGTAGTGTCTCAGGGACTCTCTCTCTATCCTCTCTCCCTAACAGGGCATCCCGATCACATCCCGTGACTGCAGCTCTGCACAGTTCCCTATCCTCTGAGCTCCCCTTCTTCTCTCCTATGAAATATTAGACTTCAGCGTGACCTCAGGGCCCAGCCCAGCCAAGCCCAGCCTGCCGATCTGCTCCTGATCACCTGTGAAGAGCTTAGTTCACCGTCAGTCATCTGTGCAAGCCCTGTAAGTGACTGGCTGCATGATTGTTGACTTGCTGTAGATTACTACTACTCTGCTGCTCTATTAAGTATTAATTATGCTAAATGCTTGCTGAATCTCTGACTGTGTAATGCTTGCAACTGAGGGGTTAAGAATGACTGGTTATGTTTGCCAGTCCTGCAGGCTGGTCAGTGAGATTGATAAAATTACCTGTTCTTACACTGATGCCTGCACTACAAGTGCCCATTTCCCCCAGTATAATGCTGACTGAAAGGAGAAAAGAGGTTCAGACAATAAATCTTATTGGTGAATCAAGACTGGTTTCAAGTTGTTGGTTAGAAGTGGTGAACTGGTACCTAAAGGAAACCAAACCTGGGACACTCTTTAGTATGCAAGAGCTACTGGGCTCTGTGGGCTCTTTACTAAAACTAGAGATTGAGGAGAGATGTAGGTGCAGGCTGAAGACACACGCACACGCACACACACGCACGCATGCACACACGCACACACACACGCAAAAGTGGGGTGGGAGGGAGCAACAACTCAGTAAAAGCTATCTTAAATGCAAGAAGCCCGCCAAGAATTTTACTCGGCAACAGTAATACAGGTAATGTTCTGATCTTTGCCGTCTTTGGTATCAGAAAATTCACTAACTTTAAAAATGTAAAAAATAATGTCATTCAAAATATAAATACAAAACCAATACAAATATTCACCATTAGAAAATGGAAAAGAAAATCACGTGGTCCCTACAAAAAGAAACATTTGTCAAAAGAGATGTATTCGCAGGGTCAACTCCCTGAGAACACGAGAAAATATTTAATTTAAAACGACTGAGCAAACGATCGATGAGCAAACAAAGCTAACATGTCTTCTCATAGAAATCCAAACACAGCTAACATTTGATAACATTTTAATGGCTGTAAATGTGTAGACACTCCCAACAAGGGCCTCGACACTGAGTAAAGTATATTTAAGGTCTGAGCCAATCAGGGTCAAGTATATTGAGTGTTCATTGGATTAACAAGTTTGCTGAAATCAAGGCGGTCCAAAAGCAATTCCTGCAATGAACTAAGTTAACCTTACCATGGGCCCACAACAGATTTTTTAAAGTGGTCAGCCCCGGTCTTAAAAGTATCCCCTCCGAGGCACTGAACTCGCCTGTTACGCCATTTTGCCTGCGACTTCTGCGGTCACTACTTTGTCACCGTCTTCTCCTGCGGTTTCGCGTGCCCGGCTCTGTAATTCTCCGTCTGGTAGAAGTCGGACTCGATGTGGCCCGGAGTGTCGTCTAACCGGACGAAGATGTCCCCTTCCACCTCGATGGCCGTGTGGATCCTCGTCTTCACTCCTTTGGAGAGCCACTTGGGGTCGGGCGGCTTATCCTTTGGTTTCACGGCCTGGTACAAGCCTTCCCCTTCCGCCAGCGTTATCTTGTACTTGTGCCAGGGGCAGACGATGCACAGCCTACCGTCAAATTCCTAAAGATAAGAAAACAAAACGAGACGAAGCTGTACAACAGATTGAATGAATCGGAGGACCTACACCTCTGCTGGTTAAGGATGACTAAGCACAGGGGTTGGATTCAGAGACTTGCCTTTATGTCTCCGTATTGTAACAGGCCTCCGTTATCTGTCAAACAAAGAAGAGAACAATCATAATAGCCCAATACATCTGTGGGAAACGAACCAACTGACTTGCATTTTACTTTCTAATTCTTCATCAATACTTGTTACTGTTTGTGTTCTTTATTGCTACTTTGAGGCTAAGCACCTTGTGGCATGAGAATGTCCAGGCAGGATAAGTTCTACTGACTTTGCTTGTGTGTGCCTGATATGTAACAAAATAAATGTATGACTCCTCTTCCACTGTCTGCAGACACACTGCCCTGTAGCTTTCTCATGTTACTGTCAACAGACACACTGCCCTGTAGCTTTCTCATGTTACTGTCTGCAGACACACTGCCCTGTAGCTTTCTCATGTTACTGTCTGCAGACACACTGCCCTGTAGCTTTCTCATGTTATGTAGTTGAGGTTAAGTGGTGCTGAGCTTAGTCTTTAGATGGAGGCATGGGAAAGCCATGTCCCTGCTGGAAGTGGTGGTCTGGGGTCAGTAGGAGAGCCAGACACCATTTCAGTTGAAACACTGAACCAAGGTATCTGTGGCCATTTTGGATCAACTTCCTTGACATAGGTGTGCCAAGTGTTTTGGTACAGAAGCGTTGCAATGCACAACCCGGGTAGGTGGTGACAGAGGTAAGTTATCCCCTCCTTATTAAGTATTTAAATGTATGAAATGCACTCCATAAATGCAATTGAATATATCCTGCTGATGTCTCTAGTTTCTGAAGCCTAGGAAGGCCCTGGCCCATCCCTGAACCAAGGTTATTATAATTTAGTTAACTGAAACAAAACAAAAAAGAAGCATTTTAGTTAACTAATGTAGTGTTGCAAAACTAACAAATTAAATAAAAATGACCATGAATTATTTTTAGTTTCCGTTTCTGATCCTCCTCCTGACTGTTGATAGTACAGAACTTCTATTTTTTTGTTTGAATAATCCGGATTGCATATAGTGTAATTTGAAACATTCAAAACCATTATCTATTTTTCTATCCCCAAACCCAACTATTGACTGTTATTAACTTAAAACTCAAACTGAAATTAATTGAAAAACGAAACTAATTTTAGTTTGTTTCAGTGTGTTTATAAACAAAATTAGTTATCACAAAATAAAAATAAAAACTACATTTAAAACTATAATAACTTTGCCCTGAACTCACGGTAACAGATCATGTCCAAGGCATGGATCACTCCATCGTGGTGGAGTACCAGCACATTCCTGCCATTCACGAGCTTTGTCACGCGACAGACCTGGATAATCATCTCCTTCTTCCCTATGAAATGGGACGACGGCGGCGGCGATGCCGATGACGACGAGGATGCTTCAACCTCGGAAGACATGACCGGTTCTCAGAAGCGCTCACTCTCTGACTCCTGCACCACAAGCACATACAAAACTTGTCATAAATGATCGACACCTGGAAATAAATATAATAAGAGAGAGCTAGGCTGATGTATTTATTGTATACTTCCTAATGGTGGCTCTAGGAAGAGAAATGTTGCAATTCATTTAAAATTAAGTGTTTACTGCTGTGCTCACTAATGATCCAGAATTTGTATACTGCGACATTGGTTGCATTCTATGCATTTAATATTTGTATTCTGCACATTTAAATGATCTCTACATTTTACATCACATATAGATAAAACACGTTGTCAATCATATGGGAAACTGACAATTAGTCCCTGCACAATGATTTACGTTGAAGTTTACCTTGGATCACTCGCCAGCACGTGCCTGCTCGGTGTTGATTAAGGGCGAAAATGCGTGGATGTGTCTTCATGCCGTGGCAGGGCATATACGCGACCCAGTCCAACCCAGGAATAGTCTGACTGATGTCAGAGAAAACCCATGATGGGCGCGTCACTGAACGCTATCTTCTTCTTCTCTGAGTTTTTTGGCGGATTACAAACCCTTTAAGGTGCATACCGCCACCTACTGTACAAGAGTATGTAACATCATGTCATTTCTACTTCATTCTTAAATTATATTAATTAATCTTGTGTCTCTTAGGAAAGTGTAAAGTGCCTTCCTGGTGCTTTCTATTCCCTCTCCTTCTGTTCCTAAAATTCCTATCAGATCCCAATCCCTTCCTGCCTCGCGGACTTTATCGTGTAGCCGTTCTCTTTCCTCCTCATATAAGGTGCAATGCAATATGATGTGTTCTACATTTTCTTTAACTCCACAGTTCCCACATTTATTACTGTCCCTTTTCCCCATTATAAACATTGTGCCATTTAATCCTGTGTGACCCACTCTAAGTCTTGTAATAATTATTTCCTCTCTTCTGTTCCTTTCCTTATGGCTCTTTGTAATGACCGACTTTTGTATTTTATAGAATCCCCTTCCTTTCTGGTCTTCATCCCACCTTTTCTGCCAAATCTCTATTCCTTTCCTCTTAATTATTGCTTTACCTTCTCCTTTTCCCAGTGGAACTGTAACCTCAATTTCCTTCTGTAATGCCATTTTCGCGAGTCTATCTGCACCCTCGTTCCCTTTCACCCCCACATGTGCTGGTACCCAACAAAACTGGATATCTATGCCACCTCTGTTAAGCCTTAGTAAGCTATGATTAAGTTCAATAACTAAATCATCTCTTACTGTTTTTGTTGACTGTATGCCTTCTAAGACTGCTAGTGAATCTGTACACATCACCACTCTATCCGGTCTGACTTCTTCCACCCACTGTAACCCAATAATAACTGCAATTATTTCTGCAGTAAATACTGATACTTGATTGGAGATTCTTTTGGAAATTTCTATTTTAAACTCCGGGACATAGATACCAATTCCCACCTCTCCCTGCTTGTTTTTAGACCCATCTGTAAATATTTCTAGATACTTATAAAAACTCTGTCCCAGGTAAGCACTAGTTTTAACACCCATTTCCTCTATTTGCCATCCTCTTTTCTTCTCCAGAATATTTAAATCTATCTTGACTTCTGGGAACAGCCAAGGGGGAATGCTGCTCATTGGGGTAGACCTGGCGAACTCTAATACCTCCATTTCGTATTCCCTTACCCTTTCTTCCCATGTCCATCCTAATCCATTGCCCTGGAACCTGGAATACTCCCAGCATTTTTGTAGAATCTTTACATTATTTCCTTCCTCACTTCCTTTAATCCTGACCCAGTATGCTAATGTAAGTTTTCTTCTTCTTAATTCCAGTGGCATCTCTCCTGCCTCTATTAGAACTGCGTTACTAGGGGTTGACTTAATAGCTCCAATACATATTCTTAGTGCTCTATATTGCAGCCTATCCACTTCTCTCAATGTTTTTGCTGCTGCTCCATATACAATACTTCCATAGTCTATTGTTGACCTCATAATTGCCCTATATATGCCCATTAATGACTGTTTTTCTGCCCCCCAGTCACAGCTCGTAATAGATTAATGACCTTTTTGCATTTTGTTTTCAGGTGTGTGATATGAACTTTCCATGTACATTTACTGTCCAGCCATAGACCCAGATATTTAAATTCTGTTACCCTCTCCATCGGTTGTCCATACAGAGTTAACTTCTCAGCATCTATCTTGCGCTTATTTGTGAATAACATGTAGCAAGTCTTGCTTGTAGATAATTTGAACCCCCACTCATATGACCACTTCTCCACTTTCTTTATTGCTTTCCTTATATTCTCAAATACATATGCCACATTCCTCCCCCTCATCCAAATAGCCCCGTCATCTGCATAAAGCGCAGAGTCTGAACGCTATCTACGCTAGCTAATGCCACATGTATGTTCCAGTTCTTATCTCTGTTAAACAGCACGCTAGCTGTCTGTCCACAAACGCAGCCTCTTTGCAATTAACAGAGTAGCTGAGTAGCTAGCTGACCGAGTTTGCATGCTAGCCAGCGCACAACGTAAGTTGGTTAAAAAATAACTTTGCTTAAAACGGGTTAATATTGTTCATCAGATATCAGGTTGTCCATTCTAAGAGGTTACATCAAAATCGCATACTTTCCCCACATCTGACTGCACGTCAAACCACACAAAAAGAAGCCGGATGTTTCAACAACCCAAAACACAGCCGTTTCCGGTGTAACGTTTAAACAGGTCCCCTTGGAAAAATGTAATATGAATTTTTAAGTATTCTGAATTGTTTCAGTAAATATCCAGTTAAATGGTCTGCATGCGGAGGAAGTGAAAACTGCAAGTCACTCTGAATAAGCGTGTGTGTCAAATGTCTAATTAAGATTATGTATACTGGCTTGCATTAAATTAACAGTTTACGTTTCACTTACAAGTAAATGCAAGCTTAACACCCATTCTTTACACCTACGTGTAGTTTGGCGAGTTGAGTTTTATTGATGGCCAAACTATATTTGGGAAAAAATATATACAGGTGCAGCTCAAAAAATTAGAATATCGTGAAAAAGTTATATATTTTTTGTCACTCATTTCAGTAAGTGAAACTCATATATTATATAGATTCATTACACATAGAGTGAAATATTTCAAGCCTTTATTTCTTCTAATTTTGATGATTATGGCTTACAGCTAATGAAACCCAAAATTCAGTGTCTCAGAAAATTAGAATATTTTGCTTTAACATATTTTTAAAGTATCATATTTAATATTTGGTCACATATCCTTTGCATGCTGTTACTTCCTGAAGTCTGTGACCAATCAACATCAAAAGACTCTCAATATCTTATTTTCAGGTACTGTTACAAGCGATACTATAACCTCTCTGCATTTGAACTGATGTCTATGGGAATTGGGGGGTAAGACTAGATTCAGCTGTAAATTACACTGGTACAGTATGGAACACATGGCTGGCGAAATGGCTGTACGTCATCAAGGGTCTAAGGTATCAAACGAGCCCCAAACCATCACTCTGCGGCCAGATATGGAGTAGATGTGGATGGATCCCTTTAAGGGTTGTTTCTCCTGACTTTTTTCCCCAGAGTTCTATAGGAAAATGAGTCAGGAGAAAGAACCCTTGCAGTGATCCATCCACATCTACTCTATATCTGGCAACAGAGTGATGGTTTGGGGCTCGTTCGATAGCTCAGACCCTTGATGACTTACAGCCATTTAGCCAGCCATGTGTTCCATACTGTACCAGTGTAATTTACAGCTGAATCTAGTCTCACCCTCCAATTCCCATAGAGATCAGTTCAAATGCAGAGAGGTTATAGTATCGCTTGTAACAGTACCTGAAAATAAGATATCGAGTCTTTTGATGTTGATTGGTCACAGACTTCAGGAAGTAACAGCATGCAAAGGATATGCGACCAATTATTAAATATGATACTTTAAAAATATGTTAAGGCAAAATATTCTAATTTTCTGAGACACTGAATTTTGGGTTTCATTAGCTGTAAGCCATAATCATTAAAATTAGAAGAAATAAAGGCTTGAAATATTTCACTCTATGTGTAATGAATCTATATAATATATGAGTTTCACTTTCTGAAATGAGTGACAAAAAATATTGAACTTTTTCACGATATTCTAATTTTTTGAGCTGCACCTGTATATTCTTGCTTTTAATCGTTAGTCAAAGGAGGGGGGCGGGGGGGTGTAGTGCCAAGAGAGACCGCAAGGGCAAGAAGTGCCTCAATTGGCAACATGTCAATTCCCCTAATCAAGTTTTGTTTGAATACAGGCCGTTATATCACATATATGAATGACAGCATCAGTTAAAACAGGAAAACAAGAAAAGTACAAAACAGGAGTCTCATTATTACTTCTTTTTTATTTTTTTCATTTATACCATTAAGCATGAACTCCCCGGTGGGATATTTTACCGTCAACCTGTCTTACATCTTACATCATTGACTACCCCCCCCAAAAAAAAAACAAAAAAAAAACATCAGTCACACACTCCACACCTTGGCAATGTGAAGCCTTACAATTTTAGAACAGGTCTGGAAAAACAAGTCTAAATCTAATTCTATATTTGAGCGCAGTACCAAAATCAACAACAAAAAAGCCTAACGTGGTGTTTTTGTAAATGAAAAATGCGAATACGCCAGTGCTGACCACAAGCCGTGCCAACCTATTCATTGTCTGCCTTAAACAATTAATCGATTACCTGAAAGCTGTATATTTTACCTGCACGAAGGACAGGGTACACATTGCCAAATGTGTGTGGTTGCAATGACAAGGCCAACCATAAGAGGGTGCACAGTGAAGGTTTTCTGTGGCTTGACAGTGCACATCGTAATCTTCAGACGCTTTCATTTTAATACTTGTCTGGAAATGCTTACTGCTGTTAAATTATTCTAAATGGACCAAGCCCTTGTCACTGAGCAGTTTGGGATTGGAGTTTGCCGATTCCATTACATTTATCCCCCGTCTTGCTCCAGGTGAGTTATATCGAATCATGGTGATACGGTCAACAACGTGTTCAAAATACTGGTACAACTTACAACTTAATGACTGCAATGTGACACTGGGCAAAAACAAATAAAAACACTCGATAAGCACAGCACCAAAAAACAACACATTTAAAATACTGTTTTACATAATGATTTCAAAACAACACACCCTCTCAACTGTGTGACCCCTAGTACACATTTTATATATACCCTTCATGAAAATGAGCAAAAACTATTGTATAAATTTTAAAAAATACACATAATTATTCAAATTTTCAAACATTTGGGGAAATTACTTTCACTCTTAATAACAAAAATATTTTTATAAAAACACTTTTCTCAAAAACATAGGGGTCAAAATTATTGACCCCTAAAGAATATTTAAAATAAAACTAAAAGTGGCGTCTGTGATGAAATTCTATATATTTTGTAAATTTATCTCAGTCTCCAGAAACCGTATTGCTGCCTTTCACCATTTCCAGTTTCACCGGGGTATACATCAGATTTAGAACAGAAGTTTAGTGGAATCTTGGGGTTATTAAGTTTCTAAATCAACTGTTAGATACCACCTTCATGTCAACAAGTTCTTTGGAAGGGTTGCACGAAGGAAGTCCTTACTGAGAGTAATCCATAAATTGAAGCCCCTGAACTTTGCCAGGCATCATTGGAACTACAATTGGAATCGTGTGTTGCGGTCAGATGAGACCAAAATTAGACTTTTTGGCCATGCACACCATGGCGACAAAATACGAGCGCATATAAGGGAATGCACCAGATGCCCACAGTAAAATATGGTGGTGGATCATTGATGCTTTGGGGCCATTTTGCTGCTAGTGGTCAAGGGGCTGTTGTTAAGATTCATGGCATAATGAACACCAGGATATTTAGCTCAAAACCTGTTTGCCCCTGCCAGAATGTTGAGACTTGGCTGTAGACTTGACCTTTTAACAACGCAATGACCGCAAACATATGTCAAAATCAACACAGAAATGGTTGTGGGAACACAACATCAATGTTTTGCAATGGCCATCTCAGTCTCCTTGAAAACCTGTGGTCTGAATTGAAGAGGGCAGCCCACAAGCACAAACCTAAGAATATCAAGGGTCTTGAAATGTTCTGCATGGAGGTGTGGTCCAAGATCCCTCCAAGACTGTTCTCCATCTTTGTCAGACATTAGTCAGGCACAGTGCTGTTACCCTCACCAGGGGAGGCTTCACCAAATATTAATCATAGCGGTGGCAATCATTTTGAAACCAATGTTTTTTCCAGAAACAAATGTACTACTCAATAAAACTTTTTGTGTCCGAAAAAAATATTGCGCTAAAATAAAAGCATACGGCTCCCACATATGTTTTAGCCTAAAATATGACTCATTGTATTTGCACATTTTCATGAAGGGTGCCAATAATTCTTGAGTTGACTGTATATAATCATATATAGGCATATCATTTTCCTTCTCAAACAGTTGTGCTACAAAACATAATCCATGCTCCCCACACCAGCTGTGCTATAGAATCCCCAATATTTAGCCATGCATATACAGCTCCTCAGACAATCCACTACAGTTCACGTACATGTCTTACTGTTGAGCCCTGGACTTGTATTAGTGTCAAACGCAATAGGAACTGACTGTATGACTGCTTTCACACTAAGTACTGTACATTAGCCTGCATACTGTCCACTGCCCTCTCCACGTCTTGTCAGTTTTGGTCTGCCAGCATTTGAGAAATTAGCAAACTGCAAGTCTTTGGCTGTAGCCTTGGTGCTCAAATAACAAATAAGTCATCTGTGCTTTTGCCAGAACTTGGTGGGGGAGGGAGGGGGGGGGGGGGTAAATTAACTCATAAATCGATATGGATTGGCATGTGTGGACAATTACTTCAGCTAAACTGTAGACATACGAGTTATTTGGCGAGTGCCACTACAGGTTTTGTGATTTGAATCCAAACAAACAAAAACAATTTTTTAAAGCCAAGTGCCTCTCTTTCAGTTCACTGCGCCACCTCCATGCTGGTTTGACCACACATTTCAGAGAAGATCAGAACATTTTAAGACATCTGGGCCCGTATTCACAAAACACCTTTAGGCTAAAAGTAGCTCCCAACTTGCTGATTTAGGAGAAACTCTTTAAAATAATGGGCGTGTCAGTCCTAAATTTCTGGTCTAAGAGTATTTCACAAAACGTTTTGGCGCTAAAACCAGCTCCTAAATCTGTGAAAAGTTAGGGATAGTCAAGAGGACTTCTAAATCACTAAGACCAAATCACAAACGATCCGAAAATGGCTGCTGCCGGCAATCCGCCTCGTAATCGCGTCAACATTTTAGAAGCATTTAATGATACTGAGCTTTTAAAAAGGTATCGCCTTAATCGCGAGGGTATTATGATAATAGTAGAGCTAGTCAGGGATGCAGTCACTTCACCAACAAACAGAAACAACCCAATAACACCGGAGATAAAGGTTCTGACAACTCTACGCTACTTGGCCACAGGGAAAATGCAGCTATGCAGCGCAGATGAACCTGCATCGTTCGACAATTCATACGGTTTCTTCTTGATGTTCGCCAACTACAAAGAAAGCCCAGTTCATGGCCATAGCTGGACTACCCGGTGTAGTTGGTGCTATAGATGGGACATATGTCCGAATTATTGCACCATCACAAGATGACCATGCATTTGTCAACAGAAAAAAAGAAATCATAGCATCAACACACAGGTGGTTTTTGATGCGAACTACAATATTCTTGATATTTTCGCCTCCCGGATCCTACAGGAGAGTGGCCTGAGGCTGCTGTTTGAGAGGCCTCATGTCCCAGCCGGATGTCACTTGGTGGGGGACAGAGGCTATCCCTGCAGGACGTGGCTCCTTACGCCTTACATTCACCCACAACCGGGAAAATGTTTGCTTTCCTTTCTAAATTATATTGGTCACACAAACACCTTAATTGTGAATAACCACGTAGGATAAAAAATCTTTATTTGAATATGGCAACACGATACCTCTTTCTACAGTATTTCTATGATGAAATCACTGACAGAAACCCATCCCCTATCAGCTAATCACTGTGGGCATAGTACATAAGCTTGTTCATGAAACATGATGTCTATTTGGGAGACCTCCTAGTGGTAAGATAAAATGTTTTGTGAATATGGGCCCTGATGATAAGTTTTGGGTGTGTGAATGACTATTTCAGCATGTTCTTAATATCTCAAGAGAAAAAAGTGAAAGAAAAAACAATCAAAAAAATCTGCATCTCAAACACACGCAAACCCTCTTTAGATAGACAGGCAAACAGACAAACACGCACACGCTCCCACCCCCACCAAAGCAATGCCAGCACTCCTCCATATACTGTCCACACGTTCTCACAGTACAGTTCATTTGTTAAATGTCTAATCCTGCGTTGTGGCCCTTCAGAAGAATATCGAATGCAGTGTGCATTAACGCTTCTGGGCGGGACCCCACTAAACAGCGAAGCACAGTGAAGCGCTGTCTTAATGCTATTCTCCATCGTCGCTGTCATTTCAAAATGTTCATTTATTTTTTCGAATTTATTATTATCATTTTAAACTTCTGAAGGCTTCGGGGCCATTGGCAGCCCTGCAGTGTAGAAGCCGCCCGATTGGCCGGTCCTGTGGAGAGTGGGCGAGGCCTCCTGGTAAAGCGGCTTCTTGTCGGAAAGGTCACGTGGCATGACAATGTGCCCAGCACCCCCTTCCCCCCAAATCTTGTACCAGTCCCCTGCAGACGTGGTTTATTTATGTTTTTAGCCTGTTTCTCCTGGCATTCATCGCTGTACAGAGCTAATACTGGGGCTCCCCATACCCCCACATCCTGAGACCCCAGGCCTTGTGTTCATGCTGCAGTTTTGCACTATATCGTCATGCAGAGAGAGGACGGAGAGAGAGAGACCTGCTTATTTTATTTTATTTTAGTCCGCTCATTTTTATCTCCCCCTTTCAGCCCAAAGACGGCCATTTTAAAATGGCTTCAAAGGAGCTGGCGGCACAGAAACCAGGAAAGCCGAGCCCCCTGCATTTGTTCCAGGTGAAAAGAGTTTTTCCGTGTTATTCCGACCTTGTTAGTGGCTGATCAGATCCAGGAAATGGGGAAAAATGAAAAAGCCAGCTGGATCCCTGACATAAGATAACCTGGCCAAGGATGCAGAACATGAGGCAGGTTCCTGTGGATTGTGTGTGTGTGTGTGTGTGGGGGGGGCTTACACAAGGTGGGGTTCCATCCAATTAACTCTGAAATGAGTCCATGCCAGTCTGGCTGAGTTCCCTTCCACCACAAAAGCCAACAACATAAGTAACAATAAACTGAAAATTGAGGAAAGCCTCTAGGGTTTGGGCAGATGGAGAAACAGAAAACAGGGTGAAGCGAGAGAGGAGACGGAGGTGAAAAGATGGAGGGAGGGACAGAGCGAGATAGGAGAGGATGAAGTGACGATGGATTGAGGTTTGGGTGAAAATATCCCTTGTTACCGTCTGTATTGTCCTCAAAGAGACACACAGTCTCTACTGCCACCTTCAACCCCCTACTCTGCACACCAGAGACAGCAGAGCAAGCTGTCTTTCGTCCAATAGAGAGGCGAGGGGGATTCTGGGATACTGTGGCTCATATTATGGACAGACAGTTTTCAGTGTTAGAAAGATGGGTTGAGTTTGGGGGTCTGAGGAATCAGAGACACTACCCAGGGAGGTACAGGTGTGTGTGTGTGTGTGTGAGTAGAGGTATCTGACGTGGGGCGGCATATGGGGGAGAGGGGACCGGTGTGTAGTAAACTGCGGTGATGGTGAAGGCGGGATAGTGGGGGGGGGGGGGGCGTTGGCGGCGAGGAAGGTCAGGACTCCTCGTTCCCGGAGTCATCGTCGTCATGGTAACAGTCAGCCCCGGCCCCAGCCGGCTCTCCGTCGTCGTCGTCGTCCTCCTCCATGTCGTCGTCATACAGGTCGTCATACAGCAGGTCAGAGCTGTCCTGAGACGGCACCTTGGTCTGGATGCAGTACTCTGCCAACGTGGTGGGCACCTTCACACCGTCCCGCTCCGCGTCTGCCTTTGTGGACAGAACCTGCTTCCTGTACACGCGCACACACACACACACACACACACACACACACACACACACACACACACAGACAGAGAAATGCTCACAGTGGTCCTCCCTCATAAAACGTGGGCAGAACAAATGTTTACGTAAATCGTTCCCATTAGCAATTTTGCCCGTATTTTGGCGTTCATCAATGCTTTCTTGACTGAGGTTTGTTCGTATGTACAAACAAACTTTGCGCCTGCTCAGGACCACGTGCACCTCATGCGTAAATTCAAAATGCCACTGAATGTAGCTTCTGAATATCAATTAAAACATTCATTTATTTTTATTTTCTGTTAAATTCACATGACAAAATGTAGCCTCTGAAATACACAATGCAAATGTAGCTAATAAATCACGATTGTAAAAAGCAAAGATGATGACATTAGATGATGCCTATTAATCAATCAACTTGTCTAATGGCTATGAACTTGTTTAATTAGACTCGTAACGTAATTAATGCTCCCAGCAATATTTTTCTGAATTGATCAAATCTAACTGCTAACTCAAATTATGTTAAATATGCTATTTAAAACAAACATTTCACCAACGAATGAAATTTGCTTTAAATTGCCATACAAATGGCATGTATGGCTGGTTCGTCGTTTCCGGGTTTTCTATGAAATTGCAAACCTGCCCAACGTTGGTGCCGTAACTGTAGGCTACTGCACAAACGTAGCCTCGAGGCTCCATCCAAAGGTACGTTTGTAAAATATGAATAGAAAGGGCTGTCATCTGTGCAGCTAGTATGTCACGCGAAATGTATTGCTCAACGTCCTGGCCTGGTTGCCTGGTGGGACCATAGACGGGTGGGACCCACCACAGCTTCAGTTTTTGGATCAGCTTCTCGTTTGCATAACTCTGCGAGTGAGAGACGCCTGGCTTATTGGTGTAGCTACATCAAATCTACTGCGTCAGACTAACTAGCCTACCTCTTTCCATCACTATATCAAACCACCTCGGGCACGCACAAAACACCAACACAATGACGAGATTAATAAATTATTTCGTTTATTTCCAGGCTGTGAGAAAGACCTCAGCCTAGTGCTTATGTTGGTAGATAGAGGCAATAATGCACTCGTCTGCTGCAGATAGGCTTGCACTTCAACAGTTTGTGTGACAGGAGATTCTGCATGTCCAGCATATTATATCCTGCCATGTCTTTTAACTTTACCATGTAGGCTACTTTACCATTTACTTTATGACACCGGACAATACTAAACTATTATTTCCCTCGATTGAACATCTGCTAATAAAACTTCGATTTCAGTGTCGGAATAATTATTTCCGTTGCTTTTGCTGGGCCTTTTTGACTTCGTATGGACCTTGAAATGGGAGTGAGAACCCCCATATGAGGCAATTCATGGGCGTGGATTTATGCTAATCACAAAATAACGTGAACACGCCTGTCATTTACATGTATGAACATACGCACGCGAATACAGTTTTATTAATTTTTCGTACCTCATATTTTTTGTACCAACTCGTTTCGTACATAAATGTACGCGCGTATTTAGGAACACTTCATGAATAGGCCCAGTGCGCGTATGTGTGCATTTGAGTGTATATGTGGTAAGTGTGAAAAAATGAGGAGCATCTATATGTGAAGAGGGAGGTATTCAGAAGAGTGTGTGTGTATGTAAAGATGCGCATATGTGTTTAGGTGTGTAGATAAGTGTAAGTGTGTATATTTCTCTGCATTTGTGTCAGTGTCTACAGATACATGTGTGTCGGTGTAGATGTGGATAGATGTGTGTAAGTGTGTGCGTAGGAGTACAGGTGTGTGAAAGTGTATGGGTGTTTGTACATAGGTGGATGTGCGTAGGTGTGTACGCGTGTGCACAGATGTGACAGCCCTTTTTATTCATATTTTACAAACGTATCTTTGGATGGAGCCTTGAGGCTATACTTTATCGCACGCCCCTTTCGACAAGTGTCGAGCGACAAAAATGAAGGCGTCGCACAACGTTTGGCATTTATACTTCGGGCGAAGGTCTGCGATGAGGGTTCAGCTGTCTCTATAGTAACTTCTGACTGTTCGTTTACATTTCTTAAAACACGGCGGCGCTCCGTCCCATAAACCAAACGGGGGGAAACCAGGGCGAGTATGTTCTCGTTAAGCAAACGCGTGAAACGCTGCATGAAGACGCGCATTTTTTATATTTTATAATATTTTCCTCCATCCCCTCCATGTTTACCAACCATAGACCGTAGAAAAATGACCAACATTAGTGAAAACCAAAATAAGGAAGTGAGCAAAAAACATATTTCTGGCTACGTTGTCCGCGACATGACATTCTAGAGGTGCTCGTGACACTGAGAAGTGTGAATTATGTCATTTCACGTGACACTTGTCGAAAGAGCCGTGCGACGAAGTATAAATCAGGCTTAAGTGTGTGTGCGTGTGCGCTGCGCTGACCTGATGATCTCGGCGTACTCCTTGTCCTTGCCCTTGCTGTCTCTCCACTTGCGGAACATGACAGAGGCGTCCACGTTGGCTGGGGAGAAGGTGTTGGGCTCGTTCAGCAAGGAAATCACACTCAGAAGGATGGTTCTGCACACGCACACACACACACAACACACAACACACACACACGTGTTATTTCAACGTTCCTGCCCACGACTGGCAGATTCTCAAAATAATTTTCACTATGTAAACAGCTTAACAGGAAGTATGATACCAAAAAATCCCAGGGATAAAGATTAAGATTCTGCTAAGTATTCAGCCACCAGTCAGTGGCCAATGCCTAGCAGCTTCTCAAAAAAGTTCATTCATCCTCTATCAAAGTTTGAGTGTGTATGCAGTAGTGTGTAACATATGCAATTCATGTACAGCCGCCTCTCTGGCTCCCCCTGATGGGCAGCAGGTGCAGTACCTGACATTTTGTGTGGGGTTCCATCTCTCAGAGGGTAACTCTCCACTCTGAGGGTCGTCCACAGGGGGGTGCAGGATCGAGATGCATACATCGCCGTTCTGAAGCATGCAAATTCCAGTTACACACACACACACATACATACATACACACACACACATACACACACGCAAGCACATACACACACGCATACAACAGACATACACACACACACACACGAGTGCATTCAAGTACTTATGCACACACACTTAGCCTACATGTGCACACACACAAACCACACTTACAGAAACAACCAAAAACATCAATATTCTCTCAATTTCCCACAGCCCTGTAGCTTCTCATTAAAGTCTGCCTTCTCGCGATAGTGATATAAGCACACAGCACATTTGAAGGGTGCGTGGGGCCTTACCTCATAGATATTGGGGTGCCACATCTTGGTGAGGAACCTGAACGTGGGCGGGGAGTAGGGGTAGTCTATGGGGAACTTGATGTGAGCCTGTAGACCAGAGACAGGGGACAGCGAGAAAGGCCAGTCACTCTACAAGACACAGGCAGCCAATGCAATCTCACTCAAGGACATAATGCATCCAGCCAGTTAGGGACCGTCAATAAATAAATGTACCACCATGCAAGAAAGGCAGACTTGGGAAACAGATAGGACATTTAATAAAAGAAAAAGAAAATCAACCAATTTACCTTCAAAAAGGGGTAAACAACAAACCCACAAATAAGAGACATAACGTTTCTTTTCAAAAAATGTTATCTTGCTTGTCATTCTCTGTCCCAATGCATCGTGGGACTGTTTGTCTGTGTGTGTGTGTGTGTCACTTCATAGAAACTGAATGACTAGAAAGGCTCTGATCCCTGAAAGCCACCAACAACTGAAAGCCACCTGGTTCTTGTGTGAAATCACAAGTCCAAAAATAAACATACCTTACATTTCACAATTCATTTGCAAAACTTTATAAAAGGTAAAGTAACTGCGGTTCTGAAATGCATCTTTATAGAGGTTGTTTATTGCAAATACAATTGAATTTACTTTACTTTTTAATCAATCTGTGAACTGGGCAGTAGTCCCCATAAGGCACCTCTCTGTCAGTACAGATCCTGGGCCTAGGCTATGAGCTAACAAACCTGTCTGTGACTCTATAACTCAAGATACTACCAACACCAAGGGTCAGATAGGAGGAAAGAAAGAGGCACCAGGAAGGAGAGAAAAAGAAAAGAAGAGATAGAGGAAGAGAAATAAAGAGAGACGGAGAGAAAGGGAGGGAGGGCAGAGGAATGGTACTTTTTCCTCTGTGCTAAATATAGCCAGAGTCTCTGTTGGGGTGATGGGCATTTAGGGCAGTGAGATCAGCGAGGGAGGGAGGGCGGATATGTTTAAACCTGACAAAACTCAACCTCATGTAACCTCCTAGAAACACACATACACACACACACACACACATGTATGCACACAGCAGACCGATACTTCCTTTACCAAACCTCAAGTGGTCTGCGTGTTACAGAGCATTTGAACTGGATAGAAATTTGAAAAAGAGAGAGCAGACATTTATCCCCCAACACACAGCTGAACCTCACAGGGAAGCCCTGGAATAGGTTCCAGTTCAATACAAACTGAAAGTTGGCCAGTGACACACAAATACGGGTGGGGTGACGTGCTGAGCCACAGATACCATTATCAGTTTCCCAGCGCATGCCCACACATGTAAACATACACGCAACAAGCACATAGTGTGACACGCACTAATGCCAGTCCTACAGACACAAACTGACCAAATTATGGGCAATTCAAGTACACTATGGATCGGTATACTTGCAAAACAAATTGCACGATTAAATATTAAATTAAATTTAAACAACGACCGCACCTCCTCAAAAAAAAAAGAAGCCGTTTCCGTGGTGCTTCTCTGACAGAACTACTCTGACTTTACTCAAAATTCCGACAGGTTGAGGTCCTTTGAAATGTCTGCCCCTGTCCCCCTCTATTCTCTTTATACCCCTCCCACCGTCCGCCGTCTCTCATATCGCGCTGTGAAACCACAGGACCCCATAGATCTTGTATGCACAGGGCACGCTCCGTTCCCCATTAAAGCCCTTTGAAGAGTAGGCTATTTTTTTTTCTGAATGTTTTTTCTCAATTTCAGGTCAGTGTACTAAACCTCTATTCCGAATGTTCAGTTAAGAACGTTCTAATAACATATTTGTGACCGTACATCTTAAAGGGTTAAAAGCTGTCCCTCCTGGTTTCCGCTTCTGCGCTGGCCATTCACACAACGCAGTCAGTGCAATGACACGGACACATGCAGAGCTAAAGACCCGCGTTCACGACGCTCCGTTTCAGCTGGGAGACAGCGGCTGTGAACGCCAAAATAAAGCGATTTCCGTCGCAACATGATTCCAAGACACGAATTATGTTTATTTTGATGTATTGTGACAGACAAAACCACAGATGCTTTCTCGGCTGTTTGGTATCTCTTTACAGCACAGCTGCTTCTGAGTGAATGCCAATGTATTTATCTGTACAAATTTCATTTTACTGCATGAAAGCAGGCATCCAACCCCCCCTGCCCCCCGCCAAGGGCCAATTCATAAAAACAGAATCTCCACAATGACAGTTTCAATTACGGTCATAAGCATGTTCAACACCACCAAGCTCCACAGACATCTCCTCTGACCTTCTCTTACAGCCCACATCAATAGAGTCATTCAAGCCTTCCTTTCAATAACCTGGAGAAAAATACATACACTTGTGTGAAAAAGAATCATCAAAAGTCCAGATCTGAAGCAAAGGGAAAAGATGAAGCAGGCCCAGGGCACATCGGAGTGAGTATAGGCCAATTCAGACGCCAAAAAAAGTATGCGTACAGACGTCCGCAGGGTTTTCGCGGACCTAAATCACATCATAGCAGATCCAAAATGGACGTCCGCCGAGACAGTCCCCGCAGCCTTTTTAAAACATTTTATTTTATTTTTTTCTGTATCCGCGCAGACCCGTCGTACCTTCTGCACACCGTAATCTTCTCCTATGAAGGTTGCAATTTGCACACAAAAATCATGGGAAATGTAGTCTACAAAGAGGTACACTCGACCATAAAAGGAAAAAGTCTGCGGACAATCCGCCGGACTGTCCGTCCGCGTACGTGTCTGCTCTCTGCTTTAAGCACTTTGGAACCACCCTATGTGTCTGTATACCAGGATATCCTTTAACAGAGACAGTGTCAGCCCACCATGGTCAGAGAAGAGGGACTGGCCAGTTCAGTCTGTCTTACTCTCTCTCCCTCTCACGCCTGTACACACACATATTTAAAAACGCACACTCCCACATGTGCCTGCATACACACTTACATGTTTACACACACACACACACACACACATTTTTAAATGCCAGTTTCAAATACACAGACTCATTGTTTCAACTGCCAAAAAGGAGGCTGTACGCCGTTTGTCTTTACCATCTTTTTCCGCTCTGGTGGAGATGAACCCATTAGCGCTGTTCTCACTATTCATCATTACCGTTATAGATCAAATTCCATTCAGGCAGCGTCGAGCGAGTGAGGGAAAAACAAGAGAGAGACGGAGAGGGAGAGCGGGAGAGCGAGAGAGCGGGAGAGCCTTGTCCTCGCGTGACCTCCCGCTCCTTCCATACAGAGGAGTCCAAAGCTCTCAGCTCTTTGAACGCTGTATGGGGCCACATCAGGCAACCTTACGGATAATTAATGCGGGGGGGGGGGCATTCATATTCAGCCGCCACCCCGTACACTTATCCCTAGACACTTCATTATCACTCAAGTCTCTGCATGCGTGTCCACTGCAGGTCAGTCCTGCAGAGAAGTGCACTGTGAAACCACACACTTGTCAAACACTGTGCATTTGCCAAACACTGAGCATTTGCCAAACAGTGATTTTGTCCAAATTACTTTTTGCATTACTTTCTGTCTGCATCTTTTGTGAGCTTGTATAGTAGACAGGTCATCGTACTAAATAGCACAAGTGCTGCGGAAGTTTCTTTGTATAAAAAAAAGAAGTAAATGTGAATGTTGTTTGGCCTACTCTCACTGCTCGCCAGCACATCATTCTGCTTAGGCATGTTTGACCATTAATAATCATAATGATGAGGATTTATTTTAATTTTATTTTTTTTAAACTAAAGGGCACATTTTGATAAATTATGTGAAATTAAAAAACAAAACAAAACAAAACAAACAATGGGACAAGAGCCGAGCTGGTCTCCCTAAGAGGAGGCGAGTCCTTTCCGTTAAATCAGCAGCCAATCTAGGCCCTGGAAACAAGGCGAATAGATTATTTAGCCAATCAGCGACTTAAATTAAACACTCGAGTGCTGAATCACACAACAGACGCCAGCATATACTGCAGCCCTAGTGGACTGTAGTTTGAGATCCCTGCTGTACAGTGAAGCTGTCATGGATTTGACGAGGGTGGCCGTTTCGCACCCCAAACCGCCACACTCCGCCACACCTGAACGGTCACAAAACACTGGAGAGATGGTTAGTGAAGTGCTGAAACAGAAACACAAAGGGGAAGGTGTGGCTTTGTCTCTGTCCTCCATTTTGGCTCCTGTCCTTTGAGACACCATTTATAACCTGACTGGAACTACAAATAGGAATGTTGTGTGTTTTTCCATCACAAAGACCAGGAAAAAATAGGGCTAGACAGAGAAAGAGGCAGAAAAAAGACAGAGAAAGAGTCACATTTTTCCTTTCTATATCTCTCAGAAAACACAGGCAGTCTGCCATTATGGTTCACTTGACCAATTGTATCCATTAGCCTGCTCATGGCTTTTGTGACACAAAGATACTTCTGCCATGCCAATAAAGCATTTTATTTAATGGCAGTGTGTTGAATAACCTTCTGCACTTCAGATACAAAAACGTGATCCGTGTTCTGTAAGAAAACAATTCACTTGCTCTACTTCTTTTGCTATATCTATTTTCCCCAGAAGTCTTTTCCTCTACTATAATCAGCTTCCTCTCTTCACACCCATGATCTTACAACGCCATCATCATTGTCAGTCCTCTTTCTCCACCAATCAACACTTTGTCCACCGCGCTTTCTCCTTAGCTAGTTTACTCTGGGGTGGAGATCGAGAGAGGATCCCCCCTTCCCCCCACAACTTTAAAGAAACTTCTCTTCACCAAAACCTGCTGAAGTGTGATGTCACTCCTGGCCTGTTGCTTACCCAAGGATGCCTGACAAATAACGCATCTCCAACATGTGCTTGTGAATATTCTCTTTCATCGCTGTGATGAGTGAACAGCTCTGGAAATGCTGGGACGCAAACTCCCACAGCGGCTGTTGTGAAGCATCTCAAACGAACACCTGACTTGATGGGTTTTCCCCCCAGAGAAGCCAGACTGTTTGAATTATAAACACTGCTTGACATTAGAACCAAGAGTTACCCGGTTTGTGCCAGCAATAACTTTTAATATGCTTGGCCTGGCATCTGGTACTGCAGTAATAGGTAACAACGTGTCACCGTTAGGATTGTAAAGTTCCGGGAAAATGTCCCTTTTTTGGGGGAAATTTTGAGGTAATTTTGAGGGGACACTGCAAATACCGTGTTTGGGAGAAAACCACATGTTTTAAGAAATGTCAAAAAACATGAAATTGGATTCCCACAATGTGAACACATTTATTTATTTATTTATTTATTTATGTATTAATTATTTTTTTAATGCAGTTTGTTTAAAAAAATACATTTAAAAAATTAAATAAAGAAACATAAAAGTAACAATATATTTTAGTAATTTCCTTCCACCTAAGACAGCAAATTAGATAGGCCTATGTATTACGAATAACTTAATCTTTTGACTAAAATAAGGTTAAACTAAATATGTTTTATTGATTTGCTTGACCTCGGCCACATATTTATCTCAACCACAGCTTGCTTCATCTTCAGAAAGAGACTCTGTACTAGGTGCTGTACAATGGCAGTGATGATACCATATGCCTGTTCAGCACATTTTCTTTGTTCATTGTTTTCTTCAACTTGTCTTGTTTTATTAGCTTTATTTAATCTTCTTATATCATGTTAGGGGCTATGTGACCCAAAATTACTTTTTGTTGTTTTATCATTTCACACGGGTGATTTTCTTCAGCATACACCTTTAAGACTTCCTAGATAATTAGAAAATACATGTTTGGAACCGTTTTTATATATTGACCTGTAACAGCACCTTAAAGCACAACTGAATTTTGGGTTGTATAGTTACCTGGCCATGATATGAGTCCAAATGGTGGTGAAATATGTTTGTTAGTTGCTCTGTGCTCCCCTGGGGTGATAATCCAGAATAGGGTATTTGTCGCTCTCCATTCACTTCTATAGGGCAGCTAAAACGGTCGCAAAATTACTTCTAGCACGTATACGAACGAGAAAAAAGTGGATTCTGTCAATACAAATAAAAACCAGTAATTCTAATAATTTATAAAAGTACCATTTTCTTCAATGTTGTTAGCAAGCTACTAGAAAAGACTAGCATAATGTCTGCAGGTCAGTTTGTTTACCATAGATATATACGACCAGGAACGCTTGCTTCCATGGAAATTTGGACCAATAAGTGGTTTCTGAAAACATTGGCGCATTAACGCCGTTTCTGGCACAAGAATTACCTACCGGATCTACGTTCCAAATAAAATACAAAAAAGCCAGGAAAGGGCCATATAATTTAAAAAAATAAATAAATATGTACGAGGACTGGTTATTGTCTGTCTTGACAGAATCCGCTTCGTTCGTGTTTGTATACGTGCTAGAAGTGTCATTTTGAGACCGTTTTAGCTGCCCTAAAGAAGTGAATAGAGAGCGACAAATACCCTATTCTGGATTATCACCCCAGGGTCATAATCCAGAAAATTACACTGAGTGGTTACCTGGAAAAATTTCCCCCCTTCCAACCCGAGTCACCACATTAGAGAAACGCGAGTTGTGATTCTGTGCAACCAAGGACTTGCTCTAAAATGCCTTAATTGGTTTCCCAAATAAATACATAACAATATTCTCTATGCAAATGAACCAGAGGTCTAGTAATAATGCATAATAATAATAAATGCAGTAGCAACAGCTAGGTGGGCACCCATTGGCTAAAAACACGACTCCACCCCTCTGTACAACCCTGCCACTTCCCCCTCCCACTTCACAATTAAGTTGGAGGAGGAAGTAGAGGTTTTTATTCAATGAAAGTTTATGAAATGCTGCTTGATCAGAGCAGGCAAAATACTAATTCAAAAGGCCTGGTGTAGCTACGTCAGAAATAAAAGCAGGAAAAGACTCAAACAATTGGGAAATTAAAATGCAAGCGAAGGGCCATGCCAAACAGAGCTTTCAGCTCCTTTTGTCCTCCAGTCCCTCTGCCATTACTTACCTTGAAGTAACCCCCCTCGTAGAGCGTGTTGGGGGGCCCGAAGATTGCCACTTCCCAGTTGTATAGATCTGACTCCTCCACCAAAGTAATGCGGAAACCCTCTACCGGCTCCTCCTGCAGCGACTTCAGTTCAAGCATGAGCGCTTTCTGGGAACTCGGCATCTGCTGTTGCGCCATGGCGGGTCGGCTGCACTCAGCCAACCGATACAGTGACGCGGGGCGTAGAGACGACTGACGCTGAGTAAAGTTGGGTAACAGTATCCAAACTGTAAACTGCGGCTAAACTCAGCAGCGGTGGACGGACGCAGCAGTTTTCTCCTTATGGTTCGATGAAAAAGGACGCTCTTATGTTCTTGCTGGACAGTCATGCACAATAAACCACGGCTATAATTTCCAGTGAATTACTTTGAAAATCCAAAAAGTTTAGCTCGTGCCGTAATCACAAGGCCTACTTTCACTCCATGAATACCTTCAAAGGGAAGAGGGGAAAAAAGTGCAGTCATACATTATGTCATGGTTATGCATACAGCAGTTCTCCAGAAAATGAATAACACTAACGGTAAATAGAGTCGATTGAGGATCAGTAGTCATTGCAAAGGTGCATAGGAATGCAGCACAATTTATTTTGCTGTTAGGTAGCAAGCCATCTAGCGTTACATCGATGCCGCCAACGAACAAGCAGTACAAAGGAACAGTAAAACTAAATGTTTTGATTAACTTATATAACTAATTAAACATTTTTAAATGTCAAATGAGCACCGCTTTAGGCTGCATCCTCGCTTTTTTGCATAACCAGCAAGCTTGACAACTACTAGACTGACAGCCAAAACTGCACGTGCCAATTGCTTTTTGACACCTCGTTTAACAGTTAGCCAATGTTTGCAACCCGTCTTGTCCAAATGACTCGTGGATTTGTCGAAATTGTAGCAAGCTACACCAACCTAACATCATATGCATATGCGTTGTTAATACCGTAACCGTTACAAGATACTCTTAGGTTACTTCAGGCAAGACCCTGGCTAAGGCTTCCCTTCACGTAGAGGTAAACAAAGCGACGTTATAACTTAACTTGCTACTCGTACCTGTTCAGTACGTCCACTCTTCAGGGGCATTTATTTTGGACACGACGGGATACGAAAGCAAATTGTCCCGTCTCTCAGTCCTTGATCGTCCCCCCGATGGTGTTGCCAAAAGAGAGGAGGGAGGGGCTGGCGGGTGGTGTCTTTTCTAGATTCATTCGCTTGCTATCTGGTTAGATATGTCCTCATGTTAATTTGCAAAGTTACCCAGCTAACACTTCTTCGTCTATCTCCTTCTATACAAAAACAAGCACAAACCACATACAGTTTCTCAGTATCCGTCGGTTTCTCAGTCTCTGCCTTCACTAACTGTTACCCCTGCACCCCGTTCGCTGGTCTCCTCGGTCGATCCAATGGATGTTGAGCTATATTTGTTTAGCGATCGGCTCTGGCTCCTGCTTGAACAAACGTAACGTTAGTGTTAGCAAGTTATTTGGCCGCTTTCCTCCAGCAAATTGAGCAGAGGTCTGTTTCGCCTGTTTTAGCAGTGTTGATACAACATTCATTCACAATCAGAAATAAAAACACACGATAACAACTATTTTCCCCTATCAGTGCTTCCGGCTGACAGCGCGCGCCTGCCTTACGTCCTTACGTCACTACGCATCTGTCAGTCACGCATCGGAATCGAACTGACTTGTACGCGCCCTCGCTCAGGACCCTCTAAATCTACGAATCAATCATCAGTGTTGTAAATATGTTTAATTTCAATAAAGGTACATGGATCGTGGCTGTTATTGGTTACGACTATCACATAATGACCAGTTGCATTGAGTATTATATTGATCTATTTTTCACTCATAATGTTTAAGCTCTTTTGGTTTGAGAACAAACTGTTTTAAATAAGAACTAGACAAACAATGAAACTTGAAGTGGTGTAGGCCTACAATGGCACATACATTAGAACACTTGTTAGTAAATAATATGTTTATCAGTTGCTCACCTAACTAATCAAAAGTGATGCTTGCCAAATATTTTCAAAATAGGTACAGTATTATAGGAATCTAGCTATGTAATAGTTAACGTTTACTTGCTTACATGGTAATATTGTAATTTTCCTTGGGGGGGGGGGCTGTTTCGACCTTTAATAGCTGACCTCATTGCCTTTTCCCAGTCGTCCCGCCCTCGACAAACAGCATACAATTCTGATTGGATCTGAGATTATGTCACTCAGCACAGAAGAGATTCCCTGATAGGCTTGTATCCTCAGCGGGAGAAAAAGCGCTCGCTCAAACGGTTACCGTCGTTATGGATACTTTGGAAAGCTGTGTACAGGAAGGACGAGTAATGTTAAGTTAGCTGGAGCAGTTCAATATGAGAATGCTGAGTAATGTTAACGTTAGCTAAAATAAGATACAATTGCTATCTATATATTTTTTAGTTATAGATATCCGATGTCCAAAATGACCAGTTTGTCTTCAACGTGAGACTGAAACGGATTAGATCTTGGCGCTGGTAAGTTACATTTACCCTCGCTCTCGTTAACTCGCTGCGTAACTTACCTTGAATACTGGCCAGAACACAGTGCTGATTATTAGCTAAGGTTGTAACATGCAATCGTGCGCTGTAAACTAGCTTTGTATGTTTTTTTTTTAAAGAAAAGTTTGTCAATCCGGAGGGTTGATTTTGTTTACCTAACGTTGGCGTGGTAGTTGCTGTGCTGAAGTCATCCGCATTGGTGTTTGGCCAGGCAGTCTCCATTTGAATGCCATCAGCTACGTTTAACTGGTTAACTAAGCCACGCTGAGTAAAACATACATATTGGTTCCATATCTGAACACCCCAGCTGTTCGCCTGTACAGTACAGACACGACAACTGCAGCTAGCCGGCTTGTCTATATTTATCACCCCCTGCAATATGTCATATGGCTGCTGCAGTGGAGTATTGAGTTTCAGTACTATAGTTACTGCCCTGAACACGGCTAGCAACAAACCGAGTGGGACAGCAACAAAGCAACGCAGGGGAATCAGTCATTCGGGGTAAAGTGGCAAACTTGCGACATAAATTAGCTTGATTAGATGTTATATGGCATTTGAGTTTAGTAGTTTGTATTTTTAAATGGGCTGTTTAATAATTGATTGGGTTTTGTGTTGGAAACGTTGCCACAAATAAAACCGTGGGCAAACAAAGGGAAGATATCGTGTTGGTTCTTCGACTGTCGGGGTGAATATAGCGCTTGGCTGTGTCGCTTAAAGTGGTCATCGTGATACTGTAGCCACTGGCGTTGAAGTGTAATGGTCGTGACTGTTACAGGGTTGCCAGGAGAGAGTGTTTGCATCCATGGTGATGGTGGAGCAGAGGACAGGATGACCTCTTGCCTGTATGAGTGCCTGTATGAGGCGGGGCTGCAGCACTACTACCCACAGTTCACTGTGATGGGCCTGAGCCGGCTTGCACACCTGTCCCAGCTCACCATGGGAGATTATCCCAGGCTTGGGGTTCAGGATATGGGGGACCGCACCCGGCTCTTCCACCTGGTACAGTTGGTCAAGGGCTTCGAGGAAGATGACAGCCATGATGAGGAAGAGAGAGCGGCGGAGAGGGTGGAGGCAGCCGTTTCCTCCAGGAGACCCCCTCCTCGAAGACAGCTGGACTTCAGCGCTCTTTCCCCTGAGCCCGAAAGACGGCGAGCCAGTCATGCTTACATGTCCCCCTGCAAAGCCCGAACTGACAGGGAGACACCCTTTCGAAATGTTCCAGGTGAGGGGGAGGCACGCAGACGTGGCGCCCGCACTCCAACGGCGACCCCTAAACTCAACACCCGCACGGACAAAGAGACAGCCAGACACAGCAGCCACAAGGATAAGGTAACACTGTACAGTAACCGAGTCAACAGGGAGAGAGGAGAGAAGCGGCGGGCGGAACTCTCCTACAGGAAGTCCCTGCTGGAACAGGAAGTGGCCCCAGTCTACCAAGTGCAACGCTCTCCAGGTTACAACTATGGCCTTCCGATGGCCTCACCTGCCTCCTCTATGAGGTGAGGAGTCGTGCTTCTCTCTGCTTCTGTTATAGTTGCTGCTAAGCAACTGTCGCCGTCGAGCCTCAAGCGTCTGCCCATTGCTGCTGCTGCTGTTCTGTCCCGTCCCTCCTGAGAGCAATAGTGTGAATCTTAGCATGGATAACAATTTGTTATGGAAATGTGTGTGTTTATGTATATGTTGAATTTCTATTTGTGTGTGCGTGCATGCATATGTTTGTTTATGTATGTTTTTGTGTATGCACGTGTATTATCACGTGTGCAGCCTGTCTGAGTAGACTATTATTTTGAGTTTTGAAATTGAGTTGGTACATAGAAAATTTGGGGCCCTGTATTGTCTTTGTGTCTTAAATAATTAATGTTTGTCTGTATGTTTTTATTTGTGTGTGTGCACTTTTGTGTGTGTGTGTGTGTCTGTGTGTGTACATGTGTATATGTGTGTGTGTACATCTCAGGTCATTGGCAGGCCGGGCAGCAGCGGAGAGGATCCGGGTGTGCTTGCGGAAAAGGCCTCTGTGTCGGGCAGAAGAGAAGAGGGGAGAGGCGGATGTGGTCACGGTTCAGGATGGGGAGAGAGTGCTGGTGCATGAGCAGAAAGAGGCAGTGGACCTCACCCAGTACGTCCTGCAGGTAAACCCGGTCATGTGACTCATTACATCACAATAGCAAACCCCTGAATCTCTTAAAGGAAGATCATTGCTGCAGGCAGAGCTACAAACCCCTGAATCTCTTAAAGGAAGATCAGTACTGCAGGCAGAGCCACAAACCCCTGAATCTCTTAAAGGAAGATCAGTACTGCAGGCAGAGCCACAAACCCCTGAATCTCTTCAAGGAAGATCAGTACTGCAGGCAAAGCCACAAACCCCTGAATCTCTTAAAGGAAGATCAGTACTGCAGGCAGAACCACAAACGCCTGCATCTCGTCGTTCTGACCCACCCTGGATGTGATGCAGTTCAGCTGACAGCAGGCTGCTGCAGTCACCAGTGTGTCCACACAACACACACGTGTTTATCGAGAACAGTTGAGTACCTTTGCACCCAAGCTCCCGTGTCTTTATTAATTAATTCAGCGCTCTTTCCCTCCGCAGCACAAGTTTTATTTTGACGAAGTCTTCAGCGAGGCTTGCACAAATGAAGATGTGTACGAGAGGACAGCCTACCCCCTGATCCAGCACATATTCAACGGGTAACTGGCTCTGCTGTAGTTTTTACGTACTTTATTTACCCTTTATTTATCCAGGAGGAATAACCAGCGCCTGACCATTGAACCTGTTTATTAGGGGTATTCATCAGGGGCCTGTATCTCAAAGGAGGATTACTGAGTTAACTGGATAACTGCGCTGAATGAAACCCGGAACCCTCCCAAATGTGGAGCGTGGACTGAAGTAAAAAGAGCTGTTCCAGGTTTTATTCAGTGCAGGCATCAGGTTTACGGAGTAATCCTGCTTCATGATACAGGCCCCAGGGCCAGTTGTGTGTACATACCAGTTTAAAAGCAAACATGATGCTGAATGAGTTTTCTTTGCGTCCGCAGGGGGAAAGCCACGTGTTTCGCGTACGGCCAGACGGGAGCAGGGAAGACGCACACCATGCTGGGGTCGTCGCCGCGGAGACCGGGGTTATACGCGCTGGCGGCCCGCGACATCTTCGCTCGGCTCGCGCAGTCTGAGCCCGGGTCCGGTCCCGGCCCCCTCAGCGTCTGTGTCAGCTTTTTTGAGATCTACTGTGGCCAGCTGTACGACCTGCTGGACCACAGGAAACGGTGAGGAGGAGGGGCGTGGCATTGATGCTGAACCAGGAACACACCCTCTGCTTTATTTTACGCTGTATAGGAGCATCTGCTCAATGAATGTAATGTAATGATTCTGTTTTTCCAGTCAGTTGAGAATTGAGTTTATTTAACTTTCTCTTTCTTTCTGTTTCGGTCTTATTGCTCCCTATTCCACTCTCCCTCCTTCCTCTGGACTCATCGCATGCCTCGCCTCGCCTCTCCCTCATCCCCCGCATCCCTCCATCTCCCACCTTTTTTCTTCTTTTCTCTCCATCTCAATCAATTTATGCTACCTGTCCACTCATTCAACTTCTCTGTCCCCTCTTCTCACTCTCTCACCCTCTCTCTCTCTCTCACTCTGTGTTCAGGTTATTCGCTCGGGAGGATGGTCAGCATGTGGTTCAGATTGCAGGGCTGAGAGAGGTGGAGGTGGAGTCTGTGGCCAGTCTCCTGGAGGTAGGAGCGTCCCCTCTTTAATCGGTCTCCTCATTCCCTGACTCTGAATTGCGTTGACAAAGGCGGCATCATCACCCTCCTCTTCCTACACCCCGTTACGTCCCTATGCTGACTCATGAGTGCGCCTCTTTAAAATATTTTGCGTGCGCTAACGTGTTTCCCCTCTGATCACCTGAGCCATGATTGGAAATAGCAGATACCTGTGCTGGATTTTCCAAGAGCATATATATATTGGTGGTGTTCTCTAACTCGAGGTGGCTGATTTGTTTCTTTGGTTAACTGCATGCACATTGCCAGCTTTTGCTGCTGTGCTGAAGCACATTTTAATGTAGCATTGTAGCGTTTGTTTCAGCTTGTAGCCGATGCAGCGTTTACGATATTTTGTAGTTTGTCGTAGTTGCCTGTTGTAAGGGTGCACGTTTTGCCACATTTTGCTGGTTATGTTTCTGCGTGATTCCCCGTTTTAAAGGCTGGTTTGACTTTGCTGTGCGCGAGCATATTCGCGTCTTTCCTATGCCGCTTTGTTCATGCAAACATGTTGACAAACTACTCGTTTCCAAGAGGGAACATTTCGTTAGTAAGCTGCTTGTGAGGTTGTGGCCACTCTGCTGTATTGCAGTTTTTTGTGTGACACGTGTCTCATGTGCTCGTGTGTTCTGGTTGTGATGCCTGGAAGTGGTGTGAACGCGAAGACTCGCGGGACTACCGAGGAGGTCCAGAGTAAGGAAGGTGGAGACACATTTAACCGGGGTTTTGTTTTGGAGAACTTTTTGTCATTCTCGTGTGGAGAATCTTTGTTCTTGCTTTGGGGAGGTTGGATACAGGGTTCCAACGTTTCCCGTTTTGAAACTGCCGGCCGTCTCGTGTCTCACCGTCCGAGCTTGTTGGATTCCCGATCTTGTGCTTGTCTTGTTTCTTGTTTACCATCTTTCTACCAGAACCCTTTTCCTCTTGTTTCACATCTGTTTATTGTAATATTTTAATAAAATACAATTTTGTAACCGTTCCTTTGTTTTTTCAAATTTATGTTGCGGCTCTTCGAGCCAGGGTTGTAACACACCCTTCCTCTTGTGACGCTGTGGCTCCGCCTCCTCTCAGGTGATCTCCTGGGGCAGTCGTGAGCGGAGCAGGGGTGCGAGCGGCGTGAACTGCGATTCGTCACGCTCTCACGCCCTGCTGCAGATCCACCTGAGGGCGCGGTCGCACCGGCTGGTCGGCAGGTCAGTGCCCCTCTGGGTTCAGCACACACAGACTGGCTCTGACTGTTATGTTTAACGCACAGGGCTGAGGGAACGCAGGTTATAAGGAAGGTTTATTTACTTGGCTGCTGGGTTCCTGATATAACACAGGAAAAAACTGGTTTTGAGTTTCCCCACTGTGACCCTACTGCACTTTCACTCAGTATCATTGTAGTACCTCTTTCCTCCAATGCTAAGCAGGGGCGCTGTTGAGTCAGGTGTGACCAAAGAGACAGCCCTTGAGCCAGAGCAGTGAGATCAGCAACCATGGTTAATAAATAAATAAGCAAAGGTAAACTATTCATAAAGTGCAGTTTGGTAAATGTACAGTGAATAACCCGCTCTTTAAAAAATTCACCCCATGGTGAATCTTACACCTGGCAGTCGTGAGAATAAAGTGTTGAGCTTTTTCGGTTTCCAAAAAGCTGTTATAAAAGCTGTAGATTTAAAGGTGCGGTCTGTGCTGGGTGTGTTGAGGCAGAATGTGATAGCGTAGCATCGCATGCTTTCTGATTGGCAGGATCTCCTTTGTGGATCTGGCGGGGAGTGAGAGGGCGTGTGACACCAGAGACCCGGACAGACAGAGCCGCATGGAGGGAGCCGAGATCAACCAGAGCCTGCTGGCAGTGAGTTCTCTTAAGCCTGCTCTGTGCGTCTGAATACACAACGTTCTCAAGAAACTGCTCTGTCTGATACACCATCTTCTCCTAAACCTGCTCTGTGCCTGCTGTGATACACAATGTTCTCCTAAACCTGCTCTATGCCTGTGATACACAATGTTCTTCTAAACCTGCTCTGTTTGTCTGTGATACACAACGTTCTCCTAAATTTGCTGGATGTGTGTGAGCACAGAATGTTCTCTTAAACCCGCTGTGTGTTTGTGAGTTTGGAATGTTCTCCTAAACCTGCTCTGTGTGTCTGTGATGCACAACGTTCTCCTAAACCTGCTCTGTGTGTCTGTAATGCACGTTCTCCTAAACCTGCTCTGTGTGTCTGTGATGCACGTTCTCCTAAACCTGCTTTGTGTGTCTGTGATGCACGTTCTCCTAAACCTGCTCTGTGTGTCTGTGATGCACGTTCTCCTAAACCTGCTTTGTGTGTCTGTGATGCACGTTCTCCTAAACCTGCTCTGTGTGTCTGTGATACACTACGTTCTCCTAAACCTGCTTTGTGTGTCTGTGATGCACGTTCTCCAAAACCTGCTCTGTGTGTCTGTGATGCACAACGTTCTCCTAAACCTGCTCTGTGTGTCTGTGATGCACAACGTTCTCCTAAACCTGCTCTGTGTGTCTGTAATGCACGTTCTCCTAAACCTGCTCTGTGTGTCTGATACACAACGTTCTCCTAAACCTGCTCTGTGTGTCTGTGATACACAATGTTCTCCTAAACCTGCTCTGTGTGTCTGTGATACACAACATTCTCCTAAACCTGCTCTGTGTGTCTGATACACAGAATTCTCTTAAACCTGGGGGGTATACTACAAAGGAAGTTTAACATAGCTAGGGTTTCTTTGTGTTAGCTGGCTTGAGAAAGCCTAAACACCGCAATCTGGCTTAACCGGTACTACGAACATGGTTATCAACTTGCTAAGTGAACACGGGCTTTATTAATCAAGGTACGTGCACGTTCTCATAAAAGGGGTGTTGTCTGCAACAATGAGCCTATAGCGGTGCAGTATGGGCTGTACTAGAGCAGCGTATTTCTCTGGGGAAAAAAGACTGATACGGACAGAATGGACAGATAAGAACATTATATGAGCAAAAAGCAACACCGTTGCCTCTAACAAAGCCAGGAAGGAGCTTTTGCAAAAATAAATAAATAAAAATAAACGCTCATCGTGTAGGTTAAATTCGTTAGGCTAGTTAATACCTTATTCACCTTACCACTCGTAACAAATACATCTATACTCTCAGTACATTGTCATACAGTTTATTTCTAATGTGACTCTAAATTAATCCAACTGTAGCCAATTACTACATTCTAGAGCTCTAAACTTTAAGCTTGATACAGCATGTTTAAAATATTGTTGATAGTTTTTTAATTTAAAAAAGTCTCAAGCATTTTCCGGTACACAGAAAATCTTTTGCGGCACTCACTAATCTCGCCCTGCGAAGAGATTCCCTCAGTATCCGCACATATCTCTATGGGATCCTTTGGAATGGAGACGCCTTTTTCCAAAGCCAAGGAGTTGATTGGGCAATGGGCGGTGCTTTTATATGTTTCAATCTGTTATCCTGAACATAACCTGCCCCGGAGCAGGTTAGCCGCGCAGAGTAAGTTGCTGTGGCAATATACCCCGATTTAAAAGTGAGTCGGCTTCGTGATAAAGAAAAACCCAGGGTTCAAGCATAATTTAGCTCGCTATCCCCTTAATCTCGCTTCATAGTATACCCCTATGCTCTGAAGTCAGTGTTTGGTTTGTCAGAGGTGCAGCTCTTTCTCTGTCGTTTCAGCTGAAGGAGTGCATCCGGGCACTGGACCAGGAGCTGTCTCACACGCCGTTCAGACAGAGCAAACTCACACAGGTCAACACCAAAGACCTGTCTCACTTGCATTCTGCCATTTTACCCACTGTCAGTGACTGATTGTCCAAAATGCTATAGACTTTTAACAACCATTCTAGAATATGGTATAGAATTTTATCATTCTATAATATAGCAGAGAATTCTAATGAGTAGAACTGGGAGCTGCTGACCTGAATTCAGAGAGCGTCTGCTAAATTTACCCTGTTACTGTTTTTTTCCAGGTGTTGAAAGATTCCTTTATTGGGAATTCTAAGACCTGCATGATTGCGAACATCTCTCCGAGTCACCTAGCAACAGAACACACCCTCAATACCCTCCGATATGCTGACCGGTGAGCGACTACCGAGCTTGTCTTTCATTTATTCAAAATATATTTCCTGCTTCAGTGTTCTTGGATGGTCACCTAAGACAATCAATAACCTTACTCAATGATCAAGGGGGGGTTAGAAACAAAGCCTGGTGACGACGGCACTGCTAGGGTGTGAGACGGGAGTTAGCTAGCATACCTAGGTGACAGTAACCATTTGGTTCCCTCTCACGCCACATACAATGTCCATTTGTTTGCCTGTCACTCAATCAGGGACATGAACCTGCATTTTATGTCAGCACTTTATATTCAGGTTTGGGGTATAAAGCTTGTACTCCACACAACACTAATTTGTGATTGAACTGCCTTGCTATTACCTGGCATCTTGTATACTATAATGTAGACTATTTTGCATTGTAATTAAATTGCTATTTACCTAAACTTTGGAACTACGAGTTTTACTTTACAAAGGACAGAATTCCTACAACTCCTCTTAGCTTTATGCATTAAGTCAAAGGGAATGTAGAATAAATGACACTACAAACGTATTTACTTAGCAAATTAAACAGCTTGTATATACAGTCCATTAATACAGCTGATATTTCATTGACGATTGAGTGCCTTTTTTCAAGGGTGTATAATGGCTGCTGTGCCCCACCTGGGATTTAAACATAGAGTTGCTTAACCGTTATACTGCTTTTGACACCAAATCCAATTGAATATCATTAATTTGTCCTATGTTTGCCTGTGTAGGGTTAAGGAGCTGAAGAGGGGAGGAAAGGGTTCCCCTAGCCACGGTGGGACAGGGGTTAAAACGCTGGCCACTCCATCCCCAAAACGCAACAAACTCCTCAGCCGGGGAAAGAGCCCAACCAAGAAGGTGAAACTCGGGGTACAGAGGGAGTCCAGGGGCTCTTCTGTGCCCACTGCAGGGGTACTGTTCTCCCCCGGGGCCAACCTGCTCTGCTCCACGCCCAAAGTGCCGGGCGTGGCCAGGCTGGACGGGGGCGGGCCAGAGGACGTGATTTGCCTGGAGCACACCACGCCCCTGAGGGGTACTCTGGGAAGGGGGCGGGGCCGGAGGGAGCATGGGAGCGAGCAGCAGAGTGAGAGGCGGGAGGTGGACGGAGGGAGCAAAGGAAGGGAGAGGCGCGGGCAGAAGACGTGGCCGCGGCCGGTGTGGAAGGAGACCGTCCCCTGGGAGACTCTGAGAGGCTGCACCTCCTCCAGGAGAAAGGAGAGGGAGCGGGAGAGCGTGGAAGAGAGGGATGAGACAGAGAGAGAGAGGCACCTGAGGAGGTATCACGAGCACCTGCAGCAGTTCCAGCCCTCGTTCTCTCTGCTGAAGACCCCACAGGCCCCGCAGCCTCTGGATGGCCTGCTGTTGGCACGCGGCGCCCATCAGCCTGCTCCCGCAGGGGAGGAGGGGGCCAGCAGGGGGCCTCCAGGCCCCTCACCGGCTCCGGAGCTGGGACGCGGCAGCAGGAGTGGTCCCGGGGGGCGTGGCCCAAGCGGTCTGGACGCAGGAGTCGCCAGAGCCCTTGGAGAAACGCAGGAGACACTCCTATCCAGGTGGGGAAGGGGTGAAGACCCGAGGGAGATGGGACGGGGTGGGGTTGGACTCGGAGAGAGCGTGGCCTGGGCGGAGGGGCAGGAACAGGAAGTTAGCCACCAAAGGCAGAGTCTTGAGGGTGTTATCGAGGGGTACCAGGACAGACGGACCCCCGTCAGCCCTGAAACTGGGGGTGATGTAGGGCTTGGGGAGGGGTGGGATGTGCTGGGGGCAGGGGATGACGCGGAGGAGAGCTGGGAGAGAGAGAGGGAAACGGAGCGAGGGAGCGACAGGCCGGCTCTGTCGGAGTGGAGCACAGAAGAAGAGGACTACAGCGCCTACCTATCTACAGAGAGCAGCAGCAGCAACAACAACAACATCCCAGCGGAGAGGCCCCTATCGCCACCGAGAACCAGCGCCGACCTGCAGGCCGGGGACCTCAACGACCTGTCCCATGAGTTAAAATGCTCCAACTCCCACCCTCGGGACGGGCTGGCCCCGGCCTGGGCGGGAAGAGACCCCCTGCGCCTGCAATTCGGCAGCCTGCCTGAGGGCTCCGTCAATATCCCACCGTCCGCCTCAACTTCTGCCATCACCGTACAACCGATGGGCTGCTCGGGGAGAGCGAGCACTAACCCGAACTCTGGAGAAGTGCCAATGACCTCATTTACCTTACCCGGAGAGGCTCAGGCTGCGGTGACGTTCTACACAGGGCCGACACCAAGAGGTTCGGCTGGAGCGGCCACGCCTCTAGGGTCGGCTCCTCCCTCACGTGGCTCCTCCCCCTCTGCCGCGGAAAGCTCCGCTTCCACCATGGACCCCCTCTCCATCTCCCTCCTGCAGGTGGAGCGGCAGGCGGCTACCGACTCCTTCCTCCACCCTGGCTCCTGCTCCCCCAGCGCCTCTCCTGAGGGAGACGGTGGGGAGAGGGGTGGAGCAGGGCAGCCTCACCTCCTATTGGAGGCTTTGTTGGACATCCAGACCTACTGGGCTCACTTTGAATCTGCAGTGGCAGCAGATGGCCAGAGGGGGCAGCAGAGTTTTGACCTTGATTCTGCTGTCCTATGTATGAAAGGTACGTCTTAGTCTGTGTGTTAAAGCCAGAGTATGCAGTTTTTCTCCATATTTGTTGTAACAACATCATTAGCCCTGCCCACAGAGAAATAGATGCACTCCCACCCCACAGTCATTATGAACATGAAAGTCTGCTTGATACAATTGCAGGATTACAGATTGGTATTGCTAACATTAGATGAAATTTAATCTAAAATTCCAGGTAGAACAACTAAATATTTTCTGTTGTTGCATAACACTGAGTTTGTGTAGCATTGGTCTGAACCAGGCATTATCTGGCTACAGCTACGCTTTGGTAACTGATAGCCACGTAGCCAGTTCGAGCTAACGCGATCTATAGGTTACGACATATAACGTTTGCAAGCATGCCCTTCTTTCAAGAACTAGCCACTGAATAAAGTAACGTTATCAATAATACCAATTACCAACCTAGCTACTATTCATTATAGGTGTTACAGTTGCCTGGCAAGCAGAAAGTCCATTCATGTTGAAACTTTAGACTTACCTGTCCAGTCTTTCTTTTAACCAATTTGTTCCTGAAAATCTCTTCTGAAATTTGCACCTATTTTTACTCCAGTTTTCGAGCATGCTTTATCCAATTCCATGGGACAAGCTTTATCCAGTTTCTTTCTGTGAAATAGCTCCGGTGTAACCGGTCGCTGTGAAATATCTAACTGGTGAACTTGCTAGCTACTGGCAAGGTAAATCTCACAGTTGATTGGTCCGTGATGTGGTCATGGTTAAGCCACTGTTTTGAAAACAAAATAATTCGGAGCGAATTGCTGGTTTTAGAATGCAGAATTTGAGGGTATAAACCAGGGGTGTCAAACTCCAGTCCTGGAGGGCCGCAGTGTCTACAGGTATTTGTGGTTTCCTTTTAATTAGCACCCAGTCAAAGCTTTGAGAACAAGGTGTTTGGACTTCTTAGCCAATCAGTGACTTAAATTAATCACTTGTGCTGAAACACACCAAAAACCAGCAGACACTGCGGCCCTCCAGGACCGGAGTTTGACACCCCTGGCACTATAAACAGTCTATGGTGCTGTATTTCTCTCAGAACAGTTCTTTCCATGATTGCTACCAACTAAGCATGACTGTTCCCCGACATTTTTCTAAATAAAAGTTACATACTCTGGCTTTAAGTGTCTTAAAGCTGGAATACTCAACTTTCTTTTAGAAAAATATCAATCATAGAAATAACTGTTGTGAGAGAAATCCAGTCTTTATGCCCTCAATTTCTGCATTCTAAAACCAGCAATTTGCCCAAATTGTGTTTTCAAAACAAAGTGGCTTATGACATAAACCAATCGAAGAGTTCACGTCGCTAACCAATCAACAATGAGATTGACCTTGCCAGTTCACCAGATAGAAATTTCAAAAGTTCTTGGAAGAAGGAAATGTTTACTAACGTTGTATGTTGTAGCCTATAGATTGTGTTAGCTAGAACCAGCTACTTTGCAATAACCATGCATGCCAGCTGTAGCCTGATAAGGCCTGGTTCAGACTAACGCTACACAAAGTCAAGAGCGAGTGCCGCTGTAGTGACTGGCTCGTAATTCGCTGTTTCCCCTTTTTAGGGATGAGTGCCACCAAAGAGCCCCCTCTCAGACGAACCGCTTTCCCAGGCAGCTTCCTGGAGACCTCGGTCCAGGCCGACAGTGACATCCTGGGCCTCATAAAGGCCACAGCGCCCCCTGGAGTCTCCAACATCCAGGACCCTGCAGGGCAGACTGTAAGCCACACCTCCCTGAGCAGCCAATGCCAATCAGAACCCACCCCCACTGAAGCCAGCCCACTTAAACCCACGGCTGTCACGGAGAAGAGCTCATGTGTAAAGCAGGAGATCTCTGGGGGCAGTATAAGGACAGAACCGAAGCAGGCAGGGGGGCAAGATGAGCAGAGTTTTCCCCTCAAGAGGGTGATGTTGGGACGACAGGGCCTGCCTCAGGAAATCCTAAAAACAGGAGGCCTGGGGAAGCCATACAGCATCACGCGGGACCCGTCACAACACAGCGACCCCTCCGTGACCTCCTCGTACCCGCGACTCTCCGGTACCACACACTCGCGCAACGAGGGGCTGGGCCTAGCACAGTATGTCACCCAAATGTCTACTTCTCTTACAGTCAAAACCCTTTCAATGAACACTAAATTAACTGCTTTTATTCCGCTGTAGGATAGGTTAGCAACCCAATGAAAGCCGTAATGACAAATGTCAGTGTGAATAAATGCCACTCTGAATCTCTCACCTGTCAGCAATGTCATTATCTCTCACTCTCTCCCTCACTCAATCACTCTGTCTCTCACTCACTCACTCACACACACACACGCACACTCACACGCACACTCACACACACACACACACTCTCTCTCTCTCTCTCTCTCTTCAGGAGGCTGGTAGTACAGGCGCACTCCGAGCAGCTGGAGGAGATGGATTCTCTGTGCCGCAGAGAGGAGTCGCTATTGAGCCAGCAGCCCAGCATGGTAGGAGCAACACTGCAAATGCTGGGGGTTACAGTGGAAACTAAGGAATCATAAAAAAACATCCATTTGTGTCTTTGATGCATTTTAGTCACATAAAAATTTACTCTGATGTACATTTGAAATTTGAGAGAATAAATGGAGTCTTGAGTGGTCACATCTGTGCTTCTCTAAGGTAATTTATTTTAAGGGTTGTAAGGGTTGTACATGGACAATTGACAATCCCTGTAAAAACAATCCCTTCAGGGATAACAATTCAGAGCTGCTTTGAAGTACTTAACACTTAATACTTGATAGTTCACCCATTTAAAAAAAATGTTATATTGTTTTACTTACCTCCGAAATAGTATGTAAGGCTGTAGTGGTGCTGTCCTGGTCTCAGCGTTGTAGCTAAGATTTTCTAAACCTGAATGCACTGAGTGCACAAGGATGATATTTTTGCGCGAGAACGTTGTGGCAAGCTCACAGTTCTTAAATAGTTCTGTGGGCAAGCTGCTTCTTGTTTTCTTCTATGGTAAGCTTGTTGTGTTTATGAAGTGAAACGCCACACACCAACAGCACACTGCTGCACAAAGTAGGCCTAAGTAGGTCTATTTTGTCCGGAAAATGTTTTGGACAACTGGCAACTTTTCCAGACAGTACTTCAGCATGTAAAATTTATACTACATACCATCAAACTAAACCTTTGTTTATTTAACAATTTCAGTGGATTTAGGCAGTTATTTAAACAAAAGTTAGCCGGGGGGCAATTAAATACAATGGCAAGATCCTAGTTGTTAGCATTGTTCCAATTCAGTTTTAGTCAATTTTAGCTACAACGGTGAGACCAGGACAGCATCACTATTGCCTTACATACTATTTCAGGGGTAAGTAAAACAATATTATATTTTTTCCAAATGGGTGCACTATCCCTTTAATGTGTTAATGTGTCATGTTGGCTCGGTCGTAGTCTTACGGGTTGTTAATGAAGTCTTGTTCTCTTTCTGTAGGACTTCACTGACTATGTGCTGAAGCTGGAGGAGATCATGGAATTGAAGGCTAAGTGTGTGCGCAGCATGAGAGCTCAGCTGCAACTGTACCTGACCTGCCCCTGCAGTACTGACACTCACACACGGGTTCACTGACACTCACACACTGGCTCACTGACTCTCACACACTGGCTCACTGACACTCACACACTGGCTCACTGACTCTCACACACTGGCTCACTGACTCTCACACACTGGCTCACTGACTCTCACACACTGGCTCACTGACACTCACACACTGGCTCACTGGTTCACTGACATTCTCTAATTGTCACTGACTAACTGACATGCAGTCTTACTGCCACTTTAACCCTGGGACAGATATTCACTAGCTAGCTCACTGACATACTGGCACATTGACATACAGTCTTGCGTGTTGATTCACAAACACTAACCATCTGGTTCACTGAAATGCAGAGTCATATGCACGCTCAGACAGACTCGCACTGACTGACTGACTGACCAACTGATGGACACAATCTCTCATTTAGGTTTGCTGGTACATTAACTGACACAAACACACACAGACAATCTGGCATCCATGACTGTTACCAACAAAGGGGTTGACTGATTCAGACAGACAGACAGATAAACATCCTGTTGAAAGGACTGATGTGCTTCCTGTCAGGCCTCTTCAGAGCTTTACTGAAACAGGATCAACATCTGTGTTCCTGAGAGTCAACATTCCACGCTGTTCACATGCTGTTTGCCTTCCAGATGAGATATTTGTGTATGTGTGCCTTCCCTACAAGAGTTACATTAACTGCTAGATGAGGGTATTTTTGTATGTGTGCCTTCCCTACAAGAGTTAACTTGACTGCTAGATGAGGGTATTTGGTATTTTACCTCTGCATTTAGTTCAACCCAACCAAAGCAGGAACAGCTGAGTAATGTATTCCTCTGAAGGACATTTGTGTGTGTGTGTGTGTGTGTGTGTGTGTGTCCATGTGAGAGAGAGACCGAGAGACTGTCAAATGCTTCTCCTGATGACTAATCTTGTCAATATTGTTTTACTTTCCCATCAAACAACAGGGATATGCTGGGATAACTGAATCAGTTTCCCTTTTATACGTGAGCATGAAAAGGACTGAATTTTGTAGCTTTGTACCAATTCACTGTATTTATGTGATTCAAATTTGCGAATATGCTTCAGACTGAATTTTCTGTCCAGACTCTGAAATGAACAGGTATCCTCTTTGTAGGGAGTAGCACATGCCTAACAGTCACAGGTCAAATTAAGTTGCTCATTGGATGTTTGTTCATTCACTCTAACGCAGCCATAATAAGACTCACTCATTATGGAGTGTGGTATTGTTTTTTGATTTATAAATGACTTAAATTTAGGTAAAATAGTTGACATAAGGGAAAAGGGTGTCCTAAAGGGATATTTTTTTATTTCAATCAGGAAATATATATATTGTTTCATTACAGTACCGATTGGCATTCACAGCATATAGGGGTATATCCACTGCAATTTTAAAATGGGAACGCTCTGAAAATCAGGCACTTAAACTGGATTCCACGATATGCTCTCGGTAATATTCACATATGGCGATTGGTTAAACGTCCATTTTGTAACTTTTTTTTTAAACTTACTTTTGAAAATTATTTTTGCTCCGTCATTCTGCAGAATTAATTTACATTTTCGCCTCCGCCTTTTGGTCAACAGGGGTCGCTTTTGCAGTAAATCTTCAGGAATTATTTTTTAACCCAATACAGTAGTGTATCCATTTTGAAGTTGTCCGTTATTAAATTATGCCATTAACCCGTCTGATTTGGTAAATGTACTTTATACAGACTACAATACGCTTTATTCGCTACAAAATCAAGAAAGAAGCCTTGATGCTTGTGATCTTGAAGTGTTACATTGTTAACCTAACTATATACTATTTTTGAAAAATACATGATGTATAATTGAATATTGTATATCATTATTAAAAAGAGATTTAATGCATGTATTTTGTTATTTTGAATTATGTTGCATTTTTACCGAAAATGTGATTATTGTACTAAATTGTATTTGTAAGGTCTGATGCTGGCGTGTTTTGGGTGGGGGCAAGATACTGCACACCGTGCTTTCTTGCCTCTGAGTGCACTAGCTACATGGCCTGCCATTTGACTCAGCGTGCTGTCATTCATTTGTCATAGAGAAGATGGCAAACGGGAACGAGGTGGAGAATCGGGCAAACAAAAATGGCGTCCCGCGATGATGCAGGAAATAGATTTCTGCTTCATTAAAACTTGCTTGAAAGTGCGTTGCCTGAAGGGTTCTTCCACAGAGGCATCGGTAAAGACTTTTTGGAGACGCAACGACGCAGGTGAGAGCGTGGTTGTGAAATACAGTAGTAGGCACAGAAGTTGTCAGACAGACCTCACTTGCCTGCAAACGAACTTGCTAGCAACCAGCTCGTATTGGACTCCCAGATTTTGATTATACGAGTGTTTATATCGCAAACTAGTTTTGCCTGGCTGAAGCGAAGGTAAGCGATGTGCTATTCAACGCGCATTGGTATTTAAACTAGCATGAATGGTTTTATTTAAATGTAACGCGGACCTTGGTGGTGTACAACTATTTTGTTAACTTAGCTAGCTAGCTAGTTGTCACACATTTGCTAATTTAACGTGAGTGATCAGTGACAACTTGGCTGTTATTTCGTGCTGGTGTCAATTTACTGCCTCGCCGAGGTGTCACCAGATTCCGTTAAATGGTGGTCAGATTTTCTTTCCCAGCATTATCCATGTTGATATCGCTTGCTATCCGAGACCTGAGACGCACGAAGAGAAGATAGAGCTAACGTAGCCTAATACTAAGTAATGGCAGCTGTAAAGCTAGTCTGCCATTAGTGAGCAAAAACACGGTTGATTCGATAAAATCAGTCATTTTAGCAGGATGGCTAGATAGAAGTTGCATGTACCAGAAAGTCATGTTGATTGATCATTATCTTTACTGATCGATTTCGTTAACTTGTATATAGAGTTGGCTATAGCTAACGTTATGCTGTTTATTGGTTGTCTGACCTTAGCAATCGCTGTGAGATTTAAATTTAGCATTTTAATATTGGCTTGTTACTGATGCAATACACCAGTGACAAAACATGTTAACGTTAGCTTATTTGCAAGCAATCTAAATGAAAATATTTTGCTGCCAAATATTTGAATACATAATACGTAACGTTACACATTTCTACAACGTGATCGGTATATATAGCCTAGCAAGATGATGTCAGAACCAGTACACATTTAAAATGACAAATGGCCCGTTTTAGTTGGTGCTGTACAGAAAATGTAGGGTACGTTTCTCGCTACCTCGGTGTCGTTGTCCTGTAGTTGAAGCCTGCTAAGTAATGATTTGGTAACTAAGGTTAGGGTACGGAGTACTGACTGAGTCGAGAACAGCATTCCTGGTTAAAGTCAGACACATGCACAAAACACGTGGCCCCAGCCCTGACACGCCCACTCATGATATTTCAGCTTTGTCTTGTTCACAGAACTGTCTGTGTCTTGTGATATTACTCAGTGCTGAAAGACTCGGGCGCACTCTTACTTGCTACGTAAGCTTGACTCATTTTGAAGGAAAAAAACGTCGTGAAACTGGAATTTAGCAATCGTTGGTTGGTCCGCAGTCCGATTGGAGGGGTCATCAAAACACCTTCGTTGGCACGGGAAAGCCTCTTCATAATCCCAGTGTTGCACTCTAAATGCATTCTTGAGCAAATGGGCAGCCGTTCCATGTCCCCTTAACCGTTGCGGCTAATGAAAGATGGCTTTAATGTTGATAACATTACATGACTTGTTTATATGTGTATATACTAGCGATAGGTAACGTTACTTTGTTTTCACTGTAAATAACAACAGTACGTAGTTGTGTGAGATGCTTTCTCGAGGTTAGTTGGACGTTGTTGAAACGCTCTTGTTTCTGAGTACAAAACATTTTTACTCACTGATCAGCCTTGCAGGTGCCTGAACAATGGGCATTGCCCACTGGACTGTATTTTCAATGATCTTCAACTCCCTGTCACTCAAGTTCGGCAACATTCATTCATTCATTCATTCATTCATTCATTCATTCATTCATTCATTCATTCGCACGCCCTGCCCCTGTCCTGTTAAGGATGTTGGCAACTTAAGGGGTGTGCAACTCCATTCCAGGGGGGACAGTGTGTATTCTTGTTTTAGTTCCAGCTAATTATGATTTCTAAATACCGATATGTATCCAGTTCTGCTTGCTTGACCATGGTTTAAAAAAAAATAATAATAATTTTCACCTCGATTTCATGTGCGATCTACAGCTGTAGTTAATTGTCTTAAATAATTTAAAATCACGTGAAATGATGGGACCAATTAAATAATTAAAAACATCTCATTAAAGTCAATTAATAAATCATTTAGGATTAATTTATAGGCTCTTGTGCACCCATTACTCTAAAAACTTAGGGGGGTCTCTTTCAGGGCTGCGTCTCAATATCCTTCACTCGCCACCTCCTTTCCTCCAATCTTCTCTTCGACTTGTCTCCTACCCGGAAATATGCTAAACTGTCTGTACATTTCAAGTACAAGCAGTTGCATGTACAGTGTACAATATACCTGACATTGCGGTTCGCGTTGAGACATTAATTCATATCTAACAATTAATGTGTAATTAATATGAAATCTGCAAACAGAGTAACCGTGAAAACGAAATAACGTTACCTCTTGCTAGTACTGAACCAAAGCAGTCATTCTACATATAAACAAGTCATGTAATGTTATCAACATTAAAGCCATCTTTCATTGCCCGCAACGGTTAAGGGGACATGGAACAGCTGCCCATTTGTACAGGAATGCATTTTGAGTGCAACGCTGGGATTATGAGAAGGCTTTCCCGTGCTAACAAAGGTGTTTTGATAGCCTAACCTTCAAGTACAAGTAGTTGTATGTACAGTGTACAATATACCTGACATTGCGGTTCGCGTTGAGACATTCATTCATATTTAACAATTAATATGTAATTAATATGAAATCCGCAACATTAGATTAGGACACGAAGATCGTTTTCCGGGGCATGGAGGAGAGGAGGTGGTAGGGGAGGAAAGGAGGGTGCATTTTTCGAGTATTGGGACACAAACCCCTGGATTCTCTCCCTGCCTCCTCTGTCTCTGTGTCCACCTGTCACTTCAGATCCGTGAGTGGCCCCAGCCCTGTCTGAACCAATGAGAATGAACAGCCCAGAGCGCCCCCTGTTCTGACTTTCAGCTTTCTCTCACACGCTCACAGACACACACACACAAACGCACACACACATACAGACACACGCACACAGTAAACAAGCTTTTGCTTTTGTTTATTTCCAGGACGCAGAGCCTTTACACAGATGTCTCATATGAAAGGAATGTTCTGGTAATGTTGTGTTTTTATTGCTCTGGCCCACAGAAAATAATGGCTATGTTCTGTTTTGTGAGTACAAATCGTGTAGTTCAGCACAGCCAGCACTATTTTTTTCTGTTTTCCTATTTGATACTGAGTTTTTACAGACTATATTTTAGCTTGTGTGCGTGCGTGCGTGCATTGTACAGATAATTTTGTGCACCCGTATAAGAGTTTCTGTGGCCTATTGATTTTAACTATCTCAGCAGGTGTGTGGTTTTTCTCTCTTTCAGACTAAATGGCTGGATGGACGTCTGGGTCAGATTTGCAAAACTCTGGTGAGTTTGTTACATCACTGTCACCTTTATGAGTTTTGTGTTCTGTGTATTACACCTTTGATAGCCTAACCTTCAGTTTAGCCTGTTATAATGGATCTCAGCTGACTACCACAGAACCGATACCACTCCAGTCTGCTCGCACATATCCCGTACAATATTTAATTTGTTCTGAAAATCGTGAACCTCGTTTCCATGGTGACCGCTGACTTTAACTGTGAGCGTTTGTTCCCATGCGTATGTGCTCGTGTCTTGAGTAGCCGTGGCCTTTATCTGAACTCTACCACAGTCAAATCTTCTGTTTCTGTTGCATTGTGGTGGGTAGGTAGCTTGCCGGTTCAATTCCCTGACAGCGATTGTATACTTGCCACATAAGGCACTTAACATGTGTTATTGTTGCATGGCCTCCGGGAGTATCCTGCTGCATGAATAGACAGAATTTTTTTTAAAATAGTGCAGCCATCTTTTTTCACATCAAACCAGGAACAGGCAAGTCTGAGCATCTTTAAAGAATGCTGGTCGTCTGTGCTATTTTGGGTGTGGACAAAGGTGTATTCATATTCCATCCAAGCTACACATCAGTTCTGTAATATCACTGATATTGCAGTCACAGATCTTGTAAAATCTTGCTACAAATTTAAAGGCAGATTGAAAGGAATGTTATTTTGTGTGAGACTTTTTGCCTTCAAATATTTAAGGACTTCTCACATAAAAGCTTGCTTGAGGTCTAGCAATTGTCAGAAAGCTGGAGACATTTTTTTGTATGTCTGCTGGCCAAGTCTCACAGAAAAGTCAGTTTGATCCACATCCAGTGTGTACGGGCTAGCAGTTTGGTGTAGAATGTTCCAGGTTCAATTCTCAGTTGGGCTTCTGCTGTTGTAACCTTGAGCAAGGTACTTAACCTAATTTGCTGCAGTCAGTATTCAGTGGATAATGTGTACAAACTGTACGTGTTTTAGGTTGCTCTAGGAAGGGGAACCTACTCAGCAAATATAGATAACGCTAAACTCTCTTCTATCTTTACCTGTGTTAAACATTGACATTCTTTGTTCCCCTTTAGTTTACGTATAAAATAACTTTGCTGTGCCTCTTGTCTGGTGAATCTCCTCAAGGGTTTTCACCAGCTCTCTTGCAGAGCTCTTTATTTATCTTCTTTTCCCTTTCTCCCTCTCTTCCTCTTCTCCGTATTAAGGACCCTGCAGCTACCTGGACCAGGTTCCCTTCAAGATTAACGACAAGTTCAGGAGTCCTGCCATAGTGGGTCTCCCGGTGGGGTTCTGTCTCCCAGACTGCACCTCTGTGTTGGCTCAGTTTGAGGTGAGGAGCGGCTTCTCTTTTCCCTGCTCCTGCCCCTACCCCACCACGGAGAATAGACATGCACCATTTGTAACATGGCAGGATTTACAGAGAAGTTGCCCATAGATATTATTATTGAGTGCATTGCTAATTAGGGTGCAAAGTACCAACAAGCCACAAGTTTTTATCTTAACCAGTTCAGATCCAAGACGAATCAACTGTGTATTCAATTACTGTAACTGATCAAGGAATTTATGAGTGGCAATGAAAACCGACAGAGCTTGTGGCTCTCCAGGACCAGGGTTGACAACCACTGCCATAAGGAATTAAGATAGATGATGTATCTATATCATTACTTATTAAATCATTGTTAAGAAAATGATACCACCTGGTGGTCATTAAAGTTTACTGCTGCTGTTGCTTTTGTATCTTCCATGATCACAGTGGGTACTCCATAATATTGTATTACTTTGTATTAACATAATTTTGTTTAGTTATGTGAATGATTTAATTATTAAAGGTTTAGTGTATTTTGCTTCACGCCTGTGTGAGTTATTTCAGGAGGTTAGTGAGGTCCTATCTTCCCCCCCTGCAGTATGACTTCTCCCTGGAGCAGCGGGTGGTGCGATGGGGGAAGGAGGTGGAGGAGGCGCGGGTGGCCCAGGAGAGGGCGCGGCAGGAGGCGGAGTCCAGCAGGATGAGGCAAGCGGCATCACAGGAGCAGGAGGCGGAGCCTGCCAAAGGGACGCCACCATCTCGCTCTTCAGACGGGAAGGCCCCGCCCCCTCCTGCACTCAACCCTATGCTGGCTGGGTTGAGTCACTGTGCCATACTCACACCCCTCCCCGCACCCAGCCTGGGCCCGCCCCGCCCCCCCAGCCCTCCCGGCCCCCTGCAGGGCTTCGACCTGGCTGACTTTGAGAGCGCAGAGGACCCTTTCGACAAGCTGGAGCTCAAGACCCTGAATGACAAGGAGGAACTGAGGAGCATCTTGCAGGTGCAGGCCCTGACCTTTCTCCCGCCCGCCAAAATTAGCCTATACCACAGGCCCAACGGCCTGGTGGCCCCGCCCGGACAGGAGGGACCTGGGTGCCGGCTGGAGACTGGACCACCCTGCAATATCCGCTCTCTCACCTTCCCCAAACTGTCGGACTCCACTCCCAGCCCCACCCCACAGAACAACCTACCCAACGGCACCCCGCCCATCATACAGCGTGCCCTTCCCCAGAATGACATCAACGTTCGCCTGGCCCATGACAGAGTCCTGAAACAGGTGAGTTTTCTGGCTTCTTCCCCAAATCCTGGCCTCACTCAAATACATGGCGTTTGACTGTAGCTGTTGCCACGCTGTCATGACTGAATGTTCCTTAACATGCTATGCAAATCTGACTAATTCTGCTCCCACCTGCTCTTTCCTCACATAGCCATAGCGTTTGTAGGTTTCTATACTTTGCTATGCAAATAATTTAACTGCTGTTAAAAAAGCTGTTTTGTTTTTCAATTAACATCAGAGACAGTGAAACTTTCTGGGTACTCTTGGTGTTTCCTCTTGGGGGTTGTAACCAACTGCCAGGGAAAATCTTATACCTCTAATTCATATTTTGAGCAAATGCAACAATAATATATTACCATATTCAAGTTGTCATATACAGTGAGCACCGTCATTTATTGGACAGTGACACATTTTTTGTTATTTTGGTACTGTACTTTGAGTTTGAAAGGATACAACGGCAATGAGGTTGAAGTGCGCAGACTCCACTTTAATTTGAGGGTATATTCATCCATATTGGATGAATGGATGAACTGTTTAGAAATTATAGAAGCTTTTGTACATATCCCCCCCCCCCCCATTTTTGGGCATCAAACAATATTGGACAGTTTAACATACTGTAGAATATAGTAATCATTTTAAATATTTGGTCGCATATCCTTTGCTTGCCATGACTTCCTGATGTCTGTGACCCAACAATATCAAAAGACTCTTGATATTCTTGATGTCACGTGGTGCTGTAATGGCGACATGTAGTCCAGTTGTCTCTCGCGTTCGTGTTTGTTAATTTGAATGTATTTTGTTGTGTCTGGCTTTTGTTTTTTGTTTTTTTTATGCGCTGTGTCTGTTGTGGGACGGGGAAGCGCGCTGGAGATTGTTCGAGGCACTCCTGCTTCTCCTTTTGATAATATTGACGAATTGTCTATTCGGGATGATTTTGTTTGTGGTCTTCACCATGGAGACGCATTCGCAACATATGCTCGAGAATGTCCGTTGGATCTGCAGCCTCAAAGTTTACCATCGCTCTTCACTGGAGTTGAAGATGTCTTGACTGATTGAGGACTGCAGGCAATCTTCAAAAGCCCACCAGGGAAGAGAAGGAGAAGATAATGCGGTGGCGACTGGGAAGGCTGAGCTCCGTTTCGACGGTGGACAGAGAGCGCAACACTGCGTGTAGCTTATGGAGGAAATTCGTGGAGAACTGTGTGTTGTTTGTGTGTTGGACTGCTTGATGACATCGGACATCTCGGGACAGTGGGGGCTATTTTTAATCATGGCGTTTGGCTGCATTCCACTTTAATTCACCTAAAGGGGTAACATGGTGGTTTACCTTACTTTCTGGTGTTTTGTATGATATTGTTATTGTCTTTTGATATTGTTATTACTATATTCTACATTATGTTAAACTGTCCAATAATTTTTGATGCCTGGAAATGGGGGGGACTATGTACAAAAGGTTCTGTAATTTAGAAATGGTTAATCCGATATGGATTAAAATACCTTCAAATTAAAACTAACAGTCTGCACTTCAACCTCATTGTCATTGTATCCTTTCAAACTGGTAGAGTGGTAGAGTACAGAACCAAAATAATAAAAAGAAATTGTCACTGTCCAATGAATTATGGTGTTCACTGTAAGTGGTAACATCTCAGTGGAAATTTGGCCAATAACTCAGAGTGCAATATGATGCTATCTCAAATGTAGTTCCTACTTTGTAGTCTTCTATCTTTTGTAGTCCTAAACTGACAGCTCTGTTGTCTGTATACCAATTGTATTACATCTTTTGGTGTATTTTTGTAGTGATATCGTCATGAATTTGCCTACCTCTTTTTCAGTTTGGTTCAACCAGGCAATCAGGAAAGTGCAACTCTAAGTTTCTGACGACTGAATAGGAAAGATGAAAGTGCTATTAACACTTTCTGTAGGTGGAGCATGACATCATTTGGTATCACTGACCCACCCCACATCCCCCCCCCACAGTCTCCGCCCCTCCCAGCCACTGGCCCCACCCCTCGCCCTCCTGGTGCAGTGGGGCAAGGTGGAGCCGGAGAGAGGAAGTGCGTGGAGGCCATCGTGGCCATGGGCTACCCCTATGACGGCGTGCTGAGGGCCATGCAGAGGCAGGGTCAGAACATGGCGCAGGTACGGACCACGCCCACCTCACTTGTGACACTGCTGAGAGAGGCACTTGCCACAGAGGCAGGCTATTTTACATAATTTTTTAAAGTATTTTTTACGTACTAGCGTACAGTCACTGGGAATTCTATGCAGTGGGGCATAGTATCCTGTCACGGTTTTGGGTGGGGTTGGCTGGGATACAGCTGCATTGTCTCTTCTGTGGTGGAAATTTCACCTCTCAACCAACAGTGAAGGGAAATCTGTATCCAACAGAAACCACAACAAACTCGCTCTAAAATATTAATCAGTTTATTTGCGGATAAACCAATTATGAGAGAGTCCTTTCTCAGCTCTCAATGATCAGGAAGTACACAAGACATGTATAACTTTTTTACAGGCTATGTCACAGAGGGCGGACTCTATGTATAATATCACAGTTACAGAGAAAGACATTTTGCTGACAACCTAAGTTTAATAGTATTGAGTCTCCAGATAACTTCTGACCTTGCCATCATATCAGAATGTTCTAGCAGGCTTTCACTAACAATAACATAGGCTGCCTGTTTTCCTCTAAGAGGGACAGACACAGAGAGAACCGGTTTGATCTAGCTCATGTGCTGACTGAAAACTATTAATTAACATACATCCCTAAATTAACACACACATTGTGAATAAGAAAATGGCTATCACACTTCACAATATTATTACAGGCACCGACTGGTAGTACCATGTGGACTGTAAGGTGTACAGCAGTCACTGGCTGTCCTCTTGTACTGTGTGTCGACTGTGCAAAAAAAAAACTGGTGAAATCGTTTTTAAAAGCTAATGCTCTCCCTCTTCCTCCCCCTGGGCCTGCCCTTGGCTCGGCCCTCCTCGGCGTGGCCTGCCAATCAGGTGCTAGACTACTTGTTTGTTCACACGCGGCTCTGTGACCGAGGGTTCGATGCCAGCATGGTGGAGGAGTGCCTAGAGATGTACCAGGGTTCTGAAGAGAAGGTCAGTGAGTTTCCACCCTGTTTATACTGTGCAACTGAGGGTGGCGCTGTTTTCTTGTAAAAAATATAAACAATTAATACGGATCCCAAAATGGGAGATTGTTGCTTGCCTCTCGCAACTCTCTCAGAATTTTTCTGTAATAGACTCTCTTGGCAGCCTTCTCACTCATTCACAGACGCAGTGCGAGGTGCATGAATGGCGTGACCGTGATTTGCAGATTTTCCGAAGCTTTGAAACAAAATATGTGACCCACTCCATTTGCCCTTCACCTCTCTTCCCTTCTGCGCTCCTCTCTGTCAGGCCCTGGAGTTCCTGCAGCTGGTCTCTCGTTTTGGGGAGATGGGTTTCGAGAGGGACGCCATTAAAGAGGTACTGCGGCTCCACGATAACGACCAGGACAAGTCTCTGGAGGAGCTCATGGCTCGAGCAGCCACCAGCTGAACCTGCACCTCCGGTCACGCCCCCCCCCCCCCTTCACCTGCTGAGGTGTGAACTTGTGACCCTCTGCCCTGATGAGAGAAAGAGGGAGAGAGATGGAAAAAAGACTAGATGCGGAAAAAAAGAAAGCCGTGTTAAAGGAGATGCACAGTAGAAAAAATAAATAAAAGTCACTGAAACACAAGATTTGCTGAAAAAGAGGGGTGTGTGTGTGTGTGGGGCCAAACCAAGCCTGAACTGCCCCTCTCTGGAATGTTCTAGACGCAAAAGAACATGGCAGAAGAAAGAGAGAAAACAAGCAAACAAAAAGAAAAAAAACTGGACGACAAGACTAAACAAAGGAAACGCTGTTCAGCACTTTGTGGCGGGGTTTCGCCATCCGCCTCTGCTCTGTGAGGAGGGGAGGGCCGCGGAAAGATCCGGAACTCCCAGCTGCCGCGCTGCCGTCATCTGCCGCCAACTGCACCGGTGGGCATGACATGATGCAAACCGTGATGCAAACCTAAAAGGAAAATTCAGAAGTGGCCTTTCTGTTTGACTGCAGAATCACTTTTTTTGTTTTGTTTTGTTATTATCTGCCTCACGGAAAATGATAATTTTGTCTGATGTTTTTTTTCTTTGTTTCTGTTTTAGGAACTATGTTAACAAAGTAAATACAATTAATATAATTAAATTAAATATGATATAATATCTTCTGCTCTGCCTTTAGCAGTTACACTGGAATGGACTTCAAACAGAATGCAAAAAAAGAAAAACAAGCTATTAACAAACAAAAGCCAAAAAAGATGGAAATAACCACACACATATCACAAAAACACAAGTGGCAAACCGTTAACTGCACACAGGACAGTCACATACATTTAAGTGAGTACACTCAAAAACATTAGTGTGCAACAAAATGCTGTGTACGGTATAAGAGACTGATCAGGATGAATACTGTGAACATTGCTTTAAATGCTTCTTTCTATATTTAAGTTTCTGCTTTGTATAAAAAAAAAGCTAACACTTTCATCTTAATTTTGTGTTGGTGTACTGCCAACCTCTAGTGCAATAGTAAATAGGATATAATCACTGTGGAGGAGAGTTGGGCTGGGGTGCGTCCCAATATTCTTCACTCCCCACCTCCTTTTCTCCACTCCCCCATTACCACTCCCCATCCTACCCGGAATTATGCAAAACTGCCTGAACGTTTCGATTACAAGTATTTGCATGTACAGTATACAATGTACCTGACATTGTAGTTTGCGTCAAGATGTAACCATTAATACGTAATTAAGATGTAATCAGCAACATTAGATTAAAACACAGAGATCAGTATCTGGGGCATGGAGGAGAGGAGGGTGCATTTTTCGAGTATTGGGACGCACCACTGGTGATGCATGTGTGGTTGGGATGTCTTTGGGTCTGTTGCTCTTCACAGCGCCCCCTAGGCCCTTGGAGGATGAATATAAATATTGTTTGAGGTACTGCAGCTGCAAGGCAATCATTATACTGCTATGCTCTGTTGTGTCCAAGCTGGCAGTTGACTTGAAATGTATCTCAGATGGTTTTTGTCTGCAGGCTTCATAGAAGAAAAGAGGATGGAAGGCAAATTGGATTCCTGGTGGGTTTTTTTTTTTCCTTCTTCTTAAAGTGGAGCTGGACTAATTTTGTACTTCAGCCAGCCTGCCGCTACTTCCTGTTTTTTTAAAAGTTTTTTTAAATTTAAATTCCATCTAATGAATAGCACCAGTGTTTTAGAGCTGGACTTTGGATCTTTGGGAACTGGAAAGTAATGGTTTATGTGCAAAAGTGCCACCTTGTTAAATGTTGTCTGCTTCCTGCTGGTTTTGCTGCAGTTTGAATTTTGAAGCGCCATCGCCCCCCCCCCCCCCCCCTGCCCCCCCAGTGTTGTTTGCCTTGAAGGTTCACTGTTGTTGGACAGTGTTTTTGTTTTTTTTGTGGGTCAAATTTCGGCCGTTAGACATTCAGAACCATACACTGCATCTGCTTCTCTTTCCTGAGAACGCTCTGACTCACAGCAATGTTGAGTTCAGTTAATTCAGTTAATTACAAATAAAGATGGACACAAAAGCAACTGGCTTTCTCATAAAGAGAAAACTGAATGTCTAAATAAGAACTGAGGTGATCTGAGATAAGAGTGGTCGTGTGGGTGATCATTACTCAATTTGATGATAAAATGCCATGTGAGAGATCACTGTTCTGTACACGTTGTTTTATAACTTACAAAATGTGGACACTGACCCCATTCGTGACACACTTTCTGGTGAAAGAGATGGAAATATGTTTACGTTTACCATGCATTATCAACTGCTGACGTTTTCATACCAGGCTAACGTTGCAGGTACCTTAATATAGGCCTAATTGTGTGGTTATCGTGTGCATTTATTCTGCTGAATCTTTTTTTTTCCTGGTCCCAGCTTTGTTTTTGCACACGGCCTTGGTAGCCCATTGAATCAACTGTTGGTACAACAGCTGGAGCATTTTTATTTTCATTTTCTTAAACAGTTTTTCCAACAAAATGCCCAAGCTTCCTGCTTTTTGAATAAAACCAGTTACATTACCATGGTGTTGTTGTCGTGGTTACTTGATCCAACCCTGCCGACTACGCCAATTTGTTGTGGTTTACAAGTAACAAGAATTTCAAAGTTTTCAACTTTTGGACCCAATCTCTTTATAAGTTTTCAAATAAAAAGGATGAGGCAGAATCTCAGAAAATGCTAGACTTTTATTCCATACAACGCACAATAAAAGTCGAGCGTAGCGCCCCTGCAGGGATTATCAAAAAATGCTAGACTTTATTCCATACACCGCTCAATCAAAGTCCAACCCCTCCGCAGAGACACTCAATTATTCTTGGTTTACAGTCCATCTTTATACAGTTTCTTATCAGATTGTCCATCCCATTCTCTGCCCATCCTTCTTATCAGATGTTTTCTCAGGCCCCATTGATCTCCCAGATACAGGCCATCTCCATCTCCGCCATGTTTTATCGATGGCGTTATCTCGTGCTGAGAACTTCTCAAGCTTTCATCTGTAGGCTCCTTCTATTGGATGGTATCAAGGCTACCTTGGTTTCCCAAGCTCCCGGCTCCGCCCCGTGAGGAGAGTTCTCAAACTCCCCCCCCCCCGCAGATTCCCAGTCACCCATCTCCAGCTCTGCCCCATGAGAAGAGTTCTCAAAAACTCTCCCCCATAGGCCCCCTCCCATGGGACAGCACAATTTTGCATTGAGCACTGAGTAATCATTTTTTATCAGACACCTGGTTTTTTGGACAATATCTAACAAGGGCATCACAATATAACTGTTGTTGTTTAAAAAGTACCCAACTTCTTATCAGACCTTTTGAAAGGCACAAAAAATAAGAACTTTTATTAACTCTATTTTAATTATATCACTATGTGTTTCTGTGCTCATTTTGTACTGAGAACTGAGTAACCATGGTGATCAGACACCAGGTGTTTGGACAATACCCAAGTTCTTCTCAAACTCCCTGGACGGCTAACTGTGTGTAAAAAATAACTGTGGCTTCAACTTTTATAGTCAGACTCAGCGTTCATATTCACAGAAATGTCTATATCTCACTGTGACCATTCTATTTATTAACTTTATGAGATTCTGTCAAAGTGCATTTTAATTAATATATAACTATGTATTTCTGTGCTCATCTTGTACTGAAATCACCAGGTGTTTGGACAATACCCAATTTCTCCTCCAGGCCTTTAGAAGGCACCTAAAACAACCGTTGCCTAGGAACGTCTTGGAAGACACCCAAAGCAACCATTGTTTAGGAACATCTTATCAGACTGTCTGGACTCTGGAAAGCACCAGCTTTAAACTGTGGCCTTCAGCTTTTCTTAGTCAGAGAGTCAGAGAATGCGTCTCTGCTCTTATAATATTTTACTGTGCTTAAGAATGCGTTTCTCTGCTCTTAATACATTTATACATTCTGTATATTGCTCTTAATACATTCACAGATACATATTCAAATATTATCAATACATATTGTCACAGGTGACCAATGGATTTAATGGAATTCCCAACATTGTCAGTGACTGTTTGTTTGGGATGGGCTTGAGGAATTCATCAATATAAAATGATAATGATACAGCTCTCAAGCTGAGAATGCCTGTTGCTGATACCACAGTAAGTTGCTGAGGTACACAGTTATGTTGCAAATTATGTACCAAACCCATGTCATGAGATACACATATATTATGCTTTTAGCAGCTGCTGATTGGCTGAGATTAACATGTGAACTTGACTTTAAATATAATATGTTATATTACATTGTGGATTACGACATAATTCATTTGTCAGTCATTCAAAAGCAAAAGTCAGGCATTACCTCTGAAATTGGACGACAATAGAAACCATGGCTACAGCAGAACATTAATTATCCAGCACACAGCAGGTAAAGATAAATGTCAGTGTCCTTGCCAGCTTGGGTGTGTAGTGGTGCACAAGAAACCAGAACCTATCTTTGCAAGTAAAGCAGGAGTTTATAGCGAGAGAGAGAATGCAATGGCAAGATCTTACGTTAGCCTTGTATGATTGGCACAAATGATTGGTGTGTTTTGTCCTGGCTGCCTGCAAAATGGGCACTATACATGTTGCGATTGACTTCAGGAGAATAGGAAGGTTTTTTATTAGTTTAATCAATTTCTCAGTGTATGCCTGTTTCTAGGATGACTCATTGCTTACAGTTTTAACTCATGACACTCTGTAGACAAGAAACAGCTGGAGTGTTTCCTGAGACAAGATACAAAACATGGTCATAGTTTATGGGGACGGGAGGAGACATGCCATACTTACCCACTGCAATGATTTACAAACACACACATTTGATGAGAGAACAAAGATAACTCCCACTGCAACAAACACACTTTGATACTAGATAAAAAAACAAGTCCTGGTTTTGGTTCTCTGGCTTTATTTTTATTCCATTATTGTTTTTATTGTTGTTTCTGTAGTGTTTGCTTTTAATGCTTTCTTTTTTTAACTGTTTTATTGTTCTTATGTGAAGAACATTCAAATGTATTGTGTACATGACGTGCTATATAAATAAATTGATTGATTGCTGCAAGGAATCCCCCAATTTATCCTTTTTCTTTAAAAAAAGTAAGCTAAAGTAAACAGTAGTGAAAGTAATTTCACAAAGGAAGGGTCTCAAAAAAATCTTTAGATGCATGAAGTCATCAACTGAAATTACATAAGTGATGTCAAAGCGTGTCAAAGATGACTAATGGGAATCTTATACACTGACAAAAACAAAATCTTGTACTGACGTCATTGAAATACGGGCGATGGACGCGCACGCACATACGGAGACGGGCACGTTTGACCTTGTTTTTGTTGATGTTTGAGTTAACTGCGACTGCGCGCGGTGCCTCGTTGCCGTTGGTGATGCAGTTTGCAAAGAGAGGAGTAGTGAAAAAAACGGAGAGGGGAAAAAAAAAGTGTCCGAGACAGCTAGAAAACAGAGTTGCACATTTTTCTGCTTTTCACAGCCCGGATAACCAGTATACCAAGCTAACGGAGTGCCTCACTTATTTGGGTTGCAGAGGTGGGAGGAGGCATTGGGAGGCACTGCCGGGATTCTGTGCTTAATTGGCCAACACAGCCTGGCCGGTCAGTGTGCTCTTGTAACGCCCTTCACCCGCGGAGCATTGCTCCACAGCACGGCAGTTTTCTTAGAAAATCGCCATTATATGATCCAGTACCCTTCGTCGCTATTGCCCTCCATGTGGGCGAGGGACCCGTGTGTGTCAGATTATGGCGAGAAAAACAGTTAGCAGGAAAAGAAAGGCAGGTGAATCCAAGGAACAACAGGTAGGTTTAAACTGGGCATTGGTGGGTTTGTTGTGTGCCTGATATTTGATCGCTAGCTTGAGTTTTCCAGCGATAGCTGGAATCAGCATTTGTGAAGATAGTGAGTAGTTGACTTTGCTAGCAACTGACCAGTTAACATTCTAGCCTTTAGGAGTTAGATCAGTTGACTAACATATGGCAATCTATTGGACGTGGTAGTGTCCCCAGTAACGTTACTGTTTTTGTCGACGTTTGCAGTCGCACGACAAAGCAGCATGTGCTAGATAGTATGCAAGCTATCGAACTGTTCACAGAACAAGAGCGATTTAATAGACAGATTGTGATTTTTAGTCTTTGAAGGCAAGTGAGTTGGCTTTGCTAAATATTCTAACGTTAGCTATATAGCTAGCCAGCAACAGTCAGCTAGTCTAAACGTTAGTAACTAGTCAGTTAACGTTAATCTAACAGTTGGCTAACGTTAGTTGGCTCTATATGCAAGCTAACGGTACCGATTCTGAATATATATTAGCTAGCTAGCTGTTCTATGTTGATTGTACAACTTATAACTATTTAGGTATCTAGCTAGCCTGTTGTATCCAGCAGGAAATCGAAATAACGTTAACGTTAGTTCATGCTTCGCTTGTCAATTCTCCCCATAACTAGCTGTCCTAGTAAGAAAGCTGGATTATGGGCTGTCATGTAACACATATTAGTCAGTTACATATGAATCAAACATGTATTGTAGACTTGTCCTTGCCATTTGATGCGTATAAATGATTGACTGTATTTTAGGTTTTATGGACCTGGTTTTGTCTCTGCGCATGCTCACAGTGCCTGCCTTCGTGAATTCATCGCAATGGATGTCATTTCACCGCACCTTTCAAAATACAGGATAAATAGCCTAGCTGCGTCACAAGATGTGCCCCACACGCTGAAACTCAGTTTGTTTTAGCAGTTCCTTGCTATTTATATCGCAAAACTGTATAATCCTTTGCACAAATATTTTTTGTATGACATTGATAATGGTCCTTTTCAATTTCTGCAAAACTTTTGATGCATGGATATTTGTTGAAGCTGTTGTACCACCCCAACTCTCACTCTTCCTCTCTTTTCCTCCCTCTCTCCCCCCCTCAGCTGGGCTGGTACCACTCGGGCCATAAGCGTGCGCGGGTGTCGTGGGGCTGGTCTCGGCGGTGGCAGCAGTCGTGGCGATGGCGGCGCTCGGTGGTGTGGGCCCTGCGGGGGAGGGAGTCCCGGCCACAGGTGCAGCAGGAGTGGCGTCTGGAGCGGAGCCTGAGGGGCTTTGCGGCCGGCCGTTTGCCTGGCATCCTGCGCGAGCGCCAGTTCAACCTTGGGTGCCTCAATAAGGTTTTCGCCTCCCAATGGCTCAACCATCAACAGGTGGTGTGCGGAACCAAGTGCAACACGGTGAGTGGGTCTCTGTGTGTGTGTGTGTGTGCGCGTGTGCGTGTGTCCACGCTCACATGCTTGTGTGTGCGTGCGTGCGTAATTCAGGTTTTTTTTTATATCTCCTTTCTGTCTCCTTTAGCTATTTGTGGTAGATGTGCAGACCGGGCAGATAACCAGGATCCCCATGCTGAAGGACAGGGAGGTTGGGGGCGAAGTTAGGCTGGGGTCAGTGTTTGCGAGGATGCAAAGCTCTGTGTCTGGGCTCGACCAGCAGGGCTGCGGAATCCATGCCATTGAGCTGAACCCCTCTGGCACCTTGCTCGCCACCGGCGGAGACAACCCCAACAGCCTGGCCATCTACCGGCTGCCCACACTCGACCCCGTCTGCGTTGGAGATGTGAGTCTCTAATGGGAGAATGGATGGGTGTGGCCAATCGGGGAGTGGGTGGAGCCTATGAGGGGTTGGGTGGAGACTATGGGTGTGTTCAGTAACTGAGCGCTCATGGTGAGAATCTATCTTTAGCTGGACTATCTTTAGGGTTGGGTGACATTAGCGATTCAAGTTATTCATCTCAACTATTGATTAATAACCTAATCTGGGTTAAAAGATTGCAGGAAACTAATCTCATTTAAACTCCCATGAAACCATGGCTGCTGTGATAACTATGGCCATGGCCAGGGTACTTTTCATATAGCCCTGACATGGCCAGAGTACTTTTAGCCGAATTGTCCAGCTTTTTTAATCGCTTAGTTTCTCATACAACAATAATACATCATGGCACACATTCTCTTTCTTTTATGTTCTTAAATTGCATGTACTGTGCATATGCACTGCGTACCTTGTCATAGAAGAAGAGCGAGTTTGCTTATGTCGTGTGACAGTTGAATGATGGTATGATGAGGTAACTACCTCAGTAGAATAGAATAGGATTTAACAAATAGTCTTTATGCACTTGGTGTGTATCCACCAAGAATAAACAATGATATACAAAGATAACAATAACATTAAAATTGTAGGCAAGAGAAGGCTCAAGGGAGTGCATGACATGGTAGTTTTGATGTAAAAACACAAATGATTTCAGATGGATTTTAAAGATCTGTCCGCTGTCGTGGAAATCATGCATGAAAAGGTTAAGCTGAATATGATAATTTTATTTGAAAAGCTAAGATGGTTCAGACAGAGTAGGCTACGTTTAATGCAATTTGAATTTCTTCTTAAGAGTGAGGTATAAAGTAATTTGTCTTGCTCTTTTGATTTTAAAACTGTAGAATATGCATTAGATATGCTACAAAAGAGTGCTGTGGGATATTTTGGAGAGTCAGGTGGTGGGTCGGGGTTATTACGCTTTTTTTCGGCCATACAACTTTCAGACCTGTGATGGCACCTCTAAATAGAACTATGTAGTTTGCCTACCCAGGAGCTCTAGAAAGAGTGTATGTAGTCAAGACTGGACATTAGCCAGTTGTGAGGATGTGTTGTGGTCAATGCTGTGGGTCAGGTGACAGCCAGCTGTGAGTATTGCTTTTCCAAAGTCCTGTCTTTTAACCCCTCTGCTAGGACGGACACAATGACTGGATCTTCTCCATCGCCTGGATCAGTGACACCATGGCTGTGTCAGGTGAGCTAGCGGCCACATTTAAACTGACACAGTTTAGGAGAAGGAGAGTTGTGACCCTGTTCTAGGGTAAGCAGATACGTGGGTTCACATATATCATGTGTCAAGCCTTTTTTTATAATTGCGCAGGTGAGTTAGAGGCATAACCCTAAGCGATAATGAAGTAACTCCTATTGGCTCGGTGGGTTGTCAGTCAAGCAGATGGGCTTTTCTTTCATTGTGTGCAGTCGCTTATGCATAATCTTGTAATTTGTGCTGTTGAACTCCCTCTCCTCCTCATCCCCTCCTCCACTCTTTTTTCTGCTGTCCTCCGCAGGGTCCAGAGACGGCTCCATGGGGCTGTGGGAGGTGTCTGAGGAGGTTCTGGACCGGGCAGAGAAGCACCAGGACTCCAAGGTGGTCCCCAGCTATTCCCACATCTCCCACCGGGCCCTGAAGGACCTTCCCAAAGAGTACACCAACCCATACAACTGCAAGGTCCGAGCGCTGGCCTTCAACGACCACAACAAGGTAGAGCCCCCACCCATCCGCGGGCTTCCCTAAGCTAAGGTTACATGTTTCCTACGCAGGGAATCAGTGCGCTCGCACTGTTGTGCTCAAACTCACCGCCTGAGTAGGAAATTAAAGGGGAAGTGAGCTGCTCATCCAGAGTAGATTTAATGGTGCTTACTTGTGTGAAACCTAAAGCATGCCATCGTGGATCATAATGTAGTCCTCTGGAAGTGTGTAGTTTCTCTTTTTTTAGTTTTTTTTTGTTGTTGCTTGGGTCATGTTTTTATAGCCTGCATGAATGTCTTAATTCATTTGTGACCACTAGATTTCTAATTTTTCCATTTGAGTGGAAGTCTCATAAGGGTACATTTTTTTCCATAAATAACATTGAAACGTACGGTCTGTCATGTTTTGACCAACCTCTTTGTCTTCTTCAGGAGCTGGGTGCAGTGTCTCTGGATGGCTACTTCCACCTGTGGGAGGCAGAGCACAGTTTGTGCAAGGTGAGCGGTCTGCTCTCTCTCTATCTCTCTCTCTCTCTCTTTCTTGCCCTCTCTCTCTTCCCCATCTCCATCCATCCTTTTTAACATCCTGTTGTTGTTTAAAAAGTACCCAACTTCTTATCAGACCTTTTGAAAGGCACAAAAAATAAGAACTTTTATTAACTCTATTTTAATTAATATATCACTATGTGTTTCTGTGCTCATTTTGTACTGAGAACTGAGTAACCATGGTGATCAGACACCAGGTGTTTGGACAATACCCAAGTTCTTCTCAAACTCCCTGGACGGCTAACTGTGTGTAAAAAATAACTGTGGCTTCAACTTTTATAGTCAGACTCAGCGTTCATATTCACAGAAATGTCTATATCTCACTGGGACCATTCTATTTATTAACTTTATGAGATTCTGTGAAAGTGCATTTTAATTAATATATCACTATGTGTTTCTGTGCTCATCCAATGCTCTATGCGATTCTGTATATATGTGCAGAAAGACTATGTGTTTTATGTGCTCATACAGTGCTGAAACCAGGGTCAGAGACCATAGTGGGTCAGACACCAGGTGTCTGGAGATACAACTTTTCATCCAACAAACTTAGTAACTGTTGCCCTTGGAAGGCGCCCAAAATAACCATTGTTTAGGAACATCTTATCATCTTATCAGACTCTCTGGACTCTCTGAAAGCACCAGCTTTTATAGACAGAGAATGTGTTTCTGTGCTCTGTGCTCATACAATGTGATTCTGTATATATCTTAATACATTCACAGATACACATTCAAATATAATCAATACATATTGTCACAGGTAATATAGTTTACAGGTGATACATATTAAAATATAATCAATACATATTATCACAGGTGACCATTGAATTTAATGGAATTCCCAACAACATCTCCATAGGGAGATGCCCAATGGGACATCCTTACCAGATGTCCGAATCACTTCAACTGACTCCTCTCAATGCGGAGGAGCAGTGGTTCTACTCCGAGTTCCTCCCGAATGGCTGATTCACCCTATGAAGAAATCCAATTTTGGCTGCTTGTATTCAAAATCTCACTCTTACGGTCGCTACCCACAGCTCGTGACCGTAGGTGAGAGTAGGAACGAAGATTGACCGGTAAATCGAGAGCTTTGCCTTTTGGCTCAGCTTCTTTTTCACCACCACCGTCCCGTTCAGCGCCCGCAGTACTGCGGCTGCTGCACCTAAATGGTCAATCTCCTGCACCATTTTACCATCACTCCTGAATCAGACCCCAAGGTACTTGAACTCTTCCAACTGGGGCAGTTGTTCCCCCCTCACCTGAAGAGGACAAACCACTGTTTCCCCGTAGAGAATCATAGCCACAAACTTGGAGATGATGATTCTCATCCCAACCGCATCACACTTGGCTGAAAAACATTCTAATGCGCATCGGTGGTCACAGTGCGATGAGGCTAACATATAGTTTTTTAAGTTTTGACAATCTCAAGATTTTTAAACATGTGTGTTTTATTTATAAGTCCTTACATGGACTATGCCCGCCTCCCCTAGGGGAATTCATAAAAAAAAGGACTGACAGTAAAACAGGTACTCGATCGGCCTCCAGAGGGGACTGTGAGGTACAATATAGACGTACGACTTTTGGTCAAAATGTGCTGTCAATTAAAGGAAGTATGAGTTGGAACAACCTTCCAACCTCAATAAGGGAATGTCCTACCTTTGCAACGTTTAAAAATAGTCTCAAACAATGGCTTAAGGACAATCAAATATGTGATCATTTTTAACCTGACTTATGTTTAGTCATATTTTATTATTTCTTAATTTATTTTAACTTCTTAATGTTTTAGCTTAATTTGCAATTTGGATTTTTGTTTTGTTATTGTATTACATTGTTTTATGTTAAGGGACTACGGATGGAAATTAGCATCCCTGCTATAATCCGGCATGTTTACATATTGTATGTATGTTCATTAATGTGCATTGTCCCTTCCAAATAAACAAATCAATCAATCAATCCCCAAAGAACACGGATACCACCCATAGGTCCCGGAACCGGACACACTCCAGACCTTGGCTACGGTGTCCCCTCCATGAAAACCACAAACAGGAGTGGAGACAAGGCGCATTCAATGAGCTTGACTTAATGCCAAGAATGCAAACTCAGCTCTCGCTCAGAGTGTAAAGGGACCGAATGGCTCGCAGTAGGGACCGAATGGCTCGCAGTAGCGACCCCGGTACCCTATACTCCCGCAGCACCTCCCACAAGATACCTCGCAGAATACGGTCGTAGACCTTCTCCAAATCCAGGATTAGCAAACTCCCATGCTCCCTGAAATATCCTCAAGAGGGTAAAAGCTGGTTCGCTGTTCCATGGCCAGCTTTTGCTTCCTGAAAAAGCCGCTGCCTTCTTAGCCTACCAGTATCTGTCTGCTGAAACAGAAGTCCTTCGCACGAACCAGGTCTGAAAGGCCTCCTTCAGCTTGATAGTGGACACTAGCGGTGAAGAAAGCTAACAGGTTTTTGGGTTGCCGCCAGGACAGGCACCGACTAGCGTACAACCACAGCCCCTAACAGCCGCTTCCACAATTGAGGTTTTGAACAGGGTCCATTCAGACTCCATGTCCTCAACCTCCTCTTAGACACAGATGAAGCTCTTTCGGAGGTAAGAGTTGAAATCATATTGGACAGGTTCTCTCCATATCTCTCTGTCTGTTGCTCAGGAGAACCTGTTGTAATCTCAGTGTTCTGTTGTTCTCTGTCTGTAGTGTCAGTGTACTGGGGGTAAGCCGCTGTATTATTGTAAAATGCTCTGAGGGTACTGTCCCTCTATGTAGTGTCATTGGGCGTTTGTGCACATTTTCTGGGCGCAGTCAGACAGGGTTAGTTTTACTTTCACTGAATGCTCAAGGGCTTCACCCATTTTTCACCCCAACTGCTCCCTCCCTCAAAAATCAGTACCCTAGTGCTATGGTGCTGTCTGTAGTGTCAGTATGGTGTCAGAAGTGTTAGTGGCTTCTGTTTTTTTCCCAGGTGCTGTCGACGAAGCTTCCGTATTGTAAGGAGAACGTGTGTTTGGCGTATGGGGAGGAGTGGTCCGTCTACGCCGTGGGCTCTCAGGCCCACGTCTCCTTCCTGGACCCCCGCCAACCCGCCCACCACATCAAATCCGTCAGCTCACGGGAGCGTGGCAGCGGTGAGCCCTCTCTCACTCTCCACCAGCTAAAATGAGCCTTGCATTTTAGTAGAGTCTTACCATGGCAAGCTGCCGTTACTGTGGTAATCTGGCGTTAATGTGGTAAACTGGTGTTACTGTGGTAACCTGGTATCATTGCAGTAAACTGGTCTTACTGTGGTAAAGTGTTGAAAATGTGCCTGTAGTGAGTAGCTCTGTGTCGGCAGGTATCCGCTCTGTGAGTTTCTACGAGCACATCGTAACAGTGGGCACGGGTCAGGGCTCACTGCTGTTTTATGACATCCGAGCCCAGCGCTTCCTGGAAGATCCCTCCAGCCCCACCCGAGGCTTGCGGCCACGCCCAGGGGAGGGCATTCTCAAACTTGCCACGGGCAGTGGCTGGCTGGTCAGTCACTTTTACATCCAATATAGTCAAGCCGCGTGCCTGCGTACGAGATATAAAAGCTTACCATGCAAATTATAATGAGGTGAAATTAATGGGAGTATGTATTTTTCTTATACATTCTATGGTCGTCTTCAGGTGAGTAGCAGTTAGATGTTTTAATTAGCAGTAGCTTCTGTGCATCTACTGGGATGTTTGTGCCAGTGCCATGATCTGTCTCTCTCTCCCTCTCAGAACCATGATGAGACGTGGAGGAGTTATTTCTCAGACGTCAACAACTTCCCTAACGCGGTGTACACCCACTGCTACGACTCCTCGGGCACCAAGCTCTTTGTAGCCGGAGGGCCCCTCTGTTCCGGCCTGCATGGGAACTACGCTGGGCTCTGGAGCTAACGCTTCACCGTCTTTCCACCGTCATCCCTCTCTCGCTCTCCAGCTCATCCCTCCATCCCGCCCTCTCTCTTTTCACCTCCTGCCAGGACTCCATTCATATCTCTCTCTCCCTCCCCTCCCCTCTCCACCTCAGCCCAATGCTCATCCTTCATTCAAACCTGTAGCGGATCTGTTTTATCTCTCTCCTTACTCTCAGGCCTGGCTTTTCACCTCTCATCTTTTGCACATTGTTTTTCTTTAACATGCATTTATTTCAGCAGGTTAGGTTATCTGGCGGTTGAATTTGTGATATTTAGGGAGTGTGGGGATCGTGGAGGATTCTGGATGGTCCCTCTATCAGCAGTGCAGCCCCCAGAGGCTTTCCTGGGCTAACAGAAGAAAAGCCTGATTGCACAGGGAGCTTAGTCGTGTTTCTGGGGATTTGGTTTATTGGGTTTCCTTGAGTTTGTGCACATTTTCTGGGCGCAGTCAGACAGGGTTAGTTTTACTTTCACTGAATGCTCAAGGGCTTCACCCATTTTTCACCCCAACTGCTCCCTCCCTCAAAAATATTTACAAAGGTTGGTAGGGCTCACGTGAGACATAATGGACAAAAAAACACTTTACTTTGGAGGGAATGCATATGGTGTTTGATCAGGTACCTTAAGGAAAGAAGGAAAGATGGTTTCTTCCTTAGATTAATGTGTCATTTGTTTTTGGTCAACGGTCATCTCTGTCTGGTCTCCTTCTCCTGATGGTCAGACGGTTTCTTTCTTCGCCCACATCTTGACCGGTTGACCGTGCCCCCCACACTCTGGCACAGTCCTGAGCTAACCCCCCTCCCCCTGTGTTTTTTTTTGTTGTTGTTTGTTTTGAGTCAACCAGGTCCTTGTCCAGCTCTTACTCTGTCAGCTGCTTTCCCACTCTGGCACGGTCACAACGAACACCACCCCCCCCCCCCCCCAACGATCGCGTCACCTGGTACTCACCCTGGCCCTGCACATGTAGCAGTTTTGTCCTCACTTGTGTTAGTCCCCGGGTGTCTCCACATGTACTTTCAGTACTGTACTGTGTGTAGAATGAACAAATCAGTGGTGTCAAATCAATTTTTCATCCCTTCTTTCATTACACAGGAATAGTAAAAGGGGAAAATGAGAGCAATAGCATCACCTTGCCCATATTAATCAGAGAGGAGCTCCACCAACCACAAAATATGTTGCTAACGACCAATAGAACAATGCAGGTGGCAATTGGTGGATATATTCCCTGTGGGTATCCGAGAAGTAGTATCCACCAATCACTGTCTTCATTGTTCTATTGATTGTTACCAACATACTTCATGATTGGTGGAGCTCCTCTCCACTTTCTACGAGTAAGGTGTCACCCCCGGTGTATTATCCCTCTTATTATCCGTGTCATAGAACAGGAATAACAATGAGGAACAGCTGAGGGCTGAAATCTGGGCATGTTGAGATGTGTCGGTCTTGAGGATAGTGTACTACTGTGGCTTTTCTCTTTTATTTTAATGATTTTTGACTCAGCCATGTATATGATTGGTCATTAACCCTTTGAAGAGAAGTTTTTTTTTTTGGGAATGTTTTTTTCAAAATTCTAAGTCAGTGTTCAAGAACACCATTGCTTTCAATTACAAGTAGCGATTGTTACATCAGTAAAGAACATTCTAATCACATATTTGTGATCTTGCACCTTAAAGGGTTAACTAGCTGATATTATTGTCCTCCGCTTTATCACTATTATTAATATTATTATTTATTCCCCTTTCCCCAGTGATCATACATATACAGGTGCAGCTCAAAAAATTAGAATATCGTGAAAAGGTTATATATTTTTTGTCACTCATTTCAGAAAGTGAAACTCATATATTATATAGATTCATTACATATGGAGTGAAATATTTCAAGCCTTTATTTTTTGTAATTTTGATGATTATGGCTTACAGCTAATGAAACCCAAAATTCAGTGTCTCAGAAAATTAGAATATTTTGCTTTAACATATTTTTAAAGTATCATATTTAATATTTGGTCGCATATCCTTTGCATGCTGTTACTTCCTGAAGTCTGTGACCAATCAACATCAAAAGACTCTCGATATCTTATTTTCAGGTACTGTTACAAGCGATACTATAACCTCTCTGCATTTGAACTGATCTCTATGGGAATTGGGGGGTGAGACTAGATTCAGCTGTAAATTACACTGGTACAGTATGGAACACATGGCTGGTGAAATGGCTGTACGTCATCAAGGGTCTGAGCTATCAAACGAGCCCCAAACCATCACTCTGTTGCCAGATATGGAGTAGATGTGGATGGATCCCTTTAAGGGTTGTTTCTCCTGACTTTTTCCCCCATAGAGTTCTATAGGAAAATGAGTCAGGAGAAATAACCCTTGCAGTGATCCATCCACATCTACTCCATATCTGGCAACAGAGTGATGGTTTGGGGCTCGTTCGATAGCTCAGACCCTTGATTACTTACAGCCATTTAGCCAGCCATGTGTTCCATACTGTACCAGTGTAATTTACAGCTGAATCTAGTCTCACCCCCCAATTCCCATAGAGATCAGTTCAAATGCAGAGAGGTTATAGTATCGCTTGTAACAGTACCTGAAAATAAGATATCGAGAGTCTTTTGATGTTGATTGGTCACAGACTTCAGGAAGTAACAGCATGCAAAGGATATGCGACCAAATATTAAATATGATACTTTAAAAATATGTTAAAGCAAAATATTCAAATTTTCTGAGACACTGAATTTGGGTTTTCATTAGCTGTAAGCCATAATCATCAAAATTACAAGAAATAAAGGCTTGAAATATTTCACTCTGTGTAATGAATCTATATAATATATGAGTTTCACTTTCTGAAATGAGTGACAAAAAATATTGAACTTTTTCACGATATTCTAATTTTTTGAGCTGCACAGACTACATATAATGTACTGTTTTGTCCACTGTTGGTATTTTCCCCCCATGCGGGAGGTGTGATTCTCAAACACCTTTTGCGCGACCTGGTGGTCAAAAGCAGCACTTGCGTGCATTACTTTGTTGCCAACAATCTTTCTGTGAAAGACTGACAGGCATGTGATTGTTTAGCATTTTCCCCACTCCTCTCCCCCCCCCCCCATTCTTTTGGCATGGTTCTGCCCTTGGAGTTGTTTGTATAGTGTGAACATAATCACAATATGTTTATTTAAAGAAAATGAATAACCATCACTTTTAAAATTTGGTTTTATGTATAAATATGTAAATGTATGTGTGTGCGAAAAAAATATATACATATGCATACATTTATATGTATGGGGAAAGTATTTGGACTATTCCATCTTTAGTTTGGGGGTGCCCTCTTTCAATACACACCTCATGAATGTTTTTACAAATGACTGAGTCTGAAGGTGTACAACCTCAAAAAAAAGAAAAAAAGGAACCCAGGAAAACTTTCAAAAATAATAATGAATAAAAGCCTATTGATGTACTTTTTTCTTATTGAAAACGGTCTTGGGAGTTCCTTTGTTTTTGTCTGACTCCAATTTTGTCTTGTTCAATTCATTTGTTAAATACTATTATATTAATTACTCTATGAATACTTGTGTTCACTTCAAAAAACGATAGAACCATTAGAGAATCAAGGTCAGTAAGTTAAAGCTAGAGTACGCCACTTTTTATTTATTTATTTTTTCCTCTAACGGTCACATTTGTTGTCAAAACATTTCAAAGTCAGAACACCACTTGGCCCTGCCCACAGAGAAAAAGACACACCCTGCCACCCCACTGCTTCGTTGTGAATGACCAAGTTTTCTAAATACAATTGCAGGATTACAGACTGGTATAGCTAAAGTTGTCAGCTACAAGAGTCCAGGTAAAACAACTGAATCTTTTCTGTTGTTGCACAGTAAAAATAGCAATGAAACATTTACCATTTAGTCACCAAACTTGCTAATGAAGTCATGGTTCAGCACAGAACTGTGTAAGCAAAATATTAAATTTTTAAAATTGTTGCACAAGACTACGCTACCTTCTATCCCAGGCTTAGTTACCTGGTACTCAGCTAAGTTGGACGTTTTACAATAGGACCTTTTTGACAGCAGAAATGAGAAAATAAAGGAGCCAACTTTCAGCGAGCCAGTTTTACTCAAACACTACAATTGACAGTGATGGCTAGCCAATTTTATAAAGCCACCGGATATATAAACTTACGCTACAAGATATGTTTGTCCCACACTCAGATTTGGCAATCATAAAGCATCATAAAACTTGCTACTTCTAGAACGATAGACAGATCACACCGAATTCCTGCAAACGTTATTCTGAACCAAGCATTATCTGGCTACAGCTGGATTTCTCCCCCAACAGTTCTTTCTATGATTGCTACTAACTAAGCGTGACCGTTTCCTGATTAAAAAAAAAATAAAGTTTCATACTCCAGCTTTAATGTCTATAAATTGAATCTACCTAATTTTTCAACTTGGTTGATATGAAGTAGGTGGCTTCTAGTTGATCAGATTATTTGAATATTAGATTGAAGACATTGTCCAAGATGCCATGTAATAGGTTTCTATATATGAAATGTAAAAAAAATTGTAAGATGGAACCTGCAAGCTTAACTGCATGAACACTGCTCATTTTGAATAAGCTCAGGGTTTCATTCAGGAAATTAAATTAACTTCTTCACCCACTGGCCAGAGTGGCTGGATTTTAAAATTCATTAGCCATTTTCAACATTTTACCAGCCACATTACCTCTTACAATACAACATAACCTGGTTTGTTACCTGCCAAAGTGACTGCTAGAGTAGAAAATTTACCAGCCAAAATCAAATTTTTTTTACCAGCATTTGGCTGGTGGTTGCTGTTAATTTAATACCCTGGTTTTATTAGTCAAATACCCCTCTTTTGTTGGTTGAAGCACAACCATTGAATAGTGCCGCTTGGAAAACACGATTTGAACATGTGTTGATTGCATATTTCCATGCATATTTTCTATACTGCATACTTGAAATGCAGTTAAAACTAGTTAGATTGATTGACAGCATCCACCAGAGATTGATGCAGTATTCGCTTCTTCTGCAGTTGTTGGAGGCGAAAACCTCTATTGTATTTCAACTATGTGCAAATGTCAGTGAAACCCGACTGCTTTACTATCCCAAAATTTCACACATTTTCCATTGTATTTTCACATCATTATTATTGAGTTTGTTCACTTCTGTAGTAAAAAGCCTATTTCATGGTGCACAATTTTGGTTTTCTTTCTGGAACCATTACCACAACTGAAGGTAGGACTTTCTGCATTAGTTATGCTAGTTTCATTTTAGCAGAGACCCTTGTAAAATAGTTGGTAAAATGCAGAAATACATGTTGAAATACTCATCCAGTGTCTTTATTATGCATAACCAACTAACATATTGGAAGTTGAATAGCCCAATTAAACAGTGTATACATTGTTAATAGATGTGAAGGTTTTAATGGCCTACAAGGTATATTATTTCTAAGAAAGTTTTGGTTTGTTAATTAACAATCAAGCTGACTAGCAACTAGAATATTATACTAGAATATTAATATTTCACCCAGTGAAATGTATCATATGTAAAATCCTATATCCAAGAACCTCACGAATTATGAATTTTGGCCAATATGGCAACACTGATCCTGTTTCCAGTTTCAGTGAGCGAGCACGTTACGCGCGCGCGGGCGAGGGACCGTCTCCGTTTGTGAATGACGTTTGTGGTTGTCTCGCGCACACAGGACTGAGCGGCGCGCGGCTGGTCACGTGACGGTGTCTGCTGCTGGCTGAAGTGAAGCGTGTTTGCAGGTAAAAAAAAGGAGAGGAGAAATTGTCCGGTGAGGCGGTTAAACCCGATCAAAATATTCCTCTGGTCACTACATTTAAAAAAACATATCTAAGTATTTAATATCTTATATTCTCAAGACAGAATAAGACATTGGGTAAGACAGCGGTACTCCGCTGGCTAATATTATCCAATGGCGTTTAGCTATGTTGCTTCTACGCTAGCTAGCGCTAGCTAACTGTAATATTGTTTTACAAGCTAGCTGCTGTTAGCTACCGTTAGCTAGCCAATGTGTGAGGCCCTTTTTGTGTGTTAGCATGCTGGGCTGAAATTAAAATGTCACTTTGTATGTTTTGGCGTTGAAGAAACACAGAATGGATAACCTAACTAACGTTAGCAAACAAGCTAACACAAGCTGGTACCGGTAGATAACAACATAAACCAACGTGTAACTTTCTTTTTCTGTTAAATAAGACATTGGGTAACGTTAGCCAGCTAAGAATGCGAGCTTCTATGGTTAGCTACTAGCGAGTTAGACTACCCGGTCACACAAAGGGTTATGCTGCATTTACTACGTTAGCTAATGTTCGCTAAAATTAGCAGGTCAAGAAAACAAAGAAGTAACGTTAGTTGGCGATGTGGTACGCTAGGTACTTTATAGTGTTGTGAAAAATGAAATCCCGTGAATTCAACAATGTAACGTTACAGACCTGTACCGTTAGCCATTGTTAGTGCTGGTGAGTGGCTAATGTCGCTATGAAGCTAGCTGGCTAACGAGCCTCAACTTCAAACAAAGACCGGAGGTAGCTTCCAGAATGTAGCTAAGCTAGCTGTGGCGCTTATGCGATGTTTTGGCCATTTGTCTTACGCCTTGAGCAGTGACCGTGCACATAACGTTAGATTGTTGACTAGCTCGCTATATTTCCAGCCTACAACGGTTAGTTACCTTTAATCCTATCAAACCAATTGACTGGATCGGAATTTTAGCGAGAATCGGGGGTTGGATATTATCACGCTCTGTTGTCTGGTATTGCTAGTTATGTGACTGGAGTGTGATATAACGTTACTTTTAATTCTGTAGTTATGTCGACGTTAATTAGATGTAAGTTGATTAAATCGGCTTATTAGCTACACTATTCCAATAGAGTAGTTATCTTTAGCGATGTCCCTGTCGCCACAACATAACGGTTGCATGCTTGCATTCCATTTGTGATCGCTATCAAACTGGCAAGTGTTTGATTGCTTGCTAAGATAAACTAGCTTAATTCTACTGCTCGCTATATTGTTTCCGGTTGTCCACCGCAGTTGCTTTTATCTAACGTTAGGTAAGTCAATGTAGCTAGCTAACGTTAACTCTTAGGAATCACTGGTGCTGTTATCAACGTCTGCTGACAATATTATTAATGACGATCTTCGTTGTCCGTGGCACACATTAATGGGGATTTCTGTCCAAGATGCAGTCTATATTGTTCTGAAGCCATTTTATGCTGAAGCGAATCTCAGCAACCACAGGGTCGACTGAGAACAAGTGGCAAGAAAAAATACTGCTCCATAGGCATTTATGAACGTATCTGGCAAAATGGGTGACATTTAAGACCATCACATCATTGCCGTTTCTTTGCTTCTTAGCCTAGTAGAACACCAAACGAATAAGAAACGTATGTTAAATCCGTTTGTTTGTAAAGTTCGGTTGAGTTCTAAGGTTGAGTCCATTTTGTTAGCACTTTGTGTCAGGACATTTCCGCGTGGTGAAATCGCTCAAGACGGTGCTGCATGTAGATGTTGTTGCTTTGCGTACGAATCGCAGGCGCTTTCAGCATTAATCGTTAAAAAAAAACATCTGCACATAACAATTGGTTTTGAAATATGACAGGCTCTCTTTGTGGACTGTATGCCTAAAGAGACAAGCCGCCTGTGTAAATGCGTGTGTTACTGCAGAGGCTTGTAAACCTTATTTTCGAATATTGTTTTAGTTCATGTGGTAACTTGTGATTTTGAAAGGGATCCAGGGATGAGCATCGTCATTGTAATGGTGCAAATGAGAAGTGAGGTGCACCGGTCAGATCTGAGAGGATTTATATTTATTTCTTTACAGAAGTGGGAAAAAAAGCTGGGTGGAGCAAATTTTTGTTGGTTCCAGCTTCTGATTCTGTTCCCTAAATTGTAATAATGAATCATACCGTGAAACTTGAAGCCTGTAATGCCGTACACTGGCTTTGCATGAGCAACTCCTCTTGGAAGAAGAGAACAGGACGAGTAATCGCACTGCACAGTTGATGCAAGTACTGCGGAAGGAAAGTATAAATGGCTTAGAAAGTGTTGCCATTTAAATGGGGCCTCAGTTGAGTAAGTCTGAATTTGTCTACAATGTGAGCAGAGTGGAGGCTCATAGGCTGCCATATGGCAGTATTGCGTATTATCAGTCAGTGGGAGTGGCTTGTGCTGGCCATACTGACGAAGCAGAATTATGACTGGCTCTATAATCTAAATGTTAAAAATAAAGTGTGAGGTATTGGATATGTGTGGTGGCCTGTCACTGGGGCTCAGATAGGGGAATGTACAGCTGGTAAAGAAAATAAGGACTGCCAGTGCAGGGTTTTTTAAGGTACAGTACACCGCACACACTGGGGTGCTCTTTAGAGTACGGTGACAAGTGCAGTGTTTTTAGGGTACAGTGTGACCAATGCAGTGCTCTTCAGAGTCAACTGCGGCCAGTACAGTGTTTTTCCAGAGTATAGTATGGCCTGGTGTAGTGTATTCCCAGGGCACATTGCAGGCAGTGCAGTGTTTTTAGAGTACAGCGTGTCCAGTGCAGATATTTTCCAGTTGCTGTACGTGCAGTGCTTTGTGAGCACAGGCCATTTCAGGGCGGCACATTGGAGTATTGGCTGGGTCAGGCACACGCAGCTACCGGTAGCAGAGAGGGTGGGACAGACTTCCCTACTTATGCTCTGACGTGACAGCGGCCCTCCGCCTCGCTCACTCCGTGTATGGAACTAAAACATGGGGCAACAAAAGGAATTAAAGAAGGCAAATTATGTGGTCATAATTTGCATTATATTTTTGAAAGACGCTAGCTATACTTTGTATAACTGCACAAAATCAGATTATCAAATGGGAACGAACTGTCTTCATGTTCGCAAATGCTGCACAGTGGGACCAAATGCGCTCTCGACAGGGAATGAGCTGCTATTCTTGTGTCTGGCAGAATTTCTAGAGGTTGATTTAATTGTTTGCTCTCTCTCTGTTGCTGATAGCTTTCTGATCCTTATGGTGAATGAGAGTCTTGTTGTCCAGACACATGGATGTGTGCGCTAATGGGGTTTTATGTGCAGATATCAACGGGCTGAATATGCGCTGCCGCCCACTTTTCCTACCTGTGTCCTCGCAACCAACGCAGAATTGTGCGTGGTGAACACAAAGGAAGTGTGTGTGTGTTTTGAGTGAATGGTTGCTATGTTAAAATAATCGCTTTAATTCCTTTTGAAAGCTCTTGTAAATGGGCTGGCTCTGACTGGAGCTCTGTTCTGATCTCTCTCTCCTCCCCTTTGAGACCCTGTCATATCAGACTGCCAAGATCTCTAATATCTATCTGGAAACATCAGTGGCGCATTTCACAAAGTTCCACTTTCTCTGTAGCTCAATTTTGCGTGAAGGCGTATTCAGTTTAAATATTCTAGCAGTTTCTGCTGCTGTTAGGGCATAGTTTTAAGGCAGTCCTGAGATTTGTGGTTGGCATACAGGCTTTTGTGATAAATGGCTATGGTGTTTAAAAAAAAAAATGTTACTTAAAAAAAATAAAAAAATAAAAAAAGTTATTCACGAAATCAGTATTTCCTTTAGAAAAATATGTTCAAAAAGAAATGGTCAGAAGCATTTAAAATGCAAGTCAAACCCAGTCAAGGGGTTCGTCAAGGGGTTCATAAAGTATGTTCATTAGGGTTCTCTTGCCTTGCTCTTTAGGGTTCTCTTTCTTTGTTCTTTAGGGTTCTATTGCCTTGTTTTTTAGGGTTCTCTTGTGCAGATGGGGCTACATGTGTACATGCAATCATGGAAAGCTGCTGCATATTTCTGCAGTAGTAACCATGGATACCTAAAGATACCCAAAGCAGGGTAAAATCTGTGGTAATTATGGCTGAAGTGGCGGCCCACCGTGATGTTCAGGTCAGGATAGTTGATGAGCAGGGATGCCAAACACTTCTGTTTGTAAAAATCCCACATGAACAATCAAGCTTTACCTTCCAGTAGAACTTTTATTACAAGGAAAAGTCTGTTTAATGGTCTCTGTTGGTGCCGATTAATGACCCCTGTGAAAGATTGATCATGGCTTCTTTGGGTCCCCACATTACTGAATTCAGAACTGTCGGAATGACACCTGCATGTTGCCGGGTCATTATTGGCTAATCTGTGTAGTACACTTGCATGTGGCAGGCCGCATCTCACATTTTCGGGTAGGCAAACCGGGAGGGAGGAATACTTTCTTCCGGTAGAGAAATGGCGCGTACTGCTGATATTAAACGCATGCCTTGCAACCGCAGTAAGACATTCTTAATCCAACATTTTGGTATCAATCTGCAGATATGTCACACAAGCTGATTTGTCACCTCGAGCTGATGTGGTTCCTCTCTTTTCCCTCAAGGACCTGTAACACCTTGCCCTCACAACAACTTTCCCAGCAACAATGCTTGAGACTATATTGTAGACACGCAAACACACAGACAAACATGACAGTTTCGTAAGTAATGAAGTCTTTAAGCACAAATCTTTTATTGTCTGGAAAAGTATCACTACACTAAACAACTTCCACAGAGAGTTATCCCATACAAGATTTAGCGTTAACTTGGCTTCACAATTATGAAATAATGACTCGAAAACGCGATTATGGACTGCTGTGGGATTTCGCTCATTGAACTGGAGTAACGTTGAGTGGTTTTAGAGCTGCATGAGGTGTTCCCCTGGTTCACTTCAATTAGAAAATGCTATTTATATTTTGAGCTGCACTCTACATTAAAGTACATAGTAAATACATAGGGGTGTCCCCCCCCCAAGCTTGTCAACAGTAGCTATGTTAATATATTTCTGTTTGTATGCTACTAGCTAGCGAAATACGAAAGTAACGGTAACTTAGCTAACAACTCGAGAGTAGCTCTAATAACGTAACGTTAATGTTTATCGTTAGATTAATCAACAAATGTGTATAATTTTTCCTTATTGTAACGTTATATCTTGCTGTTGCTGGAACATTTTTAGATAACGGTAACTTGCGGCTCACGAGCTAGTGCCATATGATAGCCTACACAGGCTGCCTGACTGACTTTAAAATGTTCTCTATCGATCAACATCATAGACGGGTCAACAAAAATGGCTCAAACTAAAATTCCGAACTATCCCTATAATGTATTGTTGCAAAAACACGATTAGGAGCAATGTGAAATGTCACGATTGTGTTAACTACGTTAGTTAATGTTAGTCTACAGTATATAGGCCTATTAGCATGTCCTCTGCCTGCCTATCTAGCAGTACCTTCATAATTAAAAAGAAATTGCTCAAAAAATAACTTGTAGCCCTTGTCGAGCTTTGACCGTCTCGCATCACCCTGAAATTTGTCAACACTGTGGACAACATCTGATATTGTTACTTTTGGGAGCAATATTGGGGACTTGGAAAAAATGTATAGCCTAGCTCGTCTAGATCAGGGGGCAACCTGAGAGCCACAGGGTCTCTGGTGTTTTTGTTGTGTTTTCCACTTAACTCATGGTTCAATTAGAGCAGTAGTTGATTACACAGTTAACTCACCTCACCTGGTTTTTTTGGTCTTATTTAGTGTGTTGTGTGTGAAAAAAAAAAAACCACACCATGCGGCGGCTCTCTAGGACCAGGGTTGCCTACCCCTGGTCTAGATCCATGGTTTCCAATGGGGAGTCACAGGCGTCCCTAGCATCGGAAGTGTCTATTCCTCCCTTACGGTCTAGATTTCCATCTTGTAAAATAGGCCTCTTGGCTAATTTGTGTAGTACAGCAGTGACTTCAAGTTGTTTTCAGGGCATACGGTATGGGTACTTGACTTAGACATTTGAGCACAGGCTGGAACACTCATAGGCCGGGCCTGTTTCCACGAGCTTTTAGCCAGCATTGGCACAAAGTGTGTGTACACGTGTATGTCGTGTCTACGTACGTGTTTGTGTGTATGTGTACGCGCTCCCGCTCTGTATTGTGCTTTGTGTTGGGTCAGTTAGCCTTCAGCCAGTGTTGGACTGAACTGTGCGTGTCTCTTTTGCCAGAGAGGGGCTTGGTGGCTCAGTGTAAGGGGACACCGGAGGGCGTCTTCTCGGGTGCCTAAATTTAAGCAGAGAGGGTGAGATGTGAGCTTATAGTCTTACACGGGGCAGGCCGTGTGCTCCCCGATCAGGGCGTCCTGTTGCACAACCTCGTCACACCCGCATTAAAGCTGAGAAACAATCTTCAACATGTAGCCTCTGTACATGCAGTCTTGGGAAACTATTTTTATGGCTCATGTTCCCCTGTTTTTCTACCTCACTAATAGTGTCCTCACAGCGGTGCACCACAAGAGCGTAGCAGCTGTAGATTAATTCTAGTTCTAGAATTGGGAAAAAAATTAACCCATTGACAAGTAGATTTTTTTGCAATGTTTTTTTCAAAATTCTAAGTCAGTGTTCTAGATCAGATATCGAGATCAGAGTTCAGTATCTGTAGCCTAGGCTGTTTCCAAACGTTAACTGATCCAGTGCTGATTTACAAATCAATTACAGTATGTTCCCTAATGTTGATTTTTCTGTCTGTCTCTCTCGCAGATTTTTCTATTTTGTACATACATTGTTTTGTATATACTGTATATGATGACGTCGTTAGTCAGCGATCGCTCGCGAGGGTCCCGAGATAAAGCACTGCCTGCAACCACACAGCCAACACAGCCACAGAAACACATACAGGTATGTACTGGAGACAGGTAATTATATCCACACAGCCACAAACACACATACAGGTATGTACTGGAGACGGATAATTATATCCAACACAGCCACAGAAACACATACAGGTATGTACTGGAGACAGGTAATTATACCCACACAGCCACAAACACACATACAGGTATGTACTGGAGACTGATAATTATATCCAACACAGCCCCAAACACACATACAGGTATGTACTGGAGACAGGTAATTATACCCACACAGCCACAAACACACATACAGGTATGTACTGGAGACTGATAATTATATCCAACACAGCCCCAAACACACATACAGGTATGTACTGGAGACAGGTAATTATACCCACACAGCCACAAACACACATACAGGTATGTACTGGAGACTGATAATTATATCCAACACAGCCCCATAAACACATACAGGTATGTACTGGAGACAGGTAATTATACCCACACAGCCACAAACACACATACAGGTATGTACTGGAGACTGATAATTATATCCAACACAGCCCCAAACACACATACAGGTATGTACTGCAGACAGGTAATTATATCCACACAGCCACACATACAGGTATGTACTGCAGACAGGTCATTATATCCACACAGCCACACATACAGGTATGTACTGCAGACAGGTCATTATATCCACACAGCCACAAACACACAGTGATGCAACTACACAGTTAGCGAAACATACAGGTTCGTACTGAAGACTGACAGGTAGACAGGTAGACAGGTGATATAATATAACCACACAGCTGCAGTGCAGAGACATAAGCATACACTGCCAACAGATAAGCAGCCATCGCATACAGAGCTAACTGGTGCAGGTGAGACATATTTTGGGTTATTCATAAGGCATTAACATATCAAATTAACCAGCTGTTTTTTCGTTCCCCCTGCCAATCTAATAAGAGCACTCGGATGTCACTGTGCCTGTTTGAGATGCAAATATATGCAGTCTATCTCTGACGTGCTCATTTCTGACCTAGTTTTTAATATTTTTGGGGAAAAACGGGTATTAAATATTAGATCATTTTTTCTGTTTTAGTCCTAGTCTGTATTTACCTTCTCTGCAGCCGTCCAGTGGGAACACACACAGAAAATGTGTGTTTTTGTCTGTTCGTTTTATCTCTAATTTTCTCTCCCCCTCCTTTTCTCTTTTTCTCTTCTCCCGCTTCTCTCTCCGCCCACGTCTAACTCTGCTCCCTCTTTCTAACGCTCTTTCTCTCTTCATCCCTCCTCCGTCACTCCCTCTCTCCAGGCCACAGCGGAACAGATCCGGCTGGCACAGGTGATCTATGACAAGAATGATGCCGACTTTGAGGACAAAGTAAAACAGGTGTGTGTGTGGCAAGTGTGTGGCACTCGATGTTCACAGGCACATTTTTTTCCCCGTCTACTATATATACATAGCTTAATATACGTGAACTCCATGTATCTGTTTGTACCCTCATACACACTTTGTGTGTCATTGCTGTACCCTGATGTACACCTGTATGTCTCATTTTTATGTGTGTGAGACTTCTGGACCCTTATGCCTTTGTCTGTGTATGATATTTACCCTGATGCGCACCTGAATGTGAGAAATTTGTGTTTAGTGAGTGAGTCTGCCTGCCTGCCTGCCTGCCTGCCTGCCTGCAGTAAGGTCTGAGGAGATGTGTGTGTGTGTGTGTGTGTGTGTGTGTGTGTGTGTGTGTGTGTGTGTGTGTGTGTGTGTGTGTGTGTGATTTGTGTGTAATTTGTGTTTGTGATTGCTGTGTGTGTGCTCTGTGGCAGCTGATGGAAGTGACAGGAAAGAACCAGGATGAGTGCATGGTGGCTCTCCACGACTGCAACGAGGATGTGAACAGAGCCATCAACTTCTTGCTGGAGGATAGCTCTGACACGGTGAGAGGGGGGGGGGGGGCGGAGGGGGGCGCACCCTGTGAAAGTGACTGATCATCTGGTCACCAAGGCAACACTGCCTGAGGATACTCCCTTTGAATCGCATGTAAATGGGTTTTAAAATGAGGGAGCTTTAATGTTAACGGGGGCAAAACAAAGGGCACGCCATTTTCCTGCCTGAGGCGCTCTGCCTGCTGTAAGTATTTAGAGCCATTTCCCTGTCTGAGATTCTGCCCTGCTGTAAGTATTTAGAGACGGTTGCAGCCTGCGTAGTACGTTGTGATACGTTGGCTTAAAATAGCCCGTGTGAAAGCCTTGGCTAACCGGGCTTCAGCTTGGCTGTGTCTGCTGGAAGTGTATTCCGGTGGTGTGAGGGGGGGGGGATTCCCAGAATCGCCCAGTGTTGTGCTCAGCTCGTCCCTCCATTAAGGTAAATGAGGGGGGGGGGGTGGGGGTGTCATTGTTAAGGGGGGTTGAGTGGCCTTCCACAGCGCGATGCATAACGGAGGCTGTGGAAGAGTGGAAATCGTTTTAAGAAGGCCAAACGTAAACTCATAATGTATGCTTGAGTTCAGGTGGCGCGCTGTAGCCTCTTAATATTTAATGACGGGCCTCATCGCGACTGATTGGCGATGGTACCCACCCGCCCAGGGGTCAGTTCGGAGATTGGGTTACGCGCCAAGGTGAAGAGTAAGCCCACAGGAGTGACGGGATCTAGAGGTCATGTGATGCTGCAGGATAATTCCTCTGATGTTCATGTTGAGTTCGTACAGATTTAAAGGGGAAGTCCTTGACATGAATTTTACGTGCCGTACGTCTTGCGATTATTTGAAGTAATATTGTCATTGGGACATCCACAGTTCTCTCCATTGGGGGGAAAGGGGAGGTGTTACACTTGGATGACATCATTGTTTTGGGTATGGTTCTGAACTTGAAACAATTAAATAATAAAAATTTCAATGTGGTGGGCGAATGTATTATTATATGATGCCATAGAAATGAGATGGATAAATCATCATTAAGGAGAAGACCTTAACATGGGCGGCGGTGGGAGGTTTCAGATGGAATTCCAATTTAAACTGAGCCATAGATACAAACGAAGAGCAGTTTTAATGTGTATAATGCCGAGATATTGTTGGCTCTTTAATCCAGACACAACGGCTCATTCCCGGTCCTGCTTGACGGTTACCCGGCCGTGCAGCATATACTTGCGTTGTATCACAGATAAAAATAATCTGTACCACATGGAAATATCACTTAGCCTTAGAGTGTAGCCTTAATGTTACCTGTTTTAGCTTGCTAGTTACCGCATCTGATGATATCATTGTGGAATATAAAGGCAATTAGACCTTTGAGTTTGTGATGTCGCGGTCGTTGGCACGGCTTAGGCAAGCACTTCTTTGGCCTAGAACCCTACAGCACCCTACGTCCCTGACATGATACCCCACCGCCCCTCAGGCCTTACCGCTTGTGTCCTGGGAGGATTGTGACTTCAGATATATGGAGCAGAGGTGGAGCATGTATACGGTCACCAGTAACTGTGTTCTGAATAGGGGCACAGGCATGGGTAGAATAGCTCTCCCAGGTTGTAGAAGAAGCTTCCGGTCTGCATGTCAAATGACATTTAAGCCGGTTACTTGTTAAATCTTTCCGGCGCATCCGCCTTTCGTGCAGTATTTTGAATTGTGATGTCGGTACTAGCTTGTACTAATGACTGATATGGTCTGTTGTACTTAATTGTTTAAAAAAATATATATTTATTGAAAGCAAACTGCACTCCACTAATGTACAATATCTAGTTGAGTGCTCACATTGTGCTTTAAGTCTGTTCTTAATAACAGGTTTTTCAGTGAGCAGCAGTTTTTCCCCCCCCCCACCCATTCTGAAATTTAATGTTAATATTTTTCTTCCATATCCTATCCCCCCCCCCCCCCCCAGACCTCATGGGAAACTGTGGGGAAGAAGCGGGGGCTTGTGAAGGAGGGATCGTCTTCGGAGAACAAGGAAAACAAGGAGAACCATGAGAAGAGAGGGGAGAGGGAGGCCAGCCGGGGGCGTGGAGGTGCAAGCAAGAGAGGGAGAGGAGCCAACCGCACTCGGGACGGTGAGGGAGAGAAGGCGTTCTGTGTAATAAAGTGGGACAGTACGCAAATTTTGAAAGGGAGAGAGTGTATGCAGGGAGAGTCGATCATGGGATTTGGAGGATATGCATATTTGTGGGTGTGCAATGTCCAATAATGTGTTTCTGTGGAAATATGCACATTGGCAAGCTCGTCTGCTGTGTTCTGACTGTGCGTGTGCCTGCAGTAAGGTCGGAGGAGAACGGTGTGGACCTGGATCCTGGGGAGAGGGGAGTGGACCGCAGAGGAAGAGGGCGTGGCCGAGGTCAGCTTCTACATTAACCCCGCCCCTCTGTAGAAACACTGGCCCAATCTCAATTTTTGTTCTTACACGTTTGTCCATTACAAGTCTGCAATCTTGCGGACTTTGCTGAGGAAATTACCCACAGTTCATAGCATTTGCGGCGATAAAAACGGAAACGCAGCCGGGTGCGTCTCAAAAATTGTAAATAAATGACACTCATGGCGGGCAGAGTTCTTTCAGCGGGTACAAACCTACAATGAAAAGTCCTAAAGCGGCGATTGTCATAAACATTTTGTATGCGAGACGGGCATTGTCAAGGCAGCATGTAATATTGCAGTGTGCTGGTTCCTTTTCTCGCATTTGTACCATTTTGAGCTTGTGCACTTACACACTCATGCTGGGCACGCATGTGACGTCACCCAAAGTCTTTAGTGGCTCAGTCCTCAAGGCTCAGGGTGGACATTGAGATTGGGCCTGTGAAAGAGACGCGTTGGCTCTTTTCCATTTAAAGGGGAATTTCACTGCGATTCCATGCTCTAATTTTTTTTACCCTTCCACTGTTGGAATGCATATTTGTGACGTTGAGCCGGTCTGGTTCTGTATCCAAACTGCATCACCGCTGCATTGGGAGCGCCGTGTGGATTATTACAGCATGGGAGTAATCATCCTTCATTATTATTTTTAAATCGCATTTAGGGTTCTTGGTCAGCCTTCCCCTTTAATTTTGGGGAGCCCTGTGGGTTATGTGCGAGCACACGGATGCTGGTCGTACTGTGTTTGTGATGTCTGGATGCGCAGGGCAAATTCTCGATTGTCGAGCAGACACCAGTGTTTACGGTCAAACATGTTGACACCCTGAACGCACACGCACGCGCGCACACACGTCACATTCCCGGTAGCTCCATACGCCAGAAGTAACATATTTGGAATGCATAGCTGTGCACTGCAGGGAAATCATGTCCGCATTCCCATCCCTATATAGACTATCTGCAGCCAGGGGATGAAACTGGGATAAATATGATTACCCCCCCACCCCCCATAGCCTGGCTATGGACAAGAAAGAAATGACATGGCTATATGTTTGTGGCTATATGTTTGTGGCTGTATGCATTTGTGTGTGTGTGTGTTTATTTAAGGGGTGGGGGGGGGTCTGGGGTGAATGCTTTATAAATGTGCACTCATTCTGTGGTTGCAAGGGGTGGTGATGAAGAGGGGACATGTTGTTTTTGGAAAGGCTTCTATTTGTGTCCCACAGCAAGTGGTACAGTTAGCAGCATGAGAGGAATGCTCTCTGACAAGCAGCTGCTATGGGGGGAGGGGAGGGGAGGGTAGGGGGGGGGAGAGCGAGAGAGCGAGAGCAAGAGTGGGGGAGAGAGAGAGGAGGGTAGAGAGCAAGAGAAGGAGAGCAAGAGAAAGTGAGGGAGTGAGAAAGTGAGTGAGTGAGAAAGTGAGTGAGTGAGAAAGTGAGTGAGTGAGAAAGTGAGTGAGTGAGAAAGTGGAGTTGAATGTCGGTTGATTTCTAAGGCGACATGTCACACTTACTGCGTATGCTTAAGCCGTTCTCCTGTTGTTGTGATGCATCTCGGGAAGTAAAATTTTTTTTTTAAAAAGTGTCCGTCAGTGGAAGGATCTGCTGCCGATTGGAAAAATAGTAGCATGGATTAAGCTATAAGCAGCAAACACTGTGTGGTGCCACCTGAGAAGCTCTCTCAGGAAGCCCGGGATCACATCCTGCAAGTCCAGCCTGTGTGATCAGCGCTGCTCAGGGAAGAGCAGGCGAACAGCAGGCTGCTCAGCAAACAGCCCTCGTTTCCCTACAGAAGGCATTTTCGTTTACGTTCAAGCAGAATCAAATTCATTACTTATGGTCTGTATCCTCGATGTTCCTCTGGGCAGTTCCTCTTGCCTCTGATGTGGAAATGAGTCTCTTTTCATATGGAAAAGTACATTCCCTTCTGAGTTTGTGTCCAAAGTAACTTGCTGTTGAGCCTGTCTTGGCCTTACCATTGGCCTATATCAGGGGTGTCAAACTCCAGTCCTGGAGGGCCGCAGTCTCTACGGGTATTTGTGGTTTCCTTTCAATCAGCACCCAGTTAAAGGATTGAGAACAAGGTGTGTGGGCTTCTTAGCCAATCAGTGACTTAAATTAATCACTTGTGCTGAAACTCACCAAAAACCAGCAGACACTGCGCCCCTCCAGGACCGGAGTTTGACACCCCTGGCCTATATCATTGGCTGGGGTGCATATGTATGGCTGTGTCATCGTCCTGTCCGTTTGTCCGCAGGGTCAGGGGTTCGAGGCAGGGGCAGAGGAGCTGGGGGAAGCAGGTTTTCCTCACAGGGAATGGGGTGAGTCCGTCTGTCTGTCCATCTGTGCTAAATCCCCTGTCTTGTGGAGATGATGATGGTTACAAGCACATAGCTGAACCAAACATGTTGAGTACCTCTGTCTGAATCTCCCTGCTTGTGCGTGTGTGTTAAAAAAAGTGAGTGAGAAGTTCTCGCTGTGTTGGTCTGTTTGCATTTACATATGACATCTACCCTTTCTTCACTTTGCCCAATACTCATACCTTAATCTATCTCCTACCTCTCTCTCCCTTTCTCACGCTTTTCTCCTGCATCCCCCTTCTCTCTTCTCTCCCTTCCACCTATCTGTCCCTCCACCTGTTCTAGGACCTTTAACCCAGCTGACTACACCCACAACTCTGGGGCTGGGGGTGCACGTTCGGACGCCTGGGAGTCGGGCGCTAAAGACGGCGCTGAAGGAACGGGTGAGTTTGGCGCGTCCGCATTAGCGCTGTATGTCAAGCATGTTCTGCAGTAGACTCGCTCTTTTTAAATGACACAGAAGAGTTTGTTGCATTGGATTTTCAGTGAGCTGAACTTTCTTGTCTGACCCTCCTTCTGTATGTTTTTTCCCCTCCGTCTATCGCCCTGTGTCTCCCTTCACCTGTCCTATTTTACATCTCTTCTCTCATATCCTTCTTCTTTTCTCCCTCTCCCTCTCAGGAGCCTGGAGAAATTCCCTAGATGAATGGGTCACTGAAGACTGGAATGAAGATGTAAGTGTTTTCAGTACCAGGCGCATGTACACATCACACGTTCATACTGGGTTACGTAACCACTGTGATACCCCTGACTCTATTACTGTCGCTCTGCAGCTGTCTGAGACCAAAGTGTTTACCTCCTCCTCTACAACTAGGACTGAGAACCACATCGCACCTGGACAAAGGTAAGAGCTGGTATCCCACCTGTACAAAGGTGAGAGCTGCTATCACGCCTGTACAAAGGTGAGAGCTGCTATCACGCCTGTACAAAGGTGAGAGCTGCTATCACGCCTGTACAAAGGTGAGAGCTGCTATCACGCCTGTACAAAGGTGAGAGCTGCTATCACGCCTGTACAAAGGTGAGAGCTGCTATCACACCTGTACAAAGGTGAGAGCTGCTATCACACATGTACAAAGGTGAGAGCTGCTATCACGCCTGTACAAAGGTGAGAGCTGCTATCACGCCTGTACAAAGGTGAGAGCTGCTATCACGCCTGTACAAAGGTGAGAGCTGCTATCACGCCTGTACAAAGGTGAGAGCTGCTATCACGCCTGTACAAAGGTGAGAGCTGCTATCACGCCTGTACAAAGGTGAGAGCTGCTATCACGCCTGTACAAAGGTGAGAGCTGCTATCACGCCTGTACAAAGGTGAGAGCTGCTATCACGCCTGTACAAAGGTGAGAGCTGCTATCACGCCTGTACAAAGGTGAGAGCTGCTATCACGCCTGTACAAATGTGAGAGCTGCTATCACGCCTGTACAAAGGTGAGAGCTGCTATCACGCCTGTACAAAGGTGAGAGCTGCTATCACGCCTGTACAAAGGTGAGAGCTGCCATCACGCCTGTACAAAGGTGAGAGCTGCCATCACGCCTGTACAAAGGTGAGAGCTGCCATCACGCCTGTACAAAGGTGAGAGCTGCCATCACGCCTGTACAAAGGTGAGAGCTGCCATCACGCCTGTACAAAGGTGAGAGCTGCCATCACACCTGTACAAAGGTGAGAGCTGCTATCACACCTGTACAAAGGTGAGAGCTGCTATCACACCTGTATGTGTGTTTGTGCTGCAGTCTGGATTTGGCATCTCTGCTTCGCAAGCCCGGCGGGGCGGAACTGGGGGAGACCGGGGACGCTGACCCCGCCTCTGCAGATGGACTGGGCCACAGCCTGGTGTTCACCAACTCCCAGCACCTCACCTCCCGGAGCTCCGCCCCCAGCTACGCCCACGCTGCCCTGGTGAGGCCACTCACTCGCTGACTGACAGGACCATGTCTTATTTCTTGGGGTATAAACTACCCAATCACTTTTATTATTTGTTCTGATAAATTCCTTATTACCTTCTTGTTAGCATTTAGCCTAACTTTAACTGTCGACACTGCCTGGCCAGTGGAGGATGGGTCTCTATATTGGGGTTCCTCCTGTGATGTCTTCCCACTGGGGAGTTTATTTTTGTTGTTTTTGAGGGGGGGCTTTAGATTTTTCTGGTTTCCTATGAAGCATATTTGTGACAGTCTCAGTACAGAGCACTATGTAGATAAAATTGTATTGAAATATGGAAGACGTGGCATCTACCAGGAAGACCAGCAGCCGCCAAAGCGTCAGCTAATGGGGATCCTAATAAAACAATAAAAGAGTCATGGCATCTGACACAAGATGGCATCTGATACTCTTTCGCCCCCCCCCCCAGTCCTCAGTCCTGGGGTCTGGTTTTGGGAGCCTTGGAGGCTCTAAGCCGGCCCCTCAGGCGTCTGGATCTCCCGTCCTGGATCAGCTGAAAGGATCGAGCCTGGGCCCGCGGCCTGCACGGCAGCCCATCTCCGGGGGCAGCAGCGCCCCCACAAGGGTTCCACCGCCGGCTCCAGCAGTGACGCCAGTTTCTGCAGCTGCAGTCTCCACGGCAACCTGGGACGTCAAGCCTCCCGTGCAGACCACCACCACCACACTGTCCTCCCAGTTCAACCGTGAGTAATCGCATGAATGCGCGCACACACACAGACAGACACACATTAAATGACTCATCTTCCCAGTATACACTGAACCAACCTACCTTCATTTAACTTGGCTTACTTTGCCTTCATATAATACCTTAGCTTAATTTAACCTAGCTCGTTTTAGCTTGGCTTAGCTTTCATTTAGCCTAGCTTATCTTGGCTTGGCTTCCTGACCCTGTTCAGAGGGCCTGAATCTCTGTGGATTGTAACTCCCTGTACAAGGGTTGATTAGCTCTGTTATGGAAGCACTGGGGGTGTTGTGTGAACGGGAGATTGCAGACGCTGATGGAAAGTACACTTGAGGGATGATCTGTAATGGCCGCCCGTCTCTCCTCCAGGGGACTTTAAGATGCAGCCAGAGCCCTCGCTGGTCCTGAGCCAGCTTGCCCAGCGCCAGCAGAACGCCCTGTCCCAGCCCGGGCCCCTACCCCAAATCCGGCCAGCCAGCCCACCCACGCGCCCCACGCCCTCTCCCCCAAACCTGGAACCCTTCTTCAAACCCCGCGACCCCTCCCCGTCCCGAGACGGATCCTCGCCAGGAGCCAAAACGACCACTGCGACGGATCCCCAGGGCAGCGGCAGCTCACAGCAGAGGCAGATGAAGACGCAGAAACGCAGGATACCCCCTACCTCCAAGGTAACCCAGAGCAACAGCCTTATTTAAATCGCTGCTGAAAAGCGCTCATGTGTGGGGCGTGACTAGGTAATGGTTGTGCTTCTCCTGCGGTTGCCAGATCCCTTCCTCAGCAGTGGAGATGCCAGGCTCTGCAGACGTCTCTGGGCTCAACGTGCAGTTCGGAGCTCTGGACTTCGGGTCAGAACCGGCCCTGCCGGACTTCGGCCAGCCAGAGAGCTGCAACACCAGGGAACCGACGCCGGCAGCACAGACACAAAACAGCCTCTACTCCAAACCCATCAGGTTCGTTCAGACCCTGTCCGTCTGTTTCTGTCTGTGATAAGTGAATATCCGCACACCTGTGTTAACCCACTGGCTGAGTTTTAAGTGCAAGATGCAACATACTGTCCTTATGGAAGAATAAAAAAATATATATATATATAGATTAGTTCAGTTTAGTGTGAATTGCTTGTGAATTACAGCCCCTCTCTAACCTCAGTTCATGGGATATGTAATGTTACTATTATGAAGTTGCTCTCACTTATATCACAGTGAACCCCTGGGTGGCTCCCTCTCTCTACCCCTGTCCAGCCTGCCCTCTTCCCTGGCCCCGCCCAGCTCCGCCACGCCCCCCGCCGCCTCGTCCTCCTCTTCGTCGTCTGTGAGTGGCGTAGAGGCGGCTGCGCCCTCGCTCTCTCACATCCCGTTCTCTCAGAGCCAGGATAACTCCTCCGCTCCGATCACGGTGAGTACCACCCACCGTACCGCGCCTACCACATCGCCTTTTAAACACGTTTCCGTTCTATTATACTGTTTCATTATAATTCTTCTACTTGCCCAACTAAGGATCCATTGATCCATTGGTCGGTTAATCAATCAGGATAGAATCTGCCGTTGGTGCAGTGGGAATGGAGACTAGACTGACTGGAGGATTGTAGGGTTGATTGTTAAACTTGACATCATGTTAATATTGCAAGCTGCAGTTGAGGGAGTCATCCATCCAGGAAGTGGCTGCTTCTGCAGTAACTGTAGGTGTTTCTGATGGAGGTTCTCTTGTGTTGTTTTCGCAGAACGGGTTCAATGGCGTCAGGACAGCGGCAACACACGAAAGTAAGTGCAGCCTGAACACGGTACATGGTACAGACTTGGAGTGGAAGACTGTATGGGGCTACCAATTCAGGGTGCAATGGACAACATGTTAATTCAGACATTAATACAGCCAAGAGACAAAGTAGTTTGTAGAAAACTATTTTTTGGCTAAAATGCAGTCGCACAGCCTTCATCAGAATACAGGTTTGTGCTTTAGTGTGCAGACATATTTGGTACCACAGGTAACTTGTAAATTTTCACATTAGTAGTAGGTCACTTCCGTGTAAACAGCAGGAAAGGGTGCTTGTGTGTTGCCGTACGTGATGTCAGTGGTGATGTCACAATGGGAGTGATGGAAGGGTGTGGTTATCGCTCCTCCTCAGCTACATCAGCCTCCTCCACTCCAAAGCCAGAGTCTCCAGCTCTAGGCAGCAGTAGCAGCAGCTCCGCCCGACCTCCCTCCACCCTCCTGCCCCCCTCTGCCCCCCCCCACAACTCAGCCCTGCCCAGCCTGGCCTCTGAGATGCCCTCCGCCTCCTTGCCTGTGATCAGCAGGTGAGAACCCGCCCCCTTCCCAGTATACCAGGCTCTCCCGGCCTATAGGAGTGTATTGTGCATCAGTGTGTCCAACCTCTCTCTCTGTCAGTTTTCAGTTTAACTCAGTTCATTATTGGCTGGACAAACTATAGGTACACACGGTTAAAGCATAAACAACAATCAAATATGTACAAGTCAGCAGATTAGTTCAGATTAGGCTTGTTTGATACGTAAGACCCTTGATGATTTACAGCCATTTAGCCATGTATTCCATACTGTACCAGTGTAATTTACAGCTGAATCTAGTCTCACCCCCCAATTCCCATAGAGATCAGTTCAAATGCAGAGAGGTTATAGTATCGCTTGTAACAGTACCTGAAAATAAGATATCGAGAGTCTTTTGATGTTGATTGGTCACAGACTTCAGGAAGTAACAGCATGCAAAGGATATGCGACCAAATATTAAATATGATACTTTAAAAATATGTTAAAGCATAATATTCTGAGACACTGAATTTTGGGTTTCATTAGCTGTAAGCCATAATCATCAAAATTACATTTTTTAATTTATAGGCATTATTTTAGACGCTCTTTCTTATCCAGACTTACACAACTTCCAGCTTTTTTTATATTTTTTTCAATTAAAGCAGCTGGATATATTATATAAGCAATTCATTAAGTAAGTACCTCAAGGGGGGTACAACGCAGTGTCCCCCCCTGGGAATCGAACCTGCAACCTTTCGGTTACAAGTCCAGTCCCTTAACCATTGTACTATACTGCCGCCCCCAAGAAATAAAGGCTTGAAATATTTCACTATGTGTAATGAATCTATATAATATATGAGTTTCACTTTCTGACATGAGTGACAAAAAATATTGAACTTTTTCACGATATTCAAATTTTTTGAGCTGAACCTGTATATATATATATGTATATACAATGGGGGAAATAAGTATTGGACACGTCAACAATTTTATTATCAAACATATTTCCAATGTAGCTATTCACATGAGATTTTGACCAGACATTGGTATTAACTCAATAAAACTACACAGCTAAAGGAATTATAACGTTCCAATTCTTTAAAAAAGTTATGTGCAATAAAGTGAAATGACACAGGAAAAAAGTATTGAACACGCTAAATTAAATGTATTTAATACTTGGTAGAAAAGCCATATTTTTTATATTTGGTTGCATATCCTTTGCATGCCATGACTTTATGATGTCTGTGACCCAACAACATCAAAAGGCTCTTGATATCTTATTTGCTGGTACTCTTACAAGCGATACTATAACAGCTCTGCATTTGAATGGATCTCTATGGGAATTGGGGGCTGAGACAAGATTTAGCTGTAAATTACACTGGAACAATATAGAACACATGGTTGGCTAAGTGGCTCTAAGTCATCAAGGGTCTGATGTATTAAACAAGCCTTTAACCATCACTCTGCTGCCAGAAATACAGTAGATATGGAATGATCACTTTAAGGGTTGTTTCTCCTGACAGATTTTCCTATTGAACTCTATGGAAAAATAAGTCAGGAGAAGAAACCCTTCAAGTTATCCATCCATATCTACTGTATTTCTCGCAGCAGAGTCTATATATTTCAAATAGTGATGTTATTAACAGCAGTACCGCAAACGTACACCTGTGTTCTGAATGCATAATGCATGTCAGTCTGTGTCTCATGTGACTACGGAGATAATGATGGCTACAAGCACATAACTGAAGCCAGCATGTTGAGAAACCTCACTGTCTGAATCTCCCATCTTCTTACAAATCAGGTTTGAAGGACATGTGAATGTGAAAGGTCATCTGCCTGTTCCACATGTTTCTCTCTCTCTCTCCTCCCTCTCCCTTTCTTTCCTCTCTCTTCCCTTGCTTTCTCTCGCTCTCTCTCCCTTCCCTTGCTCTCTCTCTCTCCCTTCCCTTGCTCTCTCTCCAGCTCGCTCTCAAGCAGTCATGTGAACAGCTCGCAGTCCTCTGGCTCCGTGCTCACCTCCAGCTCTTCTCTCACAGTGAGTACTCTTTCTCCTCCTACTCAAAGAGCAGTTTCTCAAGCGGTGTGCTTTCGCACTAATGAAAAGGTTTAGCACTAATGAAAAGGATTAATTACTCTGAAAAGCTGTCAGTGTTATCAGTCTGTGCAATGGTACTTGGTAGAACGCCTCTCTCCCCCATGCCTCAGACACAGATAAGCCCTTTTGGCATGGTTATGCATAGTTTGCCAAAGCAAATCACTTGTCAGACCGAAAAAGATTAAAAAGTAGAGTCCTTTTTTTTCCACTCATTTTTCAAAAGGTGCTCTGCAGTAAAAATACAGCATTTCCAAAAGCAGTGGATTTGAGAGGTGGAAGTACAGCAGTGCTGTCATTACTCAGGAATGTGTGTGTGTGTGTCCCAAAGCACACCAGTGTGGACAGCTCCATATCCCACACCGCCTCCACCACCCCCCTCAGCAGTAACGGCGGGAGCATGGCCGGCAGTGTGGTCAACGTGACCAGCAGCCCGCACATGACCGGAGTGCTGGGCCTGACCGCCAACGGGACGACCGTTCCCTCCGTCTGCAGGACTGCCCCCCTGCAGTCCTCCTCGGGTAAGAGAGATGTGCTGCGCTGTGCTGTCTTAACAGCAACAACCACACGCACACACGCATTCTCACATGCATACAAGCACACGCGCATTCTCACAGGCATACAAGCACACACGCATTCTCACATGCATACAAGCACACGCGCATTCTCACATGCATACAAGCACACGGATTCTCACATACATTCAAGCACACATGCACACGCATTCTCACATGCATACAAGCACACGCGCACACACATTCTCACATGCATACAAGCACACGCGCACACACATTCTCACATGCATACAAGCACACGAGCACACGCATTCTCACATGCATACAAGCACACGCGCATTCTCACATGCATACAAGCACACGCATTCTCACATGCATACAAGCACACGCGCACACGCATTCTCACATGCATACACGCGCACACGCATTCTCACATGCATACAAGCACACACGCACACGCATTCTCACATGCATACAAGCACACGCGCACACGCATTCTCACATGCATACAAGCACACGCGCACACGCATTCTCACATGCATACAAGCACACGCGCACACGCATTCTCACATGCATACGCGCACACACGCACACGCATTCTCACATGCAAGCACACGCGCACACATTCTCACATGCATACAAGCACACGCGCACACACATTCTCACATGCATACAAGCACACGCGCACACACATTCTCACATGCATACAAGCACACGCGCACGCACACGCATTCTCACATGCATACAAGCACACGCGCGCACGCATTCTCACATGCATACAAGCACACGCGCACACGCATTCTCACATGCATACAAGCACACGCGCACACGCATTCTCACATGCATACGCGCACACGCATTCTCACATGCATACAAGCACACGCGCACACACATTCTCACATGCATACAAGCACACGCGCACACACATTCTCACATGCATACAAGCACATGCACATTCTCACATGCGTACAAGCACACGCGCGCGCACACATTCTCGCATGTGTACAAGCACACACAAGCACAGTTCATTTCCCATAAACATGTAGCTAAATACAAAGACATAATGACGACAGTATCTTGACGTTTTATGAAGCAAAATAAAGATTTTCATCTTTAATAAGATCACGATGATGCTGTTCACAGCAATGAAATGACTGTAGGCCAACTGTTGCTCAAACAAAAAGAAACATTTAAACGCATGAGTCCATTAATTCACAACAATGGCATGGTTTATTTAAAGTGAATTGAACGATCTTTGGAGGGGGAAAGCTTTTGGAGGGTTAGTAGGGCAGTTGCCGTTTGCATACCATACAGGGGACTTTCTCTTTGGTTATTATTTTGTCTCAAATGGCATAGAGCCTGTAATACTTCCAAATGGCACTCCTGAACTGTGGTGGTTACAATTTTTCTTGGCTCTTTCATTTCTAATGGATAGCCTACAGGCTACGCAGATATCATGACCCACACATTAACTATATTTAGGCTACCTAACTGTATACCCTCCAGACAAAACAATAACATGTCTTGTTGTTCATCGGTCTCTTTGCTATTGAACGTTTCTTACCACGAGTGCAACCGCTCTCCTTATTTGGCCAAGGCAACAGGATTCAAACCCTTAATTACATATTAAAAATGTTTAACTTTTCTGAGATTCAAACAAGTTTAATTGTCAAACAAAATGACAGCCCTAATATTTAGAACTGTGGATCTCAGACAGCCAGCCATGGTGTAATGAAATTCTCTGGCTTTCTCTCCTTCCTCATCCCTCCCGTTTCCTCCCTTCTTCTCTCATCCCCCCTGTCCTGTCCCACAGGTAAAGCCCCCCCTAACCTGGCACAGGGCGTGCCCCCTTTGCTGCCTAACCAGTACATCATGGGCCCGGGAGGCCTGCTGCCTGCGTATCCGGTAACTCCTCCTCCCCCCTGACCCTCTGTTCAATCAGAGTACATTAATTACAACATAATACAGCACGCGCTGTTTATTTGTAATTCTGTCACTAATGTGAACGCTTGAACTTTTACAGGGAGTTTTTACCTAATGTCTTCATTAGTGTGATGTAGCTATACATTTGACTGGTAACCTTTTTAAAATATGAATTTAGTTTTATTGCAAGACTGGCATGGTTCATGCTGTGTGCTGTAGTTATGGCAACTGGAACTCCACGCCTACTGTTTTTGTTTTGTAATCTCGAGTGTGTTCCATGTATAATGCCACAATATACACACAGCTGTATATGTTGCACTATAAGGGATTTTGCTACATATGTGAATAATTGGTAAATAATGGTAAAACCATGTGAGTGCGGTGTTCTGCCTTGATGTGACGCCTGTTCCTGTTTTTCTCCATCCAAAGCAGATTTATGGCTATGAGGATCTTCAGATGCTGCAGTCACGGCTGCCCATGGTGAGTCTGTGACCTCTGAGCCCCGACCCCTGACCTCTGACTGTGACCTGTGTAGGGGGTGGTGTTTATGCGGCCGGCCTCATCCCTGTTCTCTATCCGCAGGATTACTACGGAATCACATTCCCTGGCCCAGCTGCTACACTGGCAGGCAGAGACGGGAGTTTAGCCAATACCCCTTACTCAGGTACCCTCACCTGCTCTTTAACATCCTCTCCCTTCCGTTCTCTCTAAACGCACACGCTCTCATTCTCACGCGCGCTCTCTCTCATTCTCACACACACTCGCTCTCTCATTGTCACACACACACTCGCTCTCATTCTCACACACACTCTCGCTCTCTCATTCTCACACACTCTCGCTCTCTCATTCTCACACACACTCGCGCTCTCATTCTCACACGCACTCATACACACACTCTCTCACACCCCCGCCCCCCCCCACACAGTAGACACTATGCCGATCGCAGCTGTTGTTCCTGACCAGCAGCTGTCGTTTCTGTGACCTTTTTGGACCCCGTCAAAGCCATCATCAACCTTCTTACTTCCTCTAACTTTCCCATCATGTTAGAATTTTACTGCCATTTGTGTTAACGTGTTGTTACGGGTCAATATAAAAAAATATAAATGCTCCAAATTCCTAATTCTCTAGGATGTCTTAAAGGTGTTTGCTGAAGAAAATCACCAATTTGAAGTTATACAAAAACAAAAAAATTATTTTGGGTCATATAAACCCAAACATAATAGGATGGCACAAAAAAAAAAAAAAAAAGGTCTCACTTTAAATCCCCGCATACTGTCCACTAACAGGTGAAGTGACGAAATTCGGCAGGGCGGACTCCGCCTCCCCGGCCGCGCCCACCAGCCTGTCGGCCCCTCTCCCGCAGGCTCAGCAGCCCCCGCAGGGCCAGAGCGGAGCGCAGAGCCAGGCTCCCCAGCAGCAGAGCCAGCACGGCGGGCAGCAGGCCTTCCTGAACCCCGGCCTGCCCCCGGGGTACGGCTACACCGGCCTGCCCTACTACCCCGGCGTGCCGGGTGTCCCCAGCGCCTTCCAGTACGGCCCCACCATGTTCATGCCCCAGGCCTCGGCCAAGCAGCACGGCGTGGGAATGGGAAACCCCTCCACACAGTTCCAGCAGCAGCAGCAGGCCGCCTACGGACAGCACACCTACGCCTCAGGTGGGCTCGCCTGCACAATCTCTTAATGGGGGTTGGGTCTGGAACGTTCTGACCCCTAAGCTCTTGTGTAACAGCTGCATATGAGTGGCGGTTCACTGGCTGCTCCTGACACAGATTGTCTTGAGATTGGTGGGTTGTGGTAGTGTGTGTTTAGACTGAGCCCTCCCACCTCCCCCCTCCCTGCAGGGTTTGATGATCTGACGCAGGGCCCAGGCGCAGGAGACTACAGTAAAGGAGGCTACAGCAGCTCCTCTCAAGCACAGGCCAAAGCTGCTTCAGCCAGCCAGGGGAAAGGTAAGAGAAAACGCATGCATACACTCACTCTCCCTCTCCCTCTCACACTCACACTAGGTGTGGGAGACTATTTTGATTAATGTAATAATCACGATTGTACATTTTGCGATTCTGCATCGATGCGAAAATTTCAAACATCATTCTCGTTATATTTTTCTGGGCTCCAATGAGTTTATGCAAACATCTGGTGCGGTTTAGACACAACAAAAGATTGCATTGACGAAAGAATGGAGTTTGTTTCAGAGATAAAGTTTGATGCAGATACTTCCTTGTCAGCCAGAGCTGTGTTTTTAGCTGGAAGAATGATAAGAGCCACACCAAGCTCAAATATTGTAGGAATATCACAAACATGTGGAACCACGTCATGCAGTTTCACACAGAGATATAAGAAAAACAACATCCTGTTCTCGCCAGCAATCAATGCACTCTAGATCAAGTTCCGCCCAACTAGAAAATGACACCCAACTGTGACCGAGAAATGAACCTAACTAAATCAATAGCATACTCCATCTCAACAGTAGAAAGTTTTGCGCTTGTGCAACGTGGTAGAAAACCAAGGCTTTAGTGATATGCTAAACGTGGTAGAACCAAGATATGACATTGTTGTTTTTGTTTAGCCTACCGAAAAGATAATACCCAAGCTTTACAACGCGGTTGTGTGAGTCTGTATGGTGGTTGTGTGGGTCTGTATGGCGGTTGTGTGGGTCTGTGGTGCGGGTCTGTGGTGCAGTTGTGTGGGTCTGTATGGTGGTTGTGTGTGTCTGTGGTGCGGTTGTGCGGGTCTGTGGTGCGGTTGTGCGGGTCTGTGGTGCGGTTGTGCGCGTCTGTGGTGCGGTTGTGCGCGTCTGTAGGGCGGTTGTGTTGTATGTAGGGCGGTTGTGTTGTCTGTAGTGCGATTGCACTCGTCAGTATATCAGTAGCACTACTGTGAGGGACTATAACACTGTTAAACGACAGTAAAGCTCTCCTTTTTCCCACAGGAATCTCTGTGAACTCCAGCAATGCCGGAGTACCAGATATGACCACTTCTGTTTACAACAAGACCCAGGTGAGGGCCGGTCTTTAACCTCTGAAGCTTCAGAGGAAGCTGCAGTCAGAAACATTAGGGCTGCGTTTGCCTCGATCATTCTGATAGTGATAATGGTCATTTATATAATGACTGTCCTTTATGTCATTGCATTAATTTAGCAGAGGCTCCAATCCAAAGCAGTTTACAGCATGAGAGAATATAAGTTAATTCCTATGTGATGTATGAGCAACGGGATGTTTCGTTATCAGTTTGTGCTAACGTTACTTCACCCCTCCCACACCAACCCCATGTGCAGTCCTTTGACAAGCAGGGATTCCACACCGGGACCCCCCCGCCCTTCAGCTTGCCCTCAGCGTTGGGGGGGACTGGACCCCTGAACCCTGGCGGAGCCCCCGGCTACGCCCCCGCCCCCTTCCTCCATATCCTGCCTGCGCACCAGCAGCCCCACTCCCAACTGCTTCACCACCACCTCACACAGGACGGCCAGGTGAGCAACTGATCTAATATACCAGAGTACAGTGCAGCTTAATATACCTTTATACACCTCACACACAAAGGCTGAATACACCTCACCTGACGCAGGATGACTAGGTGCTTGGACTATAACAGTACACCTATAGACACACTTCAGCTTGTGTACTTCTGTCGAGCTGTCTGCTTTCTGGGGACTGTCCTCCACACTTGCTCTCTCACGGCACACCACTGCCTGAGTAACTCGTCTGTATGTCCCCCTGCAGGGCGGGCCAAGCCAGCGCAGCCAATCCAGCAGCATGCAGCAGAAGACCCAGGTCACCAAGTCGAGCTACGGTGGCTCCCCCTACTGGGGAAACTGAGCAGGGGGCCCCATGAGACCTCCTACCTCTGTGTACCCCAAGTGAGGGGAAAGCACGTGTACTGACTGGTCAGATCCATTTGTGGTGTAAAGCCACACACACGCGCACACACACGCGCGCACACACACACACACACACTACAGACACCCCCCCTTTACCCAGCTCTCATTTAATTTTTCTTTTTTCCAATTTATTTTTTTTTGGCTGTCGTTGTACATGTAAAATATTTATGTATGTATTTATATATATATACTGTATATGTAACAGTAGGACATGAAATGTGGTTTCTGCATTTTTGTTTTTGAAGGATGTTTTTGTTTACTTTTTTTTTTCAAAAAGTTGTAGAAAAGATATGAAAGTGCATTAAAAAGAAAAAAGAAAACCTAAAAGGAGAGAACTTTAAAATATATAACTTTTTAAAAAGAAAAAAGGGAGGGGGGGTGGGGCACCATGAAAAATGGGATTTTTTTTATACACTATGAATGATGGAAAGTGTTATTAATATACAGGTCATTTTTTAGATTTGTTTTTCTCCCCCCGTTGCCTGGGTCTCCTAGATTTTGCCCATTTATTTTGTCAAAATTAGGGGTGGGTGTTGATGCCAACTCCCGTGCTCCTCGATCGGCAGTACATCCTCCATGGGGGCGGGGGCAAAAAAAATAAATCACTGGTCAATTTGATATTTTATTTCATTTTAATCCTTATTGCCCACCGAATAAAAATTCTGAACAGTTTTCAGCATGCCTGTGATTCATTTCACTTTTAGAAATATTACAACACAATAAACACTGTTGTGATTGTGGAATTGCGAAGTTTAAGTCGGTACTGGGAAAATATATCTGTGCAAATTTGGGTAAAAATGGTGAAATTGGAAGGTAAAGGAGGAGGGGGAGGGGGTGTTTAGAACTGTTGGATCTTAGAATATGTGCATAAAAACCCAGCCTCTATACCACATTCACAGATAAAGGCACGTTCAGGGCTTCTGGCTGCCAAAGCCTCAAAGCCCAATTAATAATTTTTCAAAATAAAACTCCCAATATAAATGTTGAGAAGTTTAGTTTAAGAAGGTTTTCAGAAATGGCAGCAACAAAACTTGACAGTTTGCCTTCAAGGCTGGCTCTTAACTTAACAAATGTATATATAAAGACTAAACTTTTCATAAGTAGTTTCCTTTCTGCATCAAACAAAAATGCCATGAATGAGTACTTTTTACTCAATTTTATTAAGCAGCCTAAAAAAATACACCATTATGGACGTATACAGGAATGGTCAAAAAATGTCAGGCAATGCTACATGAGTTTCTTTGAACCCATCTGAGAACTGACCCTTACTGCTTTTTATCCACGGCCACGGTGCTTTCCAGGGTACAAGGTGGAATTTGTGGTGGTGCAGATAAACAAATAAAATGGAAGCAGTTGATGCACCTTAATCGGATGTAGCTTTAGCAGTTATGGAAACCTAAGCCAGGTAAAGATTCTCACCTGCCTCAGTTTAAAAAGTTATTTGGTTCCATTTCCTATTATAGTTTATCAAACTGTTCTGCAACACTTTCCTCATCTTGAACGCAGCCCTGATCGGTTTACTCCCACCCTACCCTGGTGGGACACAGCCAATAGGGTTCCCCCACTGCAGATTCCTTCACTAATGCCGAAGCCAACCGAATTGGGTCATCTACAGATCCCAAAGACTACAGATCCCTGTCTGCACTTGGTGCAAGTGCCTTCACAGACTGGAACCACTCTGGAGTGTGTGCTAAAGCCAGAAAAGTTGTCCCAATTACACAGGCTATAATTTTACACACACTATAAATTTGCTTTATAGACTTAACGTTCATCTGCGGACTTCAGTCCATCAATATTCATTTGAATTCAAGACGGAAGGTGCAATTAAAAACTGCTGCCTACTGAAGAGCCGACAAGAGGACAGTGACCAACCGCTTGTGATAAACGGCAATAATATTTTACAGCCAGCCTTTTTACTATTCAAATGTGCACATCTGACAGTGCTAAATAGACCAAACTCCCATGGCTGCTACTGCCAAGCTTCTTAATTATTCATAAAATTTTACGATTATAAGCAAAAGGGGAAAGTGACTTCCCCAAAAATCTGCTTGGTTAAACCAGTATATGATTGCAATCAAGGGTGTTATTGTCAAAAGTCTTAACAAATGCTCATTTTTTATCAAAACATGCAAAAACGGTGCCGCCATAATAGAGCTTAATTACCGCCATTGTAAAACCCTACCTAAGTGGGGGCTAAAATGCAAAAAAGGACAGCGTGGAAAATCATGAAACAGACCCTTCTGCATGAAATTGGTCAGATATACCTTGAAATGAGATGAAAATCAACTTGTTTCCATTAAAAATCCTCATTTCAAGCTCCAAGGAGTTTTGAAACATTGTAACAGGCAAATTGGGGGGAAAAGGATATTTACAAATATGCTCAGCTTTACAGCAGGAGGCAGTACAAATCACTGGTACTTGGGTTTCACATTTGAACATAAAAAGTGGGTGGACTCATTTTGACCATGTCGAGCTATCCCGCATCATGTGGCCGGCGAGGGAGGAGCTTGCTGTTGGAATTGAGTATAAATGGCTGCGTGCACCATAAGCAAATCAAAATATCCAAAAACCAGCATGGCTCATTTGGAACCACTCGTTGGCGTTTGATGTCATTCACGAGTGCTTCGCCGACTGTCGCCTTTTGCTCTTAGCGGGCAAAGCGGCGACTCCGGGCGGCCACCTTTTGTGCGAAACAAGTGCAGAACACGCCCACTCTTGTCATAGTTGGGTGGCCTCCCACTCGCAAAACGAGTCAAACCACTGTTTGAAACAGGTAAAAATGTGATGATTTATGCACGTAACTGACATGGACTACGTGCACGTCTATACAGGAAACACTGATCACATGTACACGGTGACCAAGGAGTCCTCTGGCAGCCAATTAGGAGCTTCAGTTGACGTTGGAAGAGGATTTTAACCTGATTAACACTTCTGACAACTCGCTTTACAGTTTAAATATGGAAATGACACGAGGGACACCGTTCGCAAGCAGTCACAAAACTAATTTCTGCCCGTATCACCATTTTTATAAACAAGCAAGGCCTCGGCTCGTAGCTATAGGACACGACGACGTTTAAAAAAAATAAAAATAAATGTCGTGAAGCTAACCGTAGTCCGTTGTGCGGGACCGCCCTTCTCTATTCGCCCGCCTCCTCTGTGCCTTTCTTTTTCTTCTTCTTTTTCTTCTCTGCCGGGACGGACTCCTCCTCTGCAGCCGTGGGCTCCGCCTCCATCGCCTCGCTCTTTCGCTTCTTCTTCTTGGCTGGAGGCTGGTCCTCCATCCCGTTTTCCTCAGGCTCCGCCCCCTCCTCCTCCACCTCCGCCGTCGTTACATCTTCCTCCTCTTCTGCTTGCTGCTTCTTTTTCTTCTTCTTCGAGGGCGTTTCTGTCTCCTCGATCAGGCCATTGTCCTGGAAGAGGATATAGTTCAGATATTGGAAAGAGCTGCTGCCTCCTCTTTACACTCACTGCTTTGGCTGCGCAGGCAGACAGCAGGTGCCTCGTTGAGTCTCCGCCCACTCTTGGGTGGTGGGGCAGAGGGATAGGGCATCCTATGAATGTCACCCACCCTCCCTCCCTTCCTTTAGTAACAGTCCTCCCAATTACGCACGGCCCCACAGGACTGCCGGCGCCGACACGGCCAGCGATCACCTCGAGGTCCAGCGTGGAAAGGTCCCATGTCATACTATTTTTTGTCTATTTTACATTATTATATAAGGTCTACCAAACATGTCACCAAACATGTTGATATGGTTTTTTTAAGGGAAAAAGTATTTCAATATACACTGCTCAAAAAAATGAAGGGAACACTTAATCAACACAGTATAACACCAAGTCAATTAAACTTCTGGAATATCGATCTGTCCAGTTAGGAAGCGTAAACAATTGTGAATCAAATGAAAGTGACAACAGATGGACAGGATAGGCAACAGCAAGACAACCCCCAAAAAGTAAATGGTTTTGTAGGTGGCGGCCACAGACCATTTCTCTCCTTATCCTTCCCTGACAGATTTTTCTCTAGTTTTGCATTTTGCTAGTGCCCTTGTCACTACTGGTAGCATGAGGCGGTACCTGCAGCCCATTCAGGTTGCACAGATAGTCCAGCTCCTCCAGGATGGCACATCCATACGTGCCGTCGCAAGAAGGTTTGCTGTGTCTCCCAGCACAGTCTCAAGAGCGTGGAGGAGAAACCGGGAGATGGGTCATTACACGAGGAGAGCTGGACAGGGCCGTAGAAGGGCAACAACCCAGCGGCAGGACCGGTATCTCCTCCTTTGTGCGAGGAGGAACAGGAGGAGCACTGCCAGAGCCCTACAAAATGACCTCCAGCGGGCTACTTGTGTGCATGTTTCTGACCAAACTGTCAGAAACAGACTCCATGAGGGTGGCATGAGGGCCGACGTCCTGTAGTGGGACCTGTGCTCACAGCCCAGCACCCTGCAGCTCGATTGGCATTTGCCAGAGAACACCAGAATTGGCAGGTTCGCCATTGGCGCCCCGTTCTCTTCATTGATGAGAGTAGGTTCACACTTAGCACATGTGACAGACGTGAAAGAGTCTGGAGACGGCGTGGCAAATGTTATGCTGCCTGCAATATCATCCAGCATGACCGGTTTGGTTTAATTGACTTGGTGTTATACTGTGATGATTAAGTGTTCCCTTCATTTTTTTGAGCAGTGTATTTAAAAATATATTTAAATCCATTGAGGTTTTTTTACCCTTCGAGCTGAACAGCCTGTTTTGAGTGGGCGTTTAAGGTTTTTTCCACATGCTCTGCGTTGATTGGTTAACTGACCCGGTATCACACAAGCGCCCGTCCCATCGCCTGCCTACACTCTCGCTCCGAAAAGCGAGGAAACAAACATCGCGTTTCTAATCAGCCAGAGTCAGATCAAGAATGAATGACCCTATAGGAACTGCCCGAATGGGAAGCTTTTTATATCTAATGCAAACTATAGGTTACCTAAACTTGGGAATGGAATAGGTATTGTTTAGCTTTTACCAATACTGGTGTTAAAACAATAGGCTACGTTTAAAATGGTACTGGTGCCTGGGCCAATACCTTCTTTAAAATAAAGAGCAAACGATGACATTAAAAAATGTCTTTAAGGCAAATAAATGTAGCCATATAGCAATTACTTTAAATTATACTTAGCCTATACTTTTCTAGCAGTCAAACACAGTGCATCCATGCATACTTTCAAACATATCCTACAGGTCACCAAATGCTTAATTATATTGGACGTGTTTTCCCCCTTTGCATGCTATTGTTTTTAAGAATTTGTCTGAACCCTTTTGGGTAAAATACAGCCACACTTTTGACCGAATTTAACGTTAGCTAGCTTGCTAACGGTACCTGCGGTCACTGACTGAGCCGTTGTTAAATAGCAATCGGCAGCCCATGAGTTGTATTTTAAAGTGGCACCAAAATCCGCATTGTATTCCGTTCGGTCGGTAGTGGTCGTATGGGAACCGGTGCCATTGCGGTAGGTTACTGGGTTCGGTACCAAACCTGGCAGCTTGGCTAGAGAGCTGTAAAGCCCAAGTTCTTACTGTATTGTGGCTGATTATACTCTGGAAAGATTAAACGTGCCCTGACACAGCACATTTAACATGGGCTGTTTTTCTAGTCATGTTTGAAATCTCCACTCGCTCGTAATTATACACTGTGGTGATAGATGCTAAAGGGAAAAAACACTGGTGTTACCCTCCCCTTTTCTTTCGAGGCCGATGGAGGGCGGGTTTATGCGAATGACATGGTTAAAAATGATTGGCTGTTTTCACAGCAGCCCAGCAATGATGTCAGAACTGGAGCCAATTCCAAGCCTGGTGATTTCTTTTCTTATGCAACAAAAAAAAAAAGGGAGGTATTTTACCAGCACATAGGTATCATGCTACACTGCACATCAATGCTAAAAGTAGGTAAACCTTTAACTGAACACAGTACTCGAGTCGAGAGCCAGTGTGTATTTGTTGCGCTGCTCACATCGTCTTTACTCTCCGCCTCCTCTTCAGCCTCCTGCTTCTTCTTCTTCTTCTTTTTCTTCACGGGAGGTTCTGTGTCTTCGTTCTCCTGTGGAGGAGAATGGGGGTGGGGGGGGGCAGTGTGAAATGTGCCTGCTGTAAATGCCGGTGTACACGCTCTCCCTCCCCCCAAGACCACAGATGTTCCTGACCTCTCCGTTCACCTCCGCCTGCTTGGCCTCGCTCTCCTCCTCTCCTTCGGCCGTGGAGAGGGCCTCCAGTCTCTTCTTCTCCTTCTTCTTCCTCCTCTTCTCTTTCTTTTCCAGCTTTCGCTTGATCTCTGCTGCCACTTCGGCGGCCTGGGAAGAGCCAGGGGAAGTTAAGGGTCTGCAGTGACAGTTCGCCATTCACTGTCCATTATTTTATCATTATGATGATGATGATGATTACTGTTATGATTATTATTATTACATCATCATCACTACCCTTGCATCCTGGATGCCATATTCTGAATGGCCAAACATTGCTATCGGCCTTTATAACCATCGATAACCATTTGTAACAGTTCACATGTGCATGTGTGTGTGTGTGAGTGAGTGTGTGTGTGTGAGTGTGTGAGTGAGTGAGAGTGTGTGTGTGTGTGCTAACCTGGCCCACAGCCTCCTTCATGACGTCCAGGTTCTTGCGCGGCGCCACGCCCGTCTCGTAAAAAGACAGGCGCTCCTCCACCTGGTCCCTCAGCTTGTCCCCAAACACGCTGGTGGGGACCTCTACAGGGCAGGACAGAAAGGAGAAGAGGAGGGAGAGCCATCCAGGGATGGAGGGAGGGAGAGAAGGAGGAGAGACGGGGACCAGGGCCAATGCAGATGCAGGTGCAGACAGAGATAAGAGGGGAAAAATAGATCCAAATGGAGAAATATGCAAAATAGAGATGTGTATGTGTGTGTGAGAGAGAGAGAGAGAGAGAGAGAGAGAGAGAGAGAGAGAGATAGATAAAAGGATTCAGAGAGAGAGAGAGAGGAATGATGCAGATGCAGGAAGAGAGAATCGGACAGAGGGAAATACACACAGGCAGAGAGGTCAGTGATTGGCTGTGTGCGAGATTGGCTGCAGCCACACATTGTGTGCTCCAGGTGTGGCTCAGTTTAAATCTCTCAACATCCACCCAAAGGTGAGATACTGTTGACGAAAAATATGAGCATCACTGCACACAGTCTGGAGACGCCCCTTCGCCTGTCCCATTTCACTCCGCCCCATTTCACATCTCACTCCATCTCATGTAACAAACGGCCTAATATTTCTGCAATGGATGAGACCAGTCGTTTCTAACACACTTTCGTACAAACGGTCACTCCTCCAGCATGGCGCACGATTCCCCGCCCACGGCTCCACCCTCACCTGAGAAGCAGTCGATGCGCGAGGCGAGGGAGCACTTGTTGGCAAGGTAACGGGAGATTCGACCCTTGTTCTTGGCGGCGGCGCGGCCGATGAAGGTGGAATGGAAGATCAGGCCGTATTTGGGCGTGTTCCCTCGAGTCTTCAGAGCTCTAGAGGTACATGGAACGGGGGGGGGGGGGGGGGGGGGGGGGGGGTACAGTCACCTCTACAGTCGCTCATACTGTATATCTATGCATCTGCATCTTTGTTTCAAATGTCTTACTTACTGATGGTAAATTTAGATAGACGAATTTCCCCACTGGGAATCATGAATGAAATGGGGAGTAGGGAAATGGGGCAGGCGAAGGGGTGTCTCCAGGCTGTGTGCAGTGATGCTCATATTTTTGGGTGGATGTTGAGAGATTTAAACTGAGCCACACCTAGAGCACATGTGTGTGGCTGCAGCCAATCTCACACACAGCCTATCACTGACCTCTCTGCCTGTGTGTATTTCCCTCTGTCCGATTCTTTCTTCATCATTCCTCTCTCACTCACTCACTCACTCACTCACTCACTCACTCACTCACTCACACACACACACACACACACACACTCTCACACACACACACACACATCTCTATTTTACGTATTTCTCTCCATTTGGATCTATTATATTCTATTCCATTCCACTCTATGAGACTGCATCCTGTCTGGGGTCAATCCATTAGTTGACATATCTCCATAGAACATTCTGGACTTAATTTCCATTCATCACAACACCTCTCTTTCTGGGCTCTCATTGGCTGTGCCGTGCTGTGACAACCCACAGGGGGTGTGGCCAGTACCTGAACAGGGCCTTCTCCGCTCCCAGGATCTGCACGGTGGAGGCTGGGTACTTGGCCAGATTGGTCAGGCTGCCAGCGTGAGAGATGAGGCGTGCCCCGACCTGAGGACCACATCACCCCACAATCAAGCAAACGGTCATATCACTGCCTGAAAACTTATCGTAGCAATGTGTCCCTCTAGTGCAGGCAGCGGAAGGTAAAAGGGAGATGAGAAGGGGAATTCTGATGCCAAATCATAGGTAAATATGAGAGAGAGGTGAGAAGGGCAGGTCTGATGGCCAATCACAGGTAAATGTGAGCAAGATGATGATGGCAGGTCTGGTTCCCAATCACAGGTAAAGGTTAGAGAGAGGTGAGAATGACAGGTCTAATGGCCAATCAGAGGTAGCGAGAGAGGTGAGAAGGGGAATTCTGATGCCCAATCACAGGTAAATATGAGAGAGGTGAGAAGGACAGATCTGATGGCCAATCACAGGTAAAAGGGAGAGACAGGCGCGTACCACTTCCCCGATGAGGCTGGCCAGGTTGGGGGCCACCTGGCTCATCTTAGAGCGCAGGTACTCCTGCAGCTCCTGCCTGTACTCGGCCAGAGAGATGACCCGTCTGGAGAAGCTCTCAATGTTTATCAGGTCAATGGGGGAGATGTCCATACCTGGGAGTGTTGGGGTGGAGAAGCACCTTATTGAGCACAGAAGGCTGCATTTCAGTCCTCATAGCCCATTCTTGTGCCTTACTTAAATAATTTACTTTATAAAAAATTTTTTAAAAAGATTTTCCAAGATGTCTGACATTCAAATGTAAAATCCAGGGGTCAGAAAGTAAAAGTCCTGCCCCCCATGAACCCAGTCAGCTGGTTTCATTACTTAGTTATAACTCCTGGCTGAAGAATTGTGCCAATTAGCAAATGATTATAACAATATACTGGAGAGGACTTTTACTTTCTGAACCCAGCTTTTACACCTCTGGTAATTATGTATAAATAATCATCATATGCCACGTACGTGTATATGCCACACACACACACACACACACACACACACACACACACACACACACACACACACACACACACACACATAAAGCCTGGCGGGCCAAGGCGGCACTGACCCATGGAGCTGCGGGAGGCCTCCAGGATGGACTGGGCCTTGGCACTGTCCATCACCACCTCCTCCAGCGCCTCCAGGCTCGCCTCGCTCAGCTCCTTCCTGTTCCCAATGAGCTGCGCCAGCCGGCAGTACATGGAGTTATCACTCACTATCTTCACCAGCTCTGGGAAGTGGTACCCATACCACTCACTACAGACAGACAGAGAGAGAGACAGACAGAGAGAGAAAGAAAGATGTTCTTATTGCGCAAAAAAATATTACTTTTCTGACAATGCAAAATAGAAGATATCACCCACTCAGACCCACACCTTCAATGAGAAAAAGATGTGCTCCTATAACCATTATCCCATAGCCATTCCACCTGGAGTGTTTTTACATGTCATATCAGTATAAGATCAGGGTTTGGCCATAATAAAAACGAGCCATGAAATCCGAAACTGTATGAGATTTAAATTTAGACCTCGGGTTAGAGAGGTGGAGAGAAGGAACGAGAGATGGAGAGGTGTAGACATGGGCGGGGTTAGAGAGGTGGAGAGAAGGAACGAGAGAGTGAGGTACAGACATGGGCAGGGGCACGGGCGTACCGCACTCTCATGGAGAAGGTGTTGATGTCCTTATCCAGCTGGTCCAGCAGAGCGATGGACTGGATGATCATATTGTCGGCCCGGTTCACGTTGAACTTGACCTTTGCCCTGGAATAACTATGGCCCAGGCCCAGCTGGGCCTTGGAGGCCGCCTGGGCCGTCAGCCCCTTCACCAGAGAGTGGAAGTGCAGACGCACGCCTGGGATGGAAGCAGGGCATGATGGGTAAGGAGGAGACAGGATGTGAGGTAACCACTAGCAGGAAGTGGGAGAGGAAAAGACTGCTTTGCACTGTCCATCAATTCCACTGTGAAAAGGCCACTTAAAAACTCCTAAAACTGACAGGATGCAATTCAGGCCTACCGGAACTATCCATTTATGTTCACTGACACTGCTCTATGAATTTCTGACAGCACCTAAACTTTAGGCCAGAAAATTAAAACAGCAAGTCAGTCTTTATTAGCGATGGAAGGAAACAGAAGACTAGGTATTAACCTTTAACCTCTCACAACAGGGGGGATTACACAGCCAAAGGAGCAGGTGGTTTTAGTTCAGTTCATCAAAAGCAGAAAATACACTGTCAGGGCACCATATAGCCCTGGTATTCAAATCAGTCCTCAAGGTCCGAGAACTGCTGGTTTTCCACCGTCCCTTTACCTGGGAGTCAGGTGTCAAGACAGTCTGGCTAACCAGTAGCACTAATTTTTCAGTTAATTACCTGAGAGAAAGAAAACCAGGTCCGGATTTGGATTTGAGGTCCAGATTTGAATATCCATGTCACATAGTAATCCAAGCAGGATTTGACTGTGATGACATTGTGCCCCCGGGTCTCCCCTCTTACCTCTGAGTATTTCAGCGACCACGCCCCCGGTCTGACAGGAGAACCCCAGCTCCTCCTGCAGCGCCGCCCCGATCTTCGCATCGCCCACCCCAAGCAGCGTCTTCTTCTTCTTACCAGCAGGGGGCAGGTTTGTCTCCAGGAAGAGCTTCAGGTCTGCATGCACAACTCCTGAGCAGAGGTGGAAAGTTCAGGGGTCAGAAAGTAAAAGTCCTGCCATGTGTTTCTTCCACCCATTAAATCACCCAGCTGATTTCACTAATTAGCTCTACCTCCTGACTGAAGAATTTTGATAAATTGCAAATCCAGGTGACTGGAATAAAATACCGGGGAGGACTTTTACTTTCTGAACCTGGATGTTCTGCTCCTGAGCAGGGTAAATACAGTGTGTTGTTTATAACAGGAGACGGAATTATCTTCTCTGTGTTTTACATGTATACACTGTCATCGAAATCCAAAACAAACATGGCAGATGTAAAGGATGTTGGAGTCAACAAGGTGTTAAAAAAAAGCCATATCCCACAAGACAGGGGTGCCCTATACTATGTGAGAAGGACAGGTGCAGATGAAAGCTTATGTTCGAGCCCGCCCCCAAAACACCTGGCTAAACTACCTGACCCCCTGGTCCACTCTCCATGTGCTCACCCTCAGAGACGGCGTTGATGTTCTCCAGGGCACCCTGAGCTGACTTGAAAGGGAAAAATGCAGAGAGCTTCACCACCGTGTTGAATTTCCCAATGTTCAGGATGCTCTCCTCCACCTGGAACAATACAAAATTAGTTGGTCATTAGTAGGACACATAAATAACGAGTTAAGTGAAAACGGCTTTAAACCTGCAACTGCATGCAAGAGTGCTGCCTGGATGCATAGTACTTAAAAAATAAATACACATAAGCTGAAAGATTGTTAACTGCTAGCTATGCTAACAGTTGAACGGACTCTTGATATTGAATTCTGTTCAACTTTAAGGATTAATACAGACAGTTATATAAATACTGAAATATACTGACAATTAAAAATGACTGTTTGGTTTACACCAGCATAGTACTAACAGTACAGAAATGGTGATCTGTATGTCAGAAAAATACGTTGATTATGGACGTGTGACCTGTGGCAGCAGCATGCCGATCTCCTCCACCTCTCTGACGGCGAAGAGTGCGTAGCCTGCAGCATGCTCAAACAGAACATGCAGCAGCACCTAAGAGACAAAGAAACAGAGAGAGTCAGCTAACCGGCTAGCGGTAAATGGAAGCTAAGCAGGTGTGGGCTTGGTTAGTACTTTGTCCTGGGAAAGCCATGTTTCTGCTGGAAATGGCGTTGGTGTGCCAGTAGGGGGCACTCTTCTCATTGAGGTCCTGACTGACTGTGGTCAATTGCACTTTTTCAAAAGAGTAGGGGTTGTTAACCCTGGTGTCCTGGCCAAAAACCCACAAATATGGCTCCCTATATCTGATTGGCTACACAATCCCCTGCATTCATACCCACGTTTATTCCCTAGAATTGAAGCACAGAGCCATTAGCCTTGTACAATCCTCTCCGGGTATACCTTGGTCTAGCTTGAGGATGAAGATGGCTAGTTTCTAAACAAAGTAATCGCAGGTCCGTTTACAGGTAACACCTGTATGCAGCACGGTGGCAGAGTTAAGAACTAACGGTGCAGTAAACCAGAGGTATTAAGGCTAGTTCATAGTCCAGTGACAGACGGCGTGCAATGGATGTCACTGGTCACAGTGACATTTGGTTTATACTTCGGGCGACTGCCATCCTGTGGTCATTAGAGTCAAATCCCAGCTCTGTCAAAATCTTAGAATGTGCCCTATAATAAAACATGCATAAATAAATATGTAACGTCTTAACCCGAGATATGGCCTTACGAGTGGCATATATAATACATATATAAAACATAATTTAATACTTCAAAATGGAAACCCCACGACCTGAGCTAAAACTACTCTGTAGTGAATACACTGTATGTGGAATCATGTCAAGTGGACAGATACAATGACAAGTAACTGAAACTAAACCAGGAAACGTGCCACATCACACGCTGAGCCATGTGTATATTAGCTGACTGACAGATTATTAAAAGCTAAAATAACAAAGAAAAAACATCTCCCTGAATGTTTCTTGCCAGAAACACCAAAATGCTGCCAACGGGTGTTTCACGTCATTCCAGAGGGTCACCACATGGTGACAGGCATTTAAACAACTAAGCGGCCAACTACTTACTGGAACTGCAAATGACAAACTGACATCAGCAAAGGCGACACAGCAACCTCTGGTGCATATTGGACAAGTGCACTGCGGTCCCTGTGGCTCAAATTTGAGCGAGTTAAATCTGATCTAAACTCTTACAATCAAGAGTCGTAACCAGCAAACTGGCGAACAGATCGCAAATAGGACCGTAAACACACGTGTATAAGTGCACGCCGAAAAGCTCAACACAACTATAATACCACCCTGATTGGTATTTAGCGATTTGCCTGTCAATTGTATTATCGGGTTGTGCCATTGCTGGTACCAAAACATTACCATAATGATAAATAGGTCTTTTGATCAAAATATAAAATTGCACTCTGCGGCCTTGTTTACATCTTACAATAAGCAAGCTGCAATTGTGCAAGTTTAGCTAGCTGGCTAAACGCTTTAGCTAGACACAGTGCACATGCCAAACGTTCACTAACTGAACACCAACAAAAACCGGCCTTGGAAATGCCGATTATTAGACAGCTACTCAGCTGAACACGACGCCCAAGAAGCTAATATTGGCAAACCATTTTAACGTGGGATTTGGCTAACACTTGCGTGCAGGTAGCCTTTTTTGCTACTCCGCTCAGACCTTAAAACACACGTGAACATTTTGCAAACTGCAGAAACGCTAGATATATTTAGCAGGCACTGATTCGCTGCTCGTTTTGTTCCGCTATAACGTTTATACACATAAATGTTCTCACCATAATTCAAAAACTTTTGGGTCTGGTAAATAACACCGCCGCACTTCCTGAGTCTAATCTCACGCTCAGTTCTCGTGCGAGCCAAGTAGCGCGAGATTTCACAACGCAAACTGTACTAGTTGAAGTGGCAGCCGTGACAGGGTAGGTAGTGGTATCCTGGTAAGAATGTATGCTGGCTTGGGCATCGTAGACATGCTTAAAAGAAATTTAAAACATTGAATACGCTAATGGTAATGTGCTTGTTACATTGGATACTTGAATGATTGGAGTTACGGCGTGGCATTTAATTGACAGCAGTAGTAAGAGTAGCTTGCTAACAGCTAACTGTATTAGTTAACGACGTTAGCTAAAGTTAGTACTGTACATAGGGTTAGGAACTAAGTTACGTTCGCAAGCTTAGTCAATTGTAGTGTACCTCTGATCTTCTTAAATAATTTATACAGCTAAATTAGGTTATTATGTTAACGTCAGAATGCATTATTTTGTCTTGGTGCAAAGGTCGCTTTTCGTACAGAAGTATGAAACATAACGTTAGACAGTTTCCACTGCTGGTGTTGTGTCGAATTCTGTTCCCCCACGAAATCATGTTTCCCCTAGCGTTGCTGCGCAATTTTTTCAGGAAATAGCGTAATGGGCGCGCGACCTGAGATCAGCTCGCTCCCAAGGAGGAATGCTCGTGCCACTTACGTGAATCTCAGTTTGTATAGGCTACGTTTTAAGCGATTTGTTCTTTTGCGACAAGGAAATCTTAAGATCAGAAGCCGCGATATGCAGGTCAACCTATACGTAAAACAGTGAAATAATGTAGTAAAAACATTCGTTCGCTTAAAGAAAATAACCGTAGCATCACGTATCTTTTAGCTACCACTAACGTTACCACTATTCGTAATACCACCATCATTAATACCCCACCACATCCTCTTCTACTCGTAGGAATAATAATGACAGTAGGCTACTAATAATAATATACTCAGACAAGGTTAAAATAACTGTAGTATGACGTTTATTGTATATCTTACTCAAAAACAGTCTGATCATGTTCATTGGGCTTCATATATATTTTATACAGTCGGTTATGTAACGTACACGTTACAAGACTAAGCGAACGAATGTTTTTACTAACCAAGTCACTGACACCATACAAACTGACGACAAAGCCACCAGAACACTTGCTGCTTTTCTGAACTTATTTCACTGTTTTACGTATAGGTTGACCTGCATATCGCGGCTTCTGATCTTAAGATTTCCTTGTCGCAAAAGAACAAATCGCTTAAAACGTAGCCTATACAAACTGAGATTCACGTAAGTGGCACGAGCATTCCTCCTTGGGAGCGAGCTGATCTCAGGTCGCGCGCCCATTACGCTATTTCCTGAAAAAATTGCGCAGCAACGCTAGGGGAAACATGATTTCGTGGGGGAACAGAATTCGACACAACACCTGCCACGCCCTCTCGAAAGTATCCTCTAGCCACCTGTTTCAATGCGTAGGACTACGCTTCAACAGATATAAACGCATATGTTTATATGTAGGCCTACATTATATTATTGAACCTAACATTATAGGTATACATCTATTAGTCTTCAAAGAAGTTGGTGCTGGGCACACGACTTGGAATAATGGTGACGTCATATGTATTATTTATATTCTCATCATGTGACTCTTTTTTTATGATCCGGAATCCAACAGAGCAGCAGTTATGTACTAATAGAGGCCTGTCACATAGAACTAGAACTGTCGTTACCAATGGTTACAGGGACGCGCCGCCATGTTGGCGGACCAACCCTAACAGAGACGCTTAACGTTACCACTGAACTCGTAGTGTTCGCTACTCCATGAAACGAGTTTCATGCTAACGCTACTATGATTGCTGTCCTACAATGACGAACTTCTGCACTGCGTACTGATGTGCGAATAAAACTGGGAAAAGGCGAAAATGTCCTTTTACATGATAATTTGAGTACTCACCATAGTAGCTAAACCACCAGGCAGGGTGAACGAACTCAATTTTACGACCGAAAGAAGAGACTGGTGGTTGAAAGCAGTGAGGAGTGAGCTGGATTTAGACAGCAACCAGGCTCGGATCGTTACAGCATAGGCTCGGATCATTAATGGTAAATTACGTTTTATGAACAAATTATAAAGTTAGCCAGTTAATATATACATAACTAGCTGGCCTAATGTACATTTATGTGCATTATCTTAATGTTAGAAAGTTAAAAGTGAATTAATCGCTTGGTTTAGCTAACGTTAGTAGCTATATCATTTGTGTGAACGACTGCTACGCCTGCGAAACATTAATGTTAACCTAATGCGATACGTCAAGCATATTGTGAACATCAAAACAGTGTTCATTTGAACTATTATTACATTGCTAGGGGTGCTATGTTGTACGATGTCTCACAAATAGATTGGATAAACTGTAAACATTAGCTACCTGTGCTGGCCAGGCAGGGTTCGAGCAATATGAGAGAATCCAGAAGAGGGCGAAAATAAAATGTAACGTTACGATAGTAAGCACCAAATAACAATGTATTTGAAAGTAATAATTAAAGTAACGGTAAATGTACTTTACGTGTATAACTGATTTGCCTTTTATGGTGTCTACAACTGAAGTTCCCAATCGGGAAAAAAAGTTATTATATTCTATCCATCAAGCTAAAATGTTTTATTGCTGAAGTAGGCTACTGTAGCCTACCTAACATGTAACGTATCACTTTGCTCCCATATTAACTGCACAAGCACCTTTACTACAAGGTGGTATACTACAAAGCAGGATTACTGAGTTAGTACTAGCTGGATAACTGGATAACTGGATAACTCAATAAAACCCAGAACAGCTCTTTCTACTTCAGCCCATGCATGTTCCAGATTTGGGAGGGTTCCGGGGTTTACTCTGTAATTAATCTTACTTCGTACGTATATCCCCGCGATACTCCTTATAATATTTGTTTATGTTGGTATTATTAGAATAGAATATAATAACTTTTATTTCCCGCCAGGGAACTTCAGTTGTAGCCCCAGCAACAACAAAAAAGACATAGACAGTGGGACCCACAACACACAAACATATCAAACAAAGATATCCAACAGAATCATTACATCAATCAAGTGAATGAAAGTGCAATACAGCCATGATTAAAAATGGCCCCCGCTGTCCCGAGATGTCCAGTGTCACCAAGCAGTCCAACGCACAAACTCCACATCCACAAATTTCCTCCATACATGCAGTGCCGCGGTCTCTGTACACCGCCAAACTGAGAAATTGTTTCGTTATGTTGTGCACTGTATATTTTGTATATTGCTGAGCTACCTGTAAGCATTGCGTAAAGCAAATTCCGATGATGGCAATAAAGGGAAATTAAGCAACCTCCCGATTAAATGTGATAGCCTATTAGTTTGGTTTGCATAACGTTATGGAACACCGGCATTTGGTCTTCCAGTATGGTGGTTGGAGTAAAAAGTGGGCGTGTCTGGCCAAATTGTGACGTAGGTGACAGGCCTCCATTAGCAGAAGTAGTTAGCATATTATTATTATTTACTGAACAGCAGGTTAGAGATGCCTTTGTTTCGAGCATCTCCGTCTGGCTCAGCGAAAGGAGGACCCCGGAAGCGGAAAATTAAAATCGCGTGGAGTGAGCAGAGGGGATGTGGCTCGCTGGCCAGGTTGTGTCTGTGGAGCCTGGCTGAAAACATGAAAGACGTCTGGACCAAAGACTATACCCAGAACTACATGGATCAGTACAGCTTCCGCTACATCATGGGACCGTTCAACACACTGCGTGAGTTTCAGCGATCTAATTCTGTCTGTTATGGTCAAGTGTGTGTGTGTGTGTGTGTGTGTGTGTCTGTGTGCACACATACAGTGCCCTCCACAGTTATTGGCACCCCTGCTAAAGATGAGTAAAAAGGGTTATAAAGAATTCACCTTTTGGTGAATTAGCTTAATCTCACACTGAAAAAAATGAGAAAAATCCAACCTTTAATTGAAGTAAATTTATTCTCTCATGAAGAAATAATTATTTTTAACATAACCATGTGTGCCACAATTATTGGCACGCCTGCATTTAATACTTAGTACAACCTCCCTTTGCCAATAAAACAGCACAGAGTCTTCTCCCGTAACATCTAATAAGATTGGAGAATACAGAGCAAGGAATCTGAGACCATTTCTCTTTACAGAATCTCTCCAGATCATCCAGAGTCCTAGGTCCTCTCTTGTGCACTCTCCTCTTCAGCTCAGCCCACAGGTTTTCAATGGGGTTTAGGTCAGGGGACTGAGATGGCCATGGCAGAAGCTTGATTTTGTGTTCAGTTAACCATTTTTGTGTTGATTTGGACGTATAATTTCTTCTCAAAATAGATGACAAATTTCTACTATTTCAATTGCTCCTAAACCGCACAGAGTAACAGTGTATTTTGAAAATAACAGAGTGTGAAAATGACTATAATCAGATGTGTTCACTTCTCGGCAGTCATTATTTGTTCTTCAACCACTGGCTTTTGTGAGGTTCTGATGTCATTACCCCGTACACAGCCTCTGAAAAGAGTTTTAGGGACACTCTTTCTCGACCCCTCTCCCTCCCTTCTTCCCTCCTTCCCTCCCTTCTCTTCTCCGCCAGCTGGGGATTTGGTAGAAGAGCTGCTCTCCCTCCTCTCCTCTCGCCACCTGTTGACGCGGGGTGCCCTGCACCTCCTGCTGTTGCCCCAGTTACAGCGGCTCTCCCTGGCCTCCTGCTCCGGCCTGGTCGCCCCCAGCCTCTGCCCCCTCATCGGGGTGCGATGTCCGGTCAGTGCGAGGAACCCCAAAAACTCCTGCATGGAGCTGGCCCAGCTCTGTCCTCGTGAATGATTTCTGTGCACTTATATACTTGATTTCAAAATAATTTATTTAAATATGTAAAAATACGTAATTATTATCGTAATTTAGAAGTACACTGCTCAAAGAAATTAAGGGAACACTTAATCAACACAGTATAACACCAAGTCATTTAAACTTCTGGGATATCGATCTGTCCAGTTAGGAAGCATAAACGATTGTGAATCAATTTCACCTGCTTTGGTGCAAATGAAAGTGACAACAGATGGACAGGAGAGGCAACAGCAAGACAACCCCCAAAAAGTAAATGGTTTTGCAGGTAGTGGCCACAGACCATTTCTCTCTCCTGATCCTTCCTGACTGATTTTTCTCTAGTTTTGCATTTTGCTAGTGCTCTTGTCACTACTGGTAGCATGAGGCGGTACCTGCAGCCCATTCAGGTTGCACAGGTAGTCCAGCTCCTCCAGGATGGCACATTCATAGGTGCCGTCGCAAGAAGGTTTGCTGTGTCTCCCAGCACAGTCTCAAGAGCGTGGAGGAGAAACCGGGAGACGGGCCGTTACACGAGTAGAGCTGGACAGGGCCGTAGAAGGGCAACAACCCAGCGGCAGGACCGGTATCTGCTCCTTTGTGCAAGGAGGAACAGGCGGAGCACTGCCAGAGCCCTACAAAATGACCTCCAGCGGGCTACCCGTGTGCATGTTTCTGACCAAACTGTCAGAAACAGACTCCATGAGGGTGGCATAAGGGCCCAACATCCTGTAGTGGGACCTGTGCTCACAGCCCAGCACCGTGCAGCTCGATTGGCATTTGCCAGAGAACACCAGAATTGGCAGGTTCGCCACTGTTCTCTCACAGATGAGAGCAGGTTCACACTGAGCACATGTGACAGACGTGAAAGAGTCTGGAGACGCCGTGGCGAATGTTATGCTGCCTGCAACATCATCCAGCATGACCGGTTTGGTTTAATTGACTTGGTGTTATACTGCGATGATTAAGTGTTCCCTTAATTTTTTTGAGCAGTGTATAAAGCTTGATAGTGCCAGGTACAGCACATTGTGTAATGGTAATGGTGCTGCCTGTTTCCCTCTCTCTGAATCGCTGCTCACTACCTTTCTATATTCATTATTTATTTATCACTTATTAAATTCAGTTCAATAATGATTATTGGAAGGGCAACTAAAGCAGTATTGGCAAAGCATACAGAAAACATCCAGTATAAAATTTTAAATCTATCTTTTTCTCTCTCTCTTTCTCTCTCTCACACACACACACAAACACACACACACACACACACACAAACACACAGTCCCTGTTGTGCCTGGACCTCTCCGGCGCACAGCAGCTGTGCTCCCCAGTCCTGTGTGAGCTGCTCGGGGCGCTGCCCAGCCTGCGCTCTCTCTCCCTGGCGGGGACCTCGTGCGACGGGCGCGTCGTCAGCGCGGCGGTGGCCCGCTGCCCGGCCATGCAGCACCTGGACGTGTCGCACTGCCACCGCCTGGCCCCCACAGGGCTGCTGCCTCTGGCCTATCGGCCTGACGGCGGGGGCTACACGTGCCTGGCCCTGCGCAGCCTGCTGGCCGTGGACATCGGCTTCGGGGAGGAGGAGGAGGACAGGGCCTGGGTGGCGGCGTTCCTCCTGTTGGCCCTGCCGCTCCTGGCCCGGGCCGCCCTGGAGGAGCTGGGGCACGCCTGCCGCCTCATTGCGGGGAGGGATTTTGCCCGCGGCAACGGCTTCGCCGCCCGGGCGGGCGTGCCGGGCCTCAGGGAGGTGTGGGTGCGGAGGGTTAGCGGGGAGATCGGGGGGGAGAGGGAGGCGGCGGGGCGAGAGGAGTTTCCGGAAGGAGGAGGAGACCAGGGGTGGGCGCCGAGCGTGGCTAGCGAGAGCGAGAGCGAGGATGAGGATGAGGCGGAGGAGGTTGAAGGAGCACTGAGGGGAAATGGGGGGAGGAACACATCTCTGAGTGACGGACAGGGAGGCGACGGGGAGGGGGACCCTGAAAAGCAGGTGACTCTATGTCTGCAGGAAGCTCAGGGCGTGACCTGGGAAGGCCTGGGGGGGCTCGGCCGGATGTGCCCAAACCTGCGCTCTCTCGCCCTGATCGGCGAGGAGGGGGCAGGGCGGCACGGCGCCAGGGTCATGGCCCAGTGGGCGGGGCAGCTGCACAGCCTCTCTCTCCAATTGGCCGGGGTCCTCCAGGAAGTTCTGCCCTTTGTACGGCCCGTGGGGGCGTCCCTCACCTCCCTCACTCTTGAGGGGGTAAGGATGGAAGACAATGCCTCTTTTCTCCAGCTCCTCCGTGCCTGCCCCAAACTGAAGACTCTCCACGCACACGTTGAGCCTCCCAGCAGCGCTGAAGATGAAGAGGATGACGAGGAAGAAGATGTAGAAGAAAACCTCAAAGATGTACCCTGCCTCCCCCTACTCCACTCTCTTAAGCTCAAGTAAGTACAAAGCCTATGCCATGAGGGGTTGCCAGACTGGTTTTCTCTTCTGTTTACTTACACAACTAAGCAATCTAATATACTGTAATATTCTCAGTGGATGCATGAGCCATGAGGCAACCCCATAGCAACTTCAGCCACAGGCTTGTGTAAGAAAGGTTCTTACTCATCCTACCCAGTATAATTGCCTGTCGCTTGCATATACTTGATAGTTTATAGATCTGTTACAGTACTTTAGCCTTGCTACAGACCTGCAGATGTATTTGAGATACCTTAACCTTTTAGTTGCTGGTAAAATAAAATAAAATATTCTGCAGATCCTGAGAATTCTCAATGAAACTGTTAATTTCTGAAAAAAGAAGGCTCCGCACACATAAAGATGTCTTGAATACGCCTTTTTTTATATTGAGGGGAAAACTACAGACATTTCAGCTTCAAGTTTTCTTCAGTCACTCAATTACACACCCAATCAAGTCTGAGCCCTCAACTTTTTATATTTACTTTCTGAAATTTTAAATATATTTCTGTTCTGCAGTTTCCTCTCAGACCAGCGTCAGAAACGGCCTGTCATGTCCTGCAGAGCCCTCAAGTGGGCGCTAGTGGCTTTGTTGGGTGGGTCCCCCCTGCTGGAGAAGGTTTCCCTGACCGCCCTTCCCTGTCCCTTGGACGATGTGTTCCTTATGGTGCGCCACAGACCTCCTGTACCCTCCGAACCTGCCCCGCTGCAGTGCCTGCATGACCTCAGCATGACCCGCTGTGACGTTTCAGAGGAAACAGTCATGCTCCTGGTGTCCAGCAATAACCACCTATCATTCCTGGACCTGAGTGGTTGCTGGCCCGTGACTATCAACTGCATCATGCAGTTACAAGAGAATGCCACCAGGAGGCGATATCCCCTCACTGTTGTCTGGACATGATGCAGGATGTATTCAGGAAACTGAATGGCTATTGAAATAGTGTGAATTTAGTTATAGTAACACTATGGCACCACTTTTAAGGGGTAGACTGTTTGACAGAAATGTTTTTGTTGGGTAAAATGAATTGTGTAAAGACACAAACATATATTGGGACACTTTCTGGCTTGTTTGTGTCTGTGCATGTGTATGTATGTGTGTATGTATGATTATTAAATAAGTACATTTATCTGCAGAAGTATGGTTCAGATTAAGCTTATGGATAAAGCATCAGAACATGTATGTTCTGGGGCTTTCTAACAAGAGAGTATAGACCAAAAAAACGATGGAAATTTTCTAAAACTTTATGCGCGATGCAATATCTTTTAGAGCGTTAGACATTTTTTTTTTTTTTTTGCATTAAGGTCACAGACTGTGGTGTTTGTGGGGGGAAATGAACCTGATTGACTAAAGAATTTTATCTTTACAGTATACTGTATGTTATGAGGTGTGGGGTAGTGTTCTCCCAGATGTATCTAAAGCCTCTCTGCATTCAGTGTCATATTGCTGTCTCTACTATGTATTTGTATTTAATATTTTTAGTTATCAAGCAGTTACAAAGGGCCTGTTTTTTGTGGTTTTGGGCCCCCGTCTCTTTTGCACCCCTGTACCCCGTCAGTAAGGCATGTCCACCGGCTGAATGTCTGAAAGCTTCACCTCAATCAGTGTTTCTGTTCAATAAAAACACTCTCTCTCTCCCTTTATTTAGCAGGTTTTTATGTTTTCTGGCTTCATTGTTCATCCAACCATTTCTCTGCAGTATCTTTTTCAGCGCGATGCGTCATAACTACACCTCCCGTTGGATTCGGGCCCCCTAAGCTCCCAGCTGTACCCCCCCCCCCTTCAAAGAGAGAAGACAGGACCCGGCCGGGTGAGTGCTATGTGCACATGCACCACCCCCCTCCCCCCACCCGCCCACAAAAAATAAACACTTTTTCTGCCCCCCCCCCCGGTGAAATGCTCCCTGAGCTCAGCCTCATTGCCGTAGTGACCAATTGCATTTCTTATGTGTGTCTACAGAGATGTAGTGTCATAAATCAAAGGACAAGTATGGATTGAATCTCCGCCGCGCTCCGCGGCGAACAGGAATGGCAGTGTTAGCGCTGATATTGTTGTGCCGGAAGTGTGTTTGTTATGTACAGTGTATGCTTTTTGCTGTTGCTTGTCTTCTCCTCACATGAAAAGTTACCAGTCGGGGGTTTCAATGAAAATGATTTTTGCCTTTTGACTAAAGGCTGTTATCACGTGCTGTGTGGCTGTTTCTGGGGCGGGAGGGATAAGCGGGACACAAATAGGGACAAATGCGCTACGGATATCTTTCAGCTGCCGGTTTGTGAAAGACGTCCCGCCCGTTCGCAGAGCTCGCCTGCTGGGCTGGGAGGCATCACAGTGCCTTGAGGAACCCGCTTATTCGGATCTGGGTCATATCATTCATTCAAATACTACACTAATGGCTAATTCTGAACTCTAAACGTTTCTCGTGGAACGGCTCATGCTAGTAAAATTATATTATCAAACCTACTGCTTGAAGCACTACATTCTCAGTCTCCCTCTTGCACATACTATGGAACTTATGTTGTACGCTTACGTAGGTACTACTTCTTCTAAGTAAGTGATGTATTGACAGCCACTATCGGTTGTGACCCTAATGATTTGGCATCAGCTTTTGTTGCCCGTACCATTTATATGCAGTTAAGTCGCTCAGGATAAGAGAGTCTACTAAAAACATACATAAAGATATATTTATTTCCAACAATATGCATACTTTTGTTATTTTTTTTGTTTTTTTGGGGGGCGTGGGGGCTGCATTGGAGTTGACTGCCGGTCTCAACGACCCCACATCACCCCCACAGTTGATTAATGTGCCTCTCTGGTGTGACTTTCTGGAATTAAAGGTGTTTAAAGATTTGTCTGCTCACCAAAGAAATTGTGTTTGAGGAAGTGATGGTGAATAATTTAGTGTGTGTCCTGATTGATGGCAGAGGGAAAGGCCCTTGGGTTGGGGGGGGGAGTTTTGAGCAGGAGAGAAATTAGATGCAATTACAGAAAAAGAGTGCGAACAGCACTATGTTGAGGCTAGCTAATCATTTCCTGCCCTCACAGTTCACTTACTACTCAGGGCCCTGAAGAAAGAACACACACACACATACACAGACACACACACATACATACATGCACACATACACACACACATACATACATACATACATACATACATACACACACACACAGACACACATACATACACACACACACATGCACACATACATACACACACAGACTCACATACATACACACACAGACACACATACATACGCACACAGACACACATACATACACACACAGACACACATACACACGCACACATGCACACATACATACACACACAAACACACAGACACATATAGATACACACACAGACACACATAGATACACACACAGACATACATACACACACAGACACACATACATACACACACATGCACACATACATACACACACAAACACACATACACACACAGACACATATAGATACACACACAGACACACATAGATACACACACAGACACACATACAGGTGCAGCTCAAAAAATTAGAATATCGTGAAAAAGTTCAATATTTTTTGTCACTCATTTCAGAAAGTGAAACTCATATATTATATAGATTCATTACACATAGAGTGAAATATTTCAAGCTTTTATTTCTTGTAATTTTGATGATTATGGCTTACAGCTAATGAAAACCCAAAATTCAGTGTCAGAAAATTAGAATATTTTGCTTTAACATATTTTTAAAGTATCATATTTAATATTTGGTCGCATATTCTTTGCATGCTGTTACTTCCTGAAGTCTGTGACCAATCAACATCAAAAGACTCTCGATATTTATTTTCAGTTACTGTTACAAGCGATACTATAACCTCTCGGCATTTGAACTGATCTCTATGGGAATTGGGGGGTGAGACTAGATTCAGCTGTAAATTACACTGGTACAGTATAGAACACATGGCTGGCTAAATGGCTGTAAGTCAGCAAGGGTCTGAGCTATGGAACGAGCCCCAAACCATCACTCTGTTGCCAGATATGGAGTAGATGTGGATGGATCACTGCAAGGGTTATTTCTCCTGACTCATTTTCCTATAGAACTCTATGGGGGGGAAAGTCAGGAGAAACAACCCTTAAACCCTTAATATATGAGTTTCACTTTCTGAAATGAGTGACAAAAAATATTGAACTTTTTCACGATATTCTAATTTTTTGAGCTGCACCTGTAGATACACACATAGATACACACACAGACACACATAGATACACACACAGACACACATAGATACACACACATGCACACATACAGACACAGACACACACATAGATACACACACAGACACACATATAGATAGACACATAGATACACACACAGACACACATACATACACACACAGACACACATACATACACACATAGATACACATAGATATAGATACAAAAAAAAAAAAACATTTCACAGCCTACTAAATATACGAAATATGCCCTTAAATAACGATCTGTTTCTACAACTGAAGGCTGGCTGTTCTGGAGAAAAAAACCTTACAAAATATGAAACAAATTACAAAAATAACCTTACAAAATAATTTCCTTTTTTGGTGAGCTCTTATGTTTACACCATGCAGTATGCAGAAACAGGAGCAGAATTGCATACTCTAACAGAGTCAGTATTATCCAAGGATGAATATTAAGTCTCTTTAGAATTAACACTTGTTATTTGGCAGGATGGTGTCATCAGTATGGAGTAATGGCTCTCAGACTGAGCTAAAGGTCCTGAATTCACAGGATTCTATTAACCTTTGAAGAACAAAAGTGAAATTCTACAAAATGTCTGCGGAGTTATCTAGTTCCTTCAAAACCACGTAACTGCACAAAGCCGTAGCATATGATAGGGAATGGGCAATGAAATCTGGCCACCTATAGATGGCAGCATAACACTTCCGTACATCGATATACACCAGAGAGTATCCAGATGCAGCATGATAGGATATGATTGCTTCATAAAAGCATTGTGAAGGACACCTATCTAATCTTATTCTGAAAATGGCTAAGTCCTTTATCTTAATTGTGATATTAATGTGCATATCTAATTTACACCTTGAAATGTATTTCAAGGCCAATGAAAACTGGAAGGCATTTTATTGAACTTACCAAGGACCACCCCCCCCCCCAAAATAAATGTTTTAAGGGTTAAGGTTACAGTGTCCCTGAGAAGACTCCTTTTTAATCCATAATGTCACTGTGTGTGTGTGTGTGTGTGTGTGATCCTGTGTGCGCAGCCTATGTGGGTGTGATGAATGTATGTGCAGGCATTTGAATGCATGTAAATGTGTATGGATGGATGTATGTATTTATGTACGTGTTTGTGTGGGTGCGTGTATAACCTGCGCGCGTGCCTGTGTGTGCAGGATAAAACATCGATCCGGTACAACAACAAAAAAGAGAAGCGAAGCCCCTGAATATCATAAGAGAGAGAGAGAGGGAGAAAAAAAGAAATGACACAATCAGTTTTTTCTTTGAAACTCATCTCTGAAAACTTCCTGTTGTTTCAAATGACATATAAGCATATTTACAGATAGTAATACACATGGACACACGTATAAATGTACATGTGCAACTGAGTCAGCACACCTTTCCAGTAAAGAGCAGAATGCCTGTAGTTTGTCAGCTGCCTGTATTGCAGATGTTCCCGGTTTTATCCTAGCAGCTGAGCAGAACTATTCAAAACTCCAGCTAAAATCTACAAAAAAATTACAGATCTATATATTAGGTTCAATAGCCATTCTATATACACACACACGTGTAAAACATATGCATATATATACATTTAAGTGCATGGGTAATATATGTATTCATATACACAGACATGTTTTTTTTGCAGGTCCTGTATGGGTCTGCTATACATATGTTTATCTGAACATTTTCTTGTGTGTTTGTCCTTGTATACATGATATGATGTTTATATGGTTGACGGGTTAAAAGTTATCAAATGTGAGGCTGCTGTACTGAACGTTACAGCCTCCCCCCCCCCCCCCGTGTTAATCCTTAGAAATAAAAAGGAACGGAGGGAGAAATATGAATTTGGGAGTGATATCGGGCTGTAATTGTGAGCAAGCTTTTGTGAATGTCCTTCACAGCGGCTGGAAGTATCAAACAGGGAACAGTTCTTATTTTAAAAAGCATATCAGCAATATAATAACTTTACAATATTTTTTTCTTTTTTTCCCCCAAACATAACTCATCAAAGCCGTTTTTTTTGCAAACAGCAGGAGACACGGAAATGGTCCAACTGAGCCGCGGCCACAAGTCTTTAAGTGATAAAAATGCTTGGTCCTTTGGTCCCAATAATAGCTAAGGAATGACGAGTAAGACTCCATGGAGACTGTTGCTAAGAGTCAACACGGTAACAACGTCCCATGGAAACGGAGAGGCACTCCAAGTAAAGATGGCTGATCCAGGTCGCCGTGACCTGAAAAAAAGTCTGTCCGCCTCTTAAAAAAGATCATTTTCCACCCTAGGAAGGAAAAAATAAATAAAAAAATAAAATAAACAGTTCTGTCTGTTAGCATCTCCAAAAAAAAAAAAGTAGTCCTTTTTTTGTATGCGGAAAACCTATGCTTTCTCTGTGGAGCTTTACTTTTTCGCATTGCCTCATCATTCTTTTAGTTTGGTCTGGACTGGTCTTGTTGTTTCTGCATGGTCCGCTCCACAGCAATCTTACTAGTTTCTTTTTAGTTTGTACTAAAGACTTCAGAAGTGCATTGTCCAGGCAGGAGACGGCTTTTAGAGATATCTGATTGGTGGATGGGATTTGGGGAGGGCCCCCCGTGTCCAACCGGACACCCCTCTATAGTGTCCCATCTTTGCTATTATCTGTCATTTAGGTCCAGCAGTGACAGTCGATGTAGTCAACAGTTTGATCCTTTCAGACCAGTTCCAGCCCCCCCCCCCCCCCGCTGCTCCCATATCTCTATTCAATATGCATAAATTTATTTATTTAAAAATTTTCTTTAGCTTCCCAGGTAAACAACATGCATTTCAAAAATCTGGAAGAGAAGAGGGTGTACATCAGTGCTCGAACCCCAGACTAGCCACAGCAAACCCTAACACTGCAAAACACATGTATATTCATTTCATTTTTCCATATCTTTTCTTCAAAAAATCTGACCGTCCACCCCTGCAACCAGCCAGTAAATGAATGCACGTGTCAGTTGAAAATTGTTAAGTAAATTTCATTGGTGAACAGGTTGACCCATCCAGCAACCAGCTCACCTGAAACAGACAAATCAAATGTATGAACCTGGAGTTCATTCACTGAGGGAGGGGGCTACCTCACCTGTCAGCCCCATTGTGCTCCACCATTGGTCAGCCCCATTGTGCTCCACCATTGGTCACCCCCCCCCCCCCCCCCCAGCCTGCCAATATTTGTGGGAGGGGCTAGTAGGGACGATTGGCATCCTTCGGCCGCTTCAGCTGAACTTTGAGCCGCTTCATGCCGATCTGGAAGCCGTTCATCGATTGGATGGCTGCCTGGGCACTGGCGGGGTTATCAAAGCTCACGAAGCCTGCAGGAGCAGGGGGTGTGGCCGAGCAGGGGGCGTCAGGGTGGGTGCATGGCATGGTGAGTCAAAGTGGATTTGGCATGGAAGGGAGCGGGAGGGCGAGCAAGGAGGACAGACATGAACAGGAAGAAAAAATAACCAGGAGATTAGGAAAGATAGATTAAGAAAGGTGTAAAGGATGGACAAGGAAGCAGGAGGGCGAGAGAAAAAGACAGAGAAGGAGGAAAGGAACAGGCATTGTCATATTTGTGATATTGACAAACAGACTAATTGTAACACTGAGCTATAAAATGGAACTATTAGGACACAAGCACAACACAGACCAAGAAACCAGCTTTACCACATGCCACTCACAACCCCAGGTAGATGACTCACTTCTTATTATGACATCATAGAATGGGACAAAAGCGGGATGGCCCAACACAAAGACCATCCCCATTGGCCTGCTCACTGAAATTTACATTTTATATGAAGAGACAATGTACCGTAGCTACCTACAATTCAACATCCCCCACTAGTAGCCACATCCCAGTATACTCTCAAGGACCATCTTGCCAACTAAACCAAAGTCAAGCATGAGCTACACCACAGCTGTTTAATCACCTTATGGAGCATGTAAGGTGATTTTTTTTCTTCCACTAATAAATGTGGTAAAATTCAATAACGTCCTTAATGCGTCTGTGGCCCGGCCTGGTGTCCGTCTCTCAGCTGTTCGGTGAGAAGACGGTCATTAAGCCGAGACGGACACACTGACAGTGAACACATGTCGACTCTGACAGCCGGTGACAGCTCTCCTGCTCCGCTGCCTGCCTTCAATGAAGGCGATAATTTATGTAAATCCATTCGCAGGACTCGGGAGAGGATTCGGCCCGAGTTCCACGGGCCGCTCTAATATCCTAGCAATTACTCTTGTGCGGTTATGCAAGCTCTACTTCAGCGCTCTCTGTCAGACAGCGTCTGAATGGCTTGTGTAATTACAGTACAGACTCGTGCCACAACTTTGAGGTGGAAATCACAATAGCAGGTAAACGTCAGGAAGCAATCTTGTGGTAACAATGGTCAATTTTAATAACAATGCTCCAACGTCGTTATTAGCCCAAATTTAGTCATAAAATACATGGTAAATGGACTTGCAGTAATCATCACTGCAATTACAGTGCTATTACATAGCTATTAGGCTGACTCAATGGACTGTGAAGCAATTGCAGTTGTCACAATGTTCAATGGTAATTACAGTGTAATTACAGAGTTATTAGGCTGATATAATGAAATGTGGGTCCAGTGATTCCTAAAAGAAAGTGTTAAGATTAAGAGGTACATTAAAACTATTCATCCGATCGTAAAATCACCCATGCAACCCCTTGCCCCAGAAGCAGAGGTTAACATTAAAAATTGGGCTTCAAGAGACACTCTCCCACCATCCTCTCTCCTGATATTTCTGTCCCGACATATAATTTACAACTCATATTTTTACTTCCTTGGTTTCTGTTACGCACATTTTGGTGCTACTTTCCCTGGAATAGACCCTTGCCTTTCATTGCAACTCTGCTATAATGAAGCCAAAATAATAATAATTATTATAATAATAATAATCTTGACAGGGTTTTATGGTTTTTACCCACCAAAGCATTTACTTTGGTTTGTCGCCCGATCCACAAACACTTTGGAGGAGATGACATTACCGAAAGGTAGGAAAGACTGCATCAGCTCGCCATCTCCAAACTCTTGTGGGAGGTGGTAGATGAACAGGTTACACCCCTCTGGCCCTGGAGAGATGGAGAGAGAAAGATAGAGAAAGAGAGAGAGAGAGAGAGATGATGGGTAGTGGGGGAAGAGACAGAATACAAGAAAAACCAGGAGAGGGGTATGAGATGGACAGTGTGAATGGGGAGAGATGTTAAACGGAAGGGAAAAACGAAAGTGAGAGCAAAAGGGAACATAAGAAACCGATAGAAGGAGCATGATGAAAAAGAAGATTAGAAAGTAGTTTAGGATGGAGAGATAGTATAGGAATATAGAGAAAAGGCAGATAGACAGAGAGATATTCAAGAGGACAGCATACGAAGAAAGATAAAGAAGCAAAAAATGATAGAAAAAAAGTAGTACATTAAAGGAAGGAAAGCAGAAGGGGAAAGAGAAGATTTTCTTTGTTGTTGTTTTTGTTGTTGATGTTGCTGTACTACTGTATGCTTTGGCAATATTTAATGCATTAAATATTTCCTGCCAATAAAGCATTTTTAGATTTGGAAAAGAGAGACAGAAAAAAATGAAGAATAAACTGAGACCAGAAAAAGAAAAGAACCTGGAACCTTCTGACAAGGAAGTAAAAGAGCAAGTCTGTGATATGTGTGTGTGTGTGTGTGGGCATGTTTAGCCTACTTCATGGGGACTAAATGTCCCCATGAGGATAGAAAAGGTTGTCAAATGCTCCCTCGTGGGGACTCGGGAATGGCCCCCATGAGGGAAAAGTTCATTTTAGGGTTAGGGGTTGGGTTTAGGGCTAGGGTTACAATTATGGTTATGGTTAGGGATAAGATTAGGGGTCAAAGGTTATGTTTAGAGTTAGGTTTAGGATTTAGGGCTAGGGTTATGATTAGGATTAGGATTTATGGTTATGATTACGGTTAGGTTAGGTTTAGGAAGCCCCAATAATAATAGGAATACAAGAGTTAGGTTTACGGCTAGGGTTAGGGTTAGGTTTAGGATGTCCCCACAAATATAGGAATACAGGACTGTGTGTGTGTGTCTAGTCTCACCTTCTCTCTGCTGCTGGGCGATGAGAGGGGGCGGCTGGGCAAAAGTCTGGCTGATTTGTCCGTATGCAGTGGGATAGGCTGCTGATACACACATACACAGGCAGACACACACACACACACACACACACACACACACACACACATAGGAGATGCATCAGATTCACTACAGTGATTTTTCACAAACATTAATAAACCCCTCTCACAAACACAAGCATGCACTTACAAATAAAACAGGAACTTTTACACACACATGCACACACACACACACACACACATGCCCGTGCACACACAAACACACACACACACAGGTTCTTCCTGTATGACAGACCTGCATACTGTTGCACTCCTGCATAGGCCTGCTGGAGGGGGTCAGCGGCAGTGGGACTCTGTGCTACTGAGAGAGAGAGAGAGAGAAAGAGAGGGTAGGGAGAGTGAGAGACAGGCAAAGGACAGAGAGGATGAGTATGAATTGTATACCTTTATTACATTTATACCAACATTTACCACCCATTTCATCACCCCAACAACATGGCAGGAATGGCAAATTTTCTGTCTTAGCAGCCATTTCTGCTGTGGTGTCTAAGTTTGCCCCTTCAGTTCATGAATGGGCAGACACGCCCATCACTGCTGCCCCCTCTGGCCATACAGTGTAACTGACAGCAAGGATTACAGTATTTACCACAAACACAACAGAGGCAATGCACATTAATACACAGGTATTCCAGTACTTCATAATCACAAAAATACCATCCAAGGGATAGGAAATTCTAAAAAGCCATTCAGATCCACTAATGCCAAAGTTAGGCCTGATAACAGTGATGTGATAACAAGGATAAAACATTTGTTTGTTTGTTTTGTGAAGGGGAAAGAAAAGTTTAGGGGTAAATCAATCAATGACAATCTATGCATTCATTAAAAGGGCATGATCCCTCCTGTTATCAGAAGCTTCAGTTATTCTATATCATTTTTCCAACGGTATCCATTCACAATACCCTTAATCCCTTCACGCAGATGGCAAATGTGATACATTTTCACCTATTTAGGGGGTGATCTGTTTAAGGCTTTATAACTCCAGGTTTGAGCATGAAAAAAACTTGGTAAATGGCTTAAATGAAACAAGACAGTTGTACCATTTACAATACAAACTTTTACAAAGTTGTTTATTTCTGTTTATTTTCATAATTTAAGTCAGAATTAAGTGCCACAAATGCAAAGAAACCATGGAAAAAAAGGTTTTCTTTAGTTCGCAATGAAATACTGAGAGGTACATATCATAAACTCTGTGTCAACAAGTGTGCAAAATTTGAGGATGATATGCAGAACTACTAAAGATATATAATGCAAAATATAGGCAGTGTATCCTAGTGTCCATTAGTGTCTCTAAATTTCTCCAAATGGTTAAATTGTGCTCTGCTCTAAATAATAACAATAATAATAATAATAATAATGATATATCTATACAAATCAACTGTTTTGGCTCATAAAACTAACTTTTTCTTAATTTTAAAGTGGGAATTATTATCTTTTCATCAGTATAGGGGGGGTAGATATCTATGGGTCAAAAACCATATCCAAAACATGTAGTGATTTGTGGCTGTTGTTTTCTTTTCCTTTGCGGTTCTCGTTCTAGTTTCACGAATCAGTCAGATTTTTTCTTCATTCCGTTTTGTGGTTTGCAGTCCTAATTATTGTTTTCACCTGGGCTTCTACTTGCAGGGTATTTAAGTTCCTCACTTCTGCTTCTCCGGTGCTTGTTTGTCTTACGACATTGCATTCGAGCCAGGTATAGCCAGGAACTAGTGACCTCCTGATATTAAACTCTGTTTATGTTCAGGGGGTACTTGCTATTATCTACTTAATTGGGTATAGGATTGTTTTCCTCCTGGTAGCGTTCGGCGCTATCTATTTTGTACATTGCTGTTCTCTAGAAGACAGTTTTTCTTTGTACTTTCGTTTTGGTTTTACACTCTTCCGGCTTTGAGCTTATGTAGCCGAGGGTGTTTTTTTGTTTGTCGTTCTTGCTCATTTGAGTTTGGGAGATTTAGTTGGAATTCAGTAGTTTACTAGTTTGCCCGTTTTTGTGGGTTCATTTTCATTTTTTACGTTCCTGTCTTTTCTTTCTCCCTGTATTATTTTCTCTCCTAGTTATTGGTCCTCACGGAGGAGCTGACTTGTTCTGATTCCCCCACCTTCACGTTTGAATCTCTGAACCATTAAGAAACCCATTACAAAACATGTCATGAAATAAATAAGATTTGTTTTGTCCATTATAAAGCATATACGTTTGCCCCTTCTGATGGTATAAGATGAAAACATTGATGTCACACTGTAACACACCAAAATATGTTGCCTAATCATTCACTCATGTACCTCAATAAAATATCAGTTTACCCTGTATTCTACAGTATGTATTATTTTGCCCTCAGATCGCATTTTTCAGTAGTTCCCATTCATAATGACTCCAAGGAGAATTTTACATTCATCTATATATCAGTGCACAGTAAATTTGAATGAGTATTTTCCATGCTCTAAGTGACAAATATAGCCCAGGAAGATAAGCCTATAGCCTATATTATGTACGATAACATTACAATAAATGAATATTTCTCCAACAGAAAAATACTGCCAAATGTTCTAGCTTCAATGAAAATCGGTACATCAAACAGAAAACATGACTGAGCCATCAATGAACATTGCACTACAGTGTGTGAAATGCACTCAAAATGCGAAGATAATAATATCTAACATAGCCTACTGGACAAGACGGCAAAAAAACGAATGTACATATGTAGCCAGTGAGAAGAACCGCATATTACAAGCACTACTACTTTCATATTGAGAACGAACAACTCAGTGAATGCATTTTTTGTAGCTGTTTGCATCATACTACATTGATAAAATAAAAAATTCTGTTACGCCGGGCTGTAATTTACTGTAACAAATTGCAAACACCTTTGAGAAGGATATACTGTCATCTATTGGATAAAACTGTGAATAAAACCAGAATGACATGGAATACTTCAGAGCTGCAGGTACAGTATATGGGGTGTTTCACGCCGACGCTCCATGTTGTGTAATAATGTTCTAAACTGGTGTGTATTTCTCAAACAGATTGTCCAAGACATTAAATGACCACTGAATATTGAAAGGAATATCTCTATGTGCAAAACTAATGGTAGGATTGTATATATATATTATATTTAGTAGCAGATATTGATAGTAAAATAATGTGATATCATTACACAAGAATTTCGCATTTGAGTGAGCAGGGCTTTTCACAGCTTTTTTGGCATACGATCGGGATATTGCTTGGTTCATTTATGATCTCACACATGATCTCATTTATGATCTCTATTGTCCACTATGTCACGCATGGGTAGGTATAGTTGCAGGTGAGACTGGGCGGGGGGTTGCTTGTTAATTGGACTTGCTACAGGAGAATAGTGACACTTACAAACTCCGTATTCAGCAAAGTTGTCACAAATCCTATACTAATAAAGATACAACACAGAGTTTATTTTTCCCACTCATAGTTTGGCTGCAGGAGCAACGAATGTCTCAGTTGAGCAAAATCTTGCTGCCGGCGCCATGGCCACTAGGCATCTGCGCAAAGGGTTTAAACATTTCTATAGGGGACATACTGTATACATGGTTCAAAACAAAAGAGAAATCCTCCAAAAAATAAATACCTCAATTCATAAAGAGCAGAGAGTACAAATTAATGTATTGCTTAATTGTGTCAGTAACAAAGCTTAGTTACAGTTCTGAATGAATGACATTGAGAACCTGTTTTGTGTCACCCTGTTTTGGGTAGAGATGTGAGAGTTTATTGTAACCATGAGTGATGACATCATCCTGTTTGCAGAGAGGTAGTGTGTTGCCGGGGGCCCACCTGGGTAGGGGTGTATTCCGTTGGTGAAGACAGCCTCTGCTGGGGGCGGGCCATTGGGCTGATGTGGGGGAAGCCCTGTGAAACCGTTCATGCTGATGGGGGACGAGATGCTGGTGATTGCTTGGGCTGGGATACCTGGAGGTGTGCTGCCACCTGGAGGGATAGAGAGGCCATTGCATACAATAAAGTTCAGTTACAGCAGGAGTCATATCGAGTCATCCATACCTGCTGAGGTGACTGATTGGGTGTGAGAGAATGTGTCTTTTTTTAGTCTTATCTAGGATGTGTGAGAGAATGTGGGAGGGCGTGGCAGTGTGTGAGAGGGTGTGGCAGTGTGTGAGAGGGTGTGGCAGTGCGTAGTGGATTTTGGCCCTTACCTGATGTCGGTGTTAGCGGCGCACCCGGCAGCCCATTGATAGTGGCCATGTGCTGCATCTGGGCAGTGAATGCTGCCATCGGGCTGAGATACCCTCCCTGTCCCACCGACGCCATCAATGCTGCCTGCTGCTGCACTTGCTGAGAGACAGAGATGCAGAAGGAGGGAGTGAAAGAGATAGAGAAATAGAGAGAAAGAGAGAGAGAGAGAGACAGAGGGAGAGAGTGAAAAAATTTTAAAAGAGAGAGAGGAATAGAATGAAAGATAATTTGGGAAAGAGGTGGAGAGAGGGAAATGGATAGAGATAATTTGAATTTGAGAAAGTGGCAGAGAGATGTGGGAAAGAGTTAAGTGTAGACAGAAGTGGAGGGAGAAAAAAGAGAGGGAGTGAGATAAAGAAAGAGGGAAGGAAAGAGAGGTAACTATGGCTGCATACATAGTTCTGTATGTTGTTCTTCCTATACATAGACAACAGAAGTGACTCAGACAGAAGGTGCACAGGCTGTACAGACAGACATACATCCAGACAGATAGAGGAGGTGCTATGCAGACAGACAGAAGGTGGATGGGGTTGTACAGGCAGACAGACAGACAGAGCCGCCGCACTCACTGCCTGTGCGTAGGCTCCATAGGGGCCGAACGGCAGGGCCATGGGGCTGAAGAGGCCCATCTGACCCGCCATCTGCTGCATGCGGCGGATAGTGCGCTCCTTATCCGTATCTGCAAACTTCACCACCAGGCTGGAGGAAGCACCCTGAGACACACATACACACATGCACACACAAACACACACACACACACACACACACACACACACATATACACACATGCACACACAAACACACACGGACACACACAGAGACACACGCATGCACACACCCACACACACATGCACACACACACACACGCAAACATGCACACACACACACACACACACACGCAAACATGCACACACACACACACACACACACACACACACACACACACACACGCATGCATACACACACAGGTTAGAGCCTGTGGATTAACACAAGGATTAACATCATTACCACACAACCCCCTGGACTAAATGGGCACTATGTGGTTGTGGTCACTGTGCTGGCTGTTACATCTCAGGTTTATGGGTAACATATCTATACAAATTATACACCTGTAAAAAACAACCAAAAAAACAGCTACTAAGTAATTGGAAACAGACGTGCACTAAAGAGCAGCTGAAAATGGCTGGATGCTTGTTTAAAATAGCCCAGTGTACCACAGTACAGTACTCACAGGCATGGTTTGGCTGCCATGCAGAGCTCCGATAGCCGCCTGTGCTTCTGTGTGAGAGGAGTACTTCACAAAGGCACAGCCTGGGGGACAGACAGACAACAGACAGAGATACACACAGACGCGTGAGCTGTGGTGCACATGTCACTCCTGAGGATATCTGAACAGAAATTACAGTTGTTTTGACCGTTACGTGTTTTTAGGTTTATGGTAATATTTAACTGTGTATACCTCTGCTGTGTGATATCTATTTAATTTCTCTTGCCATATTAGCATTGTTAACTGTCTCAGGGCTGCAGTATATGCCAAATAACCTGATGTAACTTTGCCCCCGAATGGTAGTCGGGTCCGACCAAATTACAGTAGTCATGTTTCTCTGAAATTAAAAACTACAGTTTTAAGAAATCGAACAATTCCAATGCAGGGTTGTTCAGAACGGTCACGACTTGTGAAAACACCTACCCTTCTCAAGTTGCAGTGCAGGGCAATAAAACAGCAGGGTGCTAATAGCCCAAACCATGTTTACAACCTTCATCATTCAACATTTTCATAGTTACAAACTATAAAATGCATGAAATGCACCTTTTACATACACTAAGAAAATTATCTTGTGATATCGGTAAACAATAATATATGTTTTAAACGTTGTACAAATAAGCATTCTGTGTTTTATTGTTGCTTACTGTACTATGTACAGTACCCGCTGTACTTTTGGTTTAGTAGAAACCTAATTTTATTCTTCAAAATCTCTGGTTTAAAATGTTTTATGAAAACAATATTCTACCTGGTATTAAGCTACAAGTTTTCTGGAGAGTAGGAGAATAAGTATTTTATTACATTTCACCAGTACAGTCTGTTCCCACAGCGACCACCTATCATACTTAGAACTGAAATACATTGCTGTTGTTATGTAAAAACACACATGTTTCTGTACCTTTAAAAAAAAAGTATTTAAATACATTAGGCTACTTATTTTATGCGTCTTATGTATACACTGTATGTGACTATTCTGAAATAAATGTATTCTGTTGCAAATTTCTGAAAGATATAGCTTCTTCTTCAATTCGAACCTCAATTCGAACAAGTAGGTGAAAAGGCCTTTTGTGGGCCATGGTTAGATTAATTATTAATAATTAGGTTAATAATAATGAATTATAATGAATCATAATTATAGTAACCCACACACAAGCATTCATGCATTCAGCAACAACCAAGGTACACACGCTTGGGAACTCGTCTACCTTCTCACATTCGGCTCAACATGCACCGGAACCACACGCGCTCACCTTTGCTGTTTCCGTCAGGACCTCTGAGGATGGTGCACTCCTCGATGCTGCCGAAGGACTCGAAGAGGCGTCGCACGTCGTCCTCCGACTGCTGCTTGTTGAGCATGCCCACAAATAGTTTTCTGTCTTCTGAAACAAACAGCAGGGGGTCATTTCCGGGCACAGCTCCAGCGCGCGACAGGGGGCGCGGAAAACAGAACGGGTCTAATGTGAGCATTACAGAGGCTGAAGGACAGGAAAACAAACTCATTGTGTGTGTCGTTCCATTATTTATGGCGTAACGGCTGCACTGAGCTCCGTCCTTGCTGTTGACTTTCTGGTTTTCTCCTCCCATTCTCCTTTAAGTGACCCTGCATGCAGTATCACCAGATGTCTTGGTCCGTAATGAGAGGACCTATGTGCGCATACATGTACGTGTGACGGTGTGTGTTTGTGCGTTTGTTTGTGTGTGCTCATGTGCATGCGTGTGTACTGTGTACACGTCCACACGTGTGTGTGTGTGTGCAGACGTTATCCACTGTTTGGAAGCATCAGACAGACAGAAAGTGGAGGGAGAGAACGAGAAAAAGCGATGAAGCAAGATGGCCAGAATGGGTGTGACCATGGGAGGGTGGAAACGGAGGAAAGAAAGAGGAAGATAGAGCCCAAATAATTAATCATGAACGTGATGCAAGATTGTGGCAGGCCCATGCGATGGGGTGCTACAGCAGCTGTTCTTCCTAGAGCCAGAGATATAAGGGCTTTTTTAAAGGGCCAGGGTTTGTCAGTCTGGAGCAGCTGTTAGAGGCTCACTAAGCTAGGCTCTCACCAGTCCAGCATGATGCAAACCACTGGCAAGAGCTTCCCCGTGCAGTGCTAGGCGAACGCCAACCCCTTCCCAACATCTGCGGCGGGAATTCACCTGAGGAGCCGCAAGTCTGCTGGGTTCCGCCCCCTCCTGCCCTCCCGACCCCGGGGGAGCTTTCTAATTGGCTGTTAACTCGGGCCTCGGAGTTCATTTTGTGGGAGTAGTAAATGGCAGAGGATGAATTACCGCTAAAGAGGGATGTTTATTCTCTGAACGCCGTCGCCGAAACTCCCACAGGCCTCCTTGTGGAGTCTCCTTCTCCCTGTTCTCAGGGCCGGGAGTGGAGCCCGGTGAATAAGAGGCTGGGCTCTCAGCCAGAGGTGTTGCCAGTTCAACTCCCAGACGGGGGGGTGCAGGCGTGCTACACTTGTGCAAACGTACCTGCCCTGAATGGGCTCTGGAGCATGGGCCACCGCGTGAAGGGCTAATGTCTGCTGAGCCGCCTCAGATCTGGACGGGCTGCCGGGGCGACAGAGCGATCCGATCGGGTCTCTGCGTTTGTCTAGTTCTTCGCTGGAGTTCTCTCTTCTTCTCTGCTCCTACCTTTCAGCCTCCCCTCCGTCTCTCTCTGTCTCTCCTTCTGTCTGTCTCACCCCTTCTCTCTCAGCTTCAATTGTATTCTGTTCTATTCAGTGGCGAACTTATTGTATTTGCAGGAAAGAGCAAAGAAGTACCACCAGTGCAGTCATATACTGTACACCATACATGATATGCGATGATGTATGATCTTACAAAACTTCCACAGTAAACACAACAATAATAATGAATAATAAAGCTAATTTCTCTCAGTCCGTCCCTCACCTTTGCTCATTCTGACCCTCTCTCTGTCTATTGGTTAATTGGATTGGATGCAAAAATGTGACCTATCAGGGCAGGGTGGGGTGGAGCCTCAGGCACCCACTGACTGACTGACATGTACAGGTGTTTTTTTCACCCTGTGTCCAGGTGAGGCTCTGCCCTCAAACAGTATGGTGTGTATGTATGCTGTGTGTGTGTGTGTGTGTGGGCGGGTTGGGGGTGAACAGGGCAAATTAGAGCACTACCTCCTCTGCTCTCACTATCCGCTGGTTTCACTTGGATTGGTCTGTTCATCTGCAGGGAGGGGAAAGAAAGAGAGAGAGAGAGATAGAGAGCGAGGGAGGGTAGGGAGAAAGAGATATAGTAAGATTAGCCTTTCACATCAGCAAATGCAGAAGATATTTTTAATTCAAATATGTTTTATTCGTGATGATAAGAAAGCTTGTGTTGTTAAAGCATTTGTGTGCTAAAGCGTATGCGATATGTGCGTTGGCCATATGGCATTATCTCCATGGGAAGCGCTGTTTGTGATATACAAAGTATATAAACAAAAATGGCTGATGATTCCAGGGCTGATCAGTGTGATCAGGATATAAAACAAACAGGCTAAGCCTCCCCAGGGTGTGGAGGGATTAGAGAAAGAGGGAAGAAGAGACAGAAGGAGAAAGGAGAACAATGAGAGCGTTTGAAAAATGAGACAGAGCTCAAAGGGGTGAAATGTACCATGATTACATCACCTCTACACATACGCACACCTGCCACACACACACACACACACACACACCACCACACACACATACCTACTCCTGCACACACGTACACACCCCCACCACCCACACACACACACACACACACATACACACACCTACTTCTGCAAACACACGTACACACCCCCACCACACACACACACACACACCTCCACCCCTCCCCCCCACACCTGCAGACACACAGTCAGACTGTGTACACTCCAGGGTAAATTGGCCGCCACGCCCAGAGTCCATCTCCAAACAGCGGCCCGAAACACAAACCCAGACCAAGACACGCCCCATCTCCATCCCTCCCCCCATGCCTCCACCTCTTTCCATCCCTCCCTCCACTCCTCCACCCCTCCTCCCTCCCTCCAATCACATGCTTCCAACCAAGGCTTAATGAAATCCAGGAAGAAGAGAGGGGGAGAATCAGAGGCCTGAACGCTGCCAGGCCCAGCTGCCAAATCCTCTGCTCCCTCGTATGGCTGAACACGATCCAAAACCCAAAATCCTCCCTCCACCCCCCGGCTGGAGGCCCTGAGACTCTTCCCTGCCACGCCTGAAATCTTGCGCCATAAAAAAGAGATTACTATAAGTCACTTAAAGGAATATTTATTTGTCTTTAGTTTGTCTTTGCGCTCCAGTGTTAAGTCTCTCCTCTCTGGGTGCCCACACACAGGGCGTCCCGTCCTGTCCCGGTTCAGCTCGTTCTGTCCTGTTCCGTCCCGTTCTGTTCTATTCTGTTCTGTCCTGTTCCATCCCATTCTGTCCTGATCCGTCCTGTTCCATTCCTTCCTATATGTCCTCAGTTCAGGAGAGTACACATAACCAGCCACGCTGTCGGCCTTTAACTCAGCAGATTAACTGCGTAGTCAGCCCTGTGTCTTCATGCACAGGTGACCAGTTCTCACCATCCCAATAGCAGCTATAGCAAAACGTGGTACAGCCTCTGTGTGTGTGTGTGTATGAGAGTGTGTCTGCGTGTATGTCTCTGAGTGTGTATATGTGTGTACCGAGTTGTTATAATAAAGCAGATACTGTACATCTATCAGTCGGCTCCCACGGCTCCAATACTCACCCGCCCCTCCCGTTCCCTGGGCTCCAGTGGAGTTTATTTTCACAGTGGGACAGAAACAGGAGGTGATATTTACTTGTTTTTTGGCACAGGTGGAGAGTAACTCCCCTCTGTGTTACTAACACTCCAGTGTTTATATTTGGGCTCATGGAGCCATATTAGTGAATGACATCTGATAGAAACATATACCCGGCACTGAAGTCATTTTCTTTACAGGTTTCTTGTACGGGTGACCCTAGGGGTCTGATTAAGTAACATTTTTTATTTTTTATTTTTTTTTACGCTGCTGCAGCAGTACCAGCAAACAGTGGAGAAAAGCTGGCACAACACTAACTGTCAGCTGAGTTACTAGAAAGGGTAGCCAAGGTGGTGGGGAAAATCAGTCAAAAGAACTCAAACTATAAAAAAATCATACTTTACATTTTCAAGAATGTAATGAAGCCATTAAACTATGTAAATGAACCATTAAACGTTCCACATTATTACACAAGTAAAAATAGTAAAATATTGATACTGCTTATTTTTTGCTATTTCGGGCATTTTGCTCCCTTTCATTGCTGCTTGCAGCTATATTTATTATTATTGTTGTTGATCTTTTCACTTTTGGTTGTTCTCTATGTTAAACATAATAATTGTTAAACTGATGTACAACAATGAGATCCGAACGAGTAACGCGATTGGCCGAGACGCATTCCACCAGTGCTGGTATTTAGCATAACCGCATTGCCAGTGCGTAGACCTGATCTATAGAGCGTTGCCTCGGAAGCAAAAACAACAATAGCAACAGTAGCAGGGTGCTAGCAATTTGGCAAATCCGAAATAAAGAATGAGTTCGACCTGCGGTCTCGTTGCAGCGACGTCACAGCAGTGATTACATTTCCGATAATGCACTCCCTCTCGTGATCTATTGCTGAATTATATGTCATGTTCTACATGTTAGTCATGCTTTGGCAACACAACTTTGATTGTCCTGCCAATAAAGCACTGCTGAATTGAACTGAGAGAGAGAGAAAGAGAGAGATGGAGGAAAAGAGGACAGAAGGAGCTAACTGTTTCAAGTAAAGCTCACGTGAAAACAAGCTTATGCAGGGGGTCCCGGGTTCCCGTCTTTGGGGCCTGCCATTGAAAGCACAGTCAGAGAGACCGATATGTCATCCAGGCTCCGCCTCCTTCCCTCACGGCTGCCTCAGCCAATCAGAGCCAGGGTGGGAAGGACCTGCTGTGTCCTGGCCTAGATTTCTGCACCTCACCTGAGAGATTAACCACCAGCCATGGTTTTCCTTTTTCTAATCTTCACCTTGATGAATGTGATTGCTGAGACCAGTTGTGGGCGACCATGTGTGTTCTCATTTCTGAAAAACTTGTTTTGTTCATAGGAGCTGCTGCTCCCTTTTCAAATCAGTCTGGGATCTCCAAGGGAAAGAAAAATCAATCGGGGGATCTTCGAACTTATGAAACATTACACTCCCTTACAATGCGGTTTATTGAGAGCACTAATAAGGCAAATCGCCACAGGGATTGTTTAAATATGAAATCGATTACGAGGCGGAGATTTTTGAGACGCAGATCCCAGTATGATGCCTAAGAACGACATAGACCCATTTGGTCCAAGCAGATTTATTGTTTGCACTTGACACGGAAATGCCCAGATGTTCTGTGCAATATTCTAGCTCACAAGATAAATGAGCATGGACCTTTGGGCACTAAAACGGCTTAAATGAGCTTCTAAAAACTAGTTATAGCTTACCCTAATGTCATTCCACATCTTAGCTTAGTGGATAGGTGCAGCAAAATGCAACCCAAATGCTGGTCATCTACATATGTACACTCTCTCTCTCTTTCTAAAACTTAGACTTTTGAAATTAACTGCTATAACTGTTTATGAGTAGTATTTTTCAGATATTTTGGTGTCGTGAAACACAATTTAGTAGTTTGATTTTTATTGGTGAGAGGCCGAGAGGACATCTCTTTCAGACGGAGAGGTATTGTCTTTCCATCATGGAGTGAGGTGTGTAGCGGACAGTACTGTGTCGGCAGAAAATGCACTGGTAGTGATTGCCGAGCAGGTAGGAGGTGATAATATTGTTTCAGCTTCATATATAAATAAGGCGGTTGTGTTTTTGCTATTGAAGCTATTGAAAAGAAGCTTTCTCGTTTTGGAAAGTTTGCCTGCCCCATAAAATGATCCCATTGGGATGCAAAAGTACATGTTCTGTCATTTTGAAGACATATTTTTATGTTTTTGAATTTGCCTTCACAAACGTGATACTTCGAATAAGACACGGTGAAAGTTTGTTTGTAGTGTTCGCGAGTACGGACAGTCTGAGATGTTTTGAGTGCGGGGATATTGGACATATGAAGCGAGCTTGCCCGCATAAGGATCGTAAGGGTGGGGAGAATGTCCCAGGTGGAGTAAATGAAGAAAGAGCAAGGGAGGAGGCCAGCAGTGAGCACACACGTAACGCACAGGCCAGCGCTGAGCTGGGACGTCAGCCGAATGAGGATGCAGGTGAGGGTACGAGTGGGACGGGGGAGCGGGTTGCGGATGAGGTGCAGACGGTGGATCACCGGGAAAGACCGATATGTCATCCGGAAAATAAATCTGCGGATCTGCGCATACGCAGACAGACGGGGGATACGAGCTAGTCCAGTGAAAAAAAACAAGGAAGGGTAGAATGTGAAAAAGTTTTGGAAGGGGCGGATATAAATATAGAGTTCGGAGGATGTGGAGCCTACGAGGGCTGTCTCGGAGACATGCGGAGTAGCACCGGAGGTGGGGGAAAAGTTAGAGATGACTGAGTAAGATACCGGGAATAAAAAATTGGGTGGTATGCAGGAGGACGACGGGGACTTATCGGACTCCTCGATTATCTCTGACATTACGGCCAGTCAGACGGGGGATAGAATAGAATAGAATAACTTTTATTTTCCCGTTAAGAAACTTCAGTTGTAGCCACCAACAACAACAAAAAAAGACATAGACAGTGGGGCAGACCCACAATACACAAACAAACATATAAAATAAAGACATTCAATAGAATCATTGCATTAATCAAATTAATTAAGTGAATTAAAGTGGAATAGCCTACAGCCAAATTTCATGATTAAAAATAGACCCCACTGTTCCGAGATGTCCAGTGTTATCAAGCAGTCCAACACACAAACTCCGCCTCCACGACTTTCCTCCAGACACGCAGTGTTGCGGTCTCTGTCCACTGTCAACATGTAGCTCCAAACTGTGTCAGCCTTCACACTCGTCGTCTCACTCCTCTCCCGCATTATCTTATTCTTCCCTTCCCTGGTGGCTTTTTGAAGATTGCCTGCAGTCCTAGATCAGTCCCGACATCTTCAACTCCGATGAAGAGCGATGGTAAACTTTGTAGCTGTAGATCCAACGGACATTCCTGAGCATAAGTTGCGAATGCATCTGCACATACCCTGATCACACTGACGACCACAAACAAAATGATCCCGAATAGATAATTCGTCAATATTATCAAAACGAGCAGCAGGAGTGCCCTAAACAATCTCCAGCCCACTTCCCCATAGCACAACAGACACACACAGCACATGAAAAAAAACAAAAAAACAAAACCCCACACAACAAAATACATTCAAATGAACAAATAAATGAAAAAAATGGCCAACCGGTAACAAGGACAGGTGCAGGGAATTAGAAAAAGACAGAGCAAAAGCCTGGAGCGGAGGATGGAAAAACAAGGCAAGAGCGCCCTCACGCCGCTCCGAGGGAGAACGACCACAGAAATAAAAAGAGGCTGAGTCCCCATGACAATTGTAAGTTCAATCACAAGCTTTTGCAAGATACTTCCTTCTGTGAAAAATTAGAAACTTGTTGGGAAGAGGGGAGGGGGAGTAAAACTCCAGTAAAACTGAGAAATTGGAAAAGCTCAAATCAAAGTTTTTTGTCAGCAATACACTGCTCTTCCAACTAAAGAGATAAATACCTGGCATTTATATAGCATCTTTCTCGATACTCAAAGCGCTTACAATGAGGAGGGGACACGAGCCTCAACCACCACCAATGGTGGTGAATCGGGTGGTGGGGAAACTTGAGAGATATACTGGCAGAACGACAGATGGAAGATCTAAGTTTGGTTTTAGCATTGGTTTGCGCAGTAATCTTTGGGCATTATTGCAGCAAAGAGCGCAATGGGGCAATGGTGAAGGCTCGGTACACTTTTCTGAAAGATGTGGATGCTCCAAGTTTTTTATTTTTTTATTTGGAGAAGAGGGTTAGGGAAAGAAAGCAGACGCATTGTCTGCAGTTACCTGATGGGAGGCTCTTCTATCATAAAGGCGAAATAAGGGAAGCAGCGGTGGATTTTTATGAAGAGCTGTTTAGTGCTGGGGATACTGATCAGCATCAGACAGATATTTTAATACAAAATCTCCCCAGACTTGGTCAGGACCAGAAGACTGAGTTGGACAGTGTGCTGAGTTTGCAGGAGCTCACAACAGCGGTGCAACAGATGGCATCTGGGCGTGCACCAGGAGTGGATAGTCTGTCATCAGACTTTTACAAGCACTTCTGGGGAATCCTCGGGACCGATCTTCTTGAGGTGTACTTGTAGTGTCTTGTGGCTGGAGAGTTGCTAACAAGTTGCCGTCAGGTGGTGTTGACACTGCTGCCTAAAAAAAGGCACTTGTGTCTATTGAAGAACTGGCGATCATTCACTATTTTATGCACTGATTATAAGATACTGTCCAAGTGTTTGGCGAACAGGCTGACGAAGCATCTTGCTGGTCTTGTATATGCCGATCAGTCATATTGTATCCCTGGGCGTTCGATCAGAGACAATCTGGGACATCAAGGGAATGTGGTCTGTAGTTTAATCTAATTTCTAGAGACTTAAAAAAAAAGTGCTGAATGTATTTGGTTTTGGGGATTGTTTTGTTTTATGGTTAAAATTATTATATTCGCAGGTGTCATGTTTGGTAAAGGTTGGGGGAGGGCTTAGTAGACCAGAAGAGGTGCGGAGGGGATAAGACAGGGTTGCCCATTGCCGGGTCAGCTCTATTCCCTGGCAATAAAACAATTTCTGAGTCTTTCACGCACAAGGATGAAGGGTGTGAGGGTTCTAGGGGCTGGATCGGCCACAGCCATAACTTTATCTTCTTATGCGGATGATGTCACAGTACTGGTTCGGGATCAGGGGGATGTGCAGTCCCTAGAGGACTGTCTTCAATTTTTTTTAGCAAGCTGCTTCAGCCAGAGTCAATTGGGACAAAAGTGAGGCTTTGTTGGGGGGCCTGTGTAGAGGAAGGACACTCCCTACACTTCCGGGGAAAATACAATGGGGCCGGAAGGGGTTGAAAGTTTTGGGGGTCCGTATGGACTCCGATGATTATGTGCTAAAGAACTGGGAGGGTATAGAGGGAAAAGTCTCAAGAAGACTAGAAAAATTAAGATGGATCTTGCCATGGCTGTCATACAGGGGCAGAACCCTTATAATAAACAATTTGGTGGCATCCACACTATGGCATAAGGTGGCAGTGCTAACTCCCCCCGATGAACTCTGCTGTGCAGAGGACCCTGGTTAACTTATTCTGGTCAGGTCAGCACTGGATGAAGGCAGGGGTATTATACCTGCCACTCCAGGAAGGGGGGCAGGGTCTTATTGCCCTTGAGAGCAGAGTGTTAACCTTTCAGCTGCAGGCAGCACAAAGGCTGCTATATCATGAAGACTTCTTCTGGAAGGAACCAGCATGTGGTCTGTTGAGATGGATGGGGGGAATAGACCGCCATTGGCTCCTCATGAAGCCAGAGAACCTGAGTACTGATGGCTGTACTAAGTTTTAAGGGTCTGTGCTGAGGGCTTGGCAGGGCCTGCGGATCTCCCGAGAGTGGGGGATGGTCCCAAGCCAGTGGGTCCTGGAAGAGAACCCGCTAATACCTCTGAGGCTGGTATCTTCAAATGCTCTGCAGTACCTTTGTGTAAGAGCAGGGGTATGTAAGTTGGCTGACCTGCGGGCCCCTCTGGGTGGAGGACGGCGTGCTCAATAGCATAGCAAATAGGGGCTCATTCAGTGAGAACTGTTGAAAAACTCCTGGATGGTATAAGGGCGGCTTTGCCTGTCACAGTCCGGGAAATGCTCGAGAACAGGTCAGCTTTCCAGGAGGAAGGGGATAGGCTGGTATTCCCTGGTCTGAGAATTTCCGCAGAAGTTGGAGAATGGCAGGAGAAATAGGGCCGCCTATTGACCTTTGAGAATTTTGAGGGCGTAGACAAAAAGTGAAATAAATAAAAAAAGTAAGTGGCAAGAGCTGCTTGGAAGGGGGGGTCTACCAAGGGGGCCATGGAGGTTGTTCTATAAACACCCGCTACCCAAAAGGTCGGGAGACCTTCAGTGGAGAATTGTTCATGGGGCAGTAGCCACAAATATTCACCTGGCACATATGAACCCAAGGAACAATACGGAGTGCCCTTTTTGCTCAGACATTGAGACAACAGCTCATATATGTTTACAGAGTGTAATAGATTTAAAAAGTTGTTTGTTGTGTTGGGGGTGGATACAAGGTTTTCACCAGAGGTTTTTGTTTTTGGCCCTGGGTACTCTTATAGTAACAGGTGGAAACTTTGTCTAGTAAATTTTATTTTTAGTCAAGCAAAGTTGGCAATATGGATTAGCAGAAAAAACTAAATTAGGTCAGATGGGCCTATCTGCGTAAGACTCCTGTTCCGACAATTTGTTCTGTCACGGTTAAGGGTGGAGTATGCATATGCTGAAATGACGAATGACCATGAGGGGTTTAAAAGAGTATGGGCTGTGGGAGGGGTGGTGTGTGTATGTACAGAAGCCTTCCTTGAATACGGGTGGCCGGTTGGGAGTGTTTTAACTCTCCCTTTCCCTCTCCCTCTCTGGTGAAGTGAGCTTGATCAACTGCTGCTGCTCCGGGCTCCCTGCTTAATCACTGCTCTGACAAACATGTTGACAAACAGACTGCCGGGGAACAAACATTACGGCACTTGCCGCGCACCGCACTCGCGTGATAGCGTGAGTCAGCACTCCTCGCAAATCCCGACACTCACCCGGCGACGGGTGCGTCGACAAGTTGCGATTGGCACGCCGCGCTCTAACAGGCACCTGGTCCTATAAGGAAATTAAACCCAGGGTAGCTGTTTGTTTGGACATAACAGATTGCCCCACTAGATTGATTATCTACTCTTTGCTATGACTCAGAGCTTTCCCTGCGCATGACTGCATGCTAAACAGAGAATTATGCTTGGGTGTCAAGCTGTTATCTGAAACTCCTTTGAAAGACAGATGTGCCCAACTTTCTGGCAAAACTGAAAATTCCTTTATACATATACAGTAAAAAGGGTTATAATAAATTTACGGTTTGGTGAATTAGCTTAATCTCACACTGGAAAAATTTGAAAAATCCAAACTTTCAACTTTAATTGAAGTAAATTTATTATGAGATAAAAAAATCCCTCATAAATAAATAATTATTTTTAACAAAACCACATGTGCCACAATTATTGGCACTCCTGCATTTATATATAAAATAAAGTAATCCTTTTTAATATTTTGTCGCATATCTTTTGCATGCGATGACGTTCTGATATCTGTGACCCAACAACATGAAAAGACTCTTGATATCTTATTTTCTGGTACTCTTACAAGCGATACTATAACATCTCTGCATTTGAATGGATCTCTATGGAAATTGGGGGGTGGGACTAGATTTAGCTGTAAATTATGCTGGTACAGTATGGAATACATGGTTGGTAAAATGGCTGTAAGTCATCAAGGGTCTGAGGTATCAAACGAGCCTCAATCCATCACTCTGCTGCCAGATATGCAGTAGATATGGATGGATCACTTTAAGGGTTGTTTCTCAAGACTAATTTTTCCATAGTGTTCAATAGGAAAATAAGTCAGGAGAAACAGCGCTTAAAGTGATCTATCCATGTCTACTGCATATCTGGCAGCAAAGTGATGGGTTGAGGCTCGTTTGATAACTTACTTACAGCCATTTAGCCAACCAAGTGTTCCATACTATTCCCGTGTAATGTACAGTTTAATCTAGTCCCATCCCCCAATTCCCATAGAGATCCATTCAAATGCAAAGAGATTATAGTCATTTGTAAGAATACCAGAAAATAAGATATCAAGAGATTTTATTTTATATTGTTGGGTCACAGACATCAGGAAGTCATGACATGCAAAGGATATGCAACCAAATATTAAATATTATTACTTTATTAAAGATTATGTTAATTTGTCCAATTACTTTTGGTCCCCTAAAATGGGGGAGACTATGTATAAAAATGGCTACAATTGCTACATTGTTCACCCTCAAATTAAAGCTGAAAGTTACCATTTGCTGAACCTATCTATTAGATGTTTTACCTTGAATAACTTCATAATCTAATGCGTGTCAGGGTAATTGACAAGATAAGTTGTCAGCTGAGTCTAGTACTTTTGTGTTTTATTGTCTCTCTCTTAGGACTACTCCCCCCCCCCCCCCCTCCCCTTCCGCCCCAGGGCACAACTTGATCTTCAGCTCTGATCTATCTAGTTGTGTTTGGGTTTTAAGTCACTCTGGACAAGAGCGTCTGCCAAACGGCAGTAATGTAATGTAATGTAAGCCACAACCTCTCTGTGACCTCTCAATAAATTGATGGCTGCATTACGGCTTCGTTAGATCCACCAGATACTCGGCTCCAGGATCTTAACACTGACAGGTTTGTTTTCCTAATGCTAATGCCGAATCACTGTAATTTCCCCCTGTCCTTATGCTAACCTTACTCATTATGATCTCGATACTGGGTTCCCCCCAGCAATATAGGACAACCACACTTCATTATTTCATTTTATTTAAAAAAATGTTTAGGGCTTTTCAGCTTTATTGGATGGCACAGTCTAGAGAGACAGGAAGAATGGGAGCGAGAAAGAGGGCGAGACACGCGACAAAAGTCCCATGGCCAGACTCAAAGCGCCAACGTTGCAGATCACAGTGAGAATATGGACAGGGCTCCCGCTGGCCATGCCACCAAGACACCCCAACACTTCATTATTTAATCGAGGCTCTAGTCAAGCATAAAGCATCACCATTTACACCATTTACATCAGACACCGTTAGCCGAAGCAACTAGCACACAGCGTACTTCACTTTCATTTGTTTTATTTTACGCATTCAATCCATTTATACAGCTGGATGCTTTTTTTCTTTTCTGATGCAGTTCAAGCTAAGCGCGTTGCTCAAGGCTACAACGGCAGTACCCCTCCTGTGAATCAAACCTGCAACCTCTCGAGTACGAGTTCCCCCACCAATACGCCACGCCGCCGCCCCGTTATATTACACTCGCGTAATGAGGCCACGTTATGTTTTACAGCGCTCTCCAGTGGTGATGTGCCAGTCCATGGTGTGGGTACCATGCATCAAATCCTCCTCCCCTGCCTGTGTCCCCGTGCCATCGGAAAGAGGGATTCTGGGCATGGAGCTCAGTGGGACGGAGAGACAGCTCTAGCCAATTCTGTTCTTATTACAGGAGTGAGTCCTCATTATCCCACTGCGGGCCAAGTTTCAGTCTAATTAAAATCACAGCATTCCAGAGCAGGATGGCACGGAGGCCAGTCAGATGGCGTTCTGTTTTCATGATTCAAGCCAACCGTGCCGCCGGTGAATAATCAGAAAACAACGAGAACAAAAAAAAAAACGACAATAACAGAAAAGACAATAAACGACAGAGCGTTATGAAAACAAGTAAACAAGAAATTAAAAAGGGCACCCTGGGTCTTCAACCGGTTGCGTTCCAATTAATTTTCGCTGCGCGTGAGAAAAATCGGAAGGCACATCGCAGCGCGGCAAACAAATGTTTTTCTCGTCTTCCCACAGCAGTCGAGCAAATGTATTCCAGCCCGGTCGTCTGTGGCTGAATTGAACCTCCTCGAAAGACGCAGAAATGGAACAAGGCTGTGCGGCAGATTTAGAAAACTGGGGGCTTGCAGCTTGGGGGTTGCAGGTTCAAACCCCGGGCGAAGCACAGCCATTATACCAACGAACACGGTACCCTTGAGCTCGAAGAGATGGGAAAGCCAGCTGGCGGGAGGATGCTGAACAGAGAGTTCTGGCTAGAGTGTATGGTGTGATCATTGTCAAAATATAGGAAGGGGTGTTCAAAAGTGGCGTGGCATGTGTGAATTTTGGCAGGTCAAAGATCAGGCCAGCAGCAGCATTTTGGAAAGATTACAATGGCTTGCACAAGTAGCTACACAGCAATTGTACATTAGTTTCAACTGATACCATCCCATTGGTGTAAAATGATTCTAAAAAATTATTATTCCGCAGATAAACTCCCAGAGACCTCCTAGCCAGTCCACTGACACTTAATGCAATAAATTCAAGACTTACTAAGTTTTCTTTGTGTTCTAGCTGTGAGTAGGAGGAAAATAAAGGTCACAGAATGAAATCTATTTCCTTCTGCTGGGCTCATTCTGGTCTGTTGTTGTCTGAAGCCTTAAGCCTGCTGTTGGAATCATTCAAAGGGTAGGCTTTGTGCTTTTGGCAAATTTCCATCAGAGAAATTCAATTATCAAGCAGAGTAAAGATGTCAATAAATTCCAGTGGACTTTTATGATGGGTTTATATAGCTGTGATTCATCCATTTGATTTACTTTGCTTACAACTGGCTTTGCTGTTGACAGTTGGGTAAAAAGAAACACACACGCACACACATGCTCGCACACAGACACACACACACACACACACCCACACACACACACACTACTGAAATGCACTACATACTGCTAGCTACCTAAGCAGTGTACATGTTACAGCTCACTACCCCACACTTCTTCAGTTTACTCCACGCCACTGCTTGCAATGTCACACTATCTACAAGTACTCAGTATCCCATACTACTAAACGGTGCATCATACAACTTTCAACTACTCCACATTACTGTCAATGTTATGGCTGACCTCTTCAAATGACATCCGGCAACTCCATGCTTTGCCTTACTCAAAAGCTCTCCACACTACTCCAATGTCAGCTACTCTGCGCTACTGCTCAATACTACACACTACTCCATTCCCATATACTCCACAGCTCTGAACCCAATTCAATACTATTTATTACTAGTACACACTGCTTTACACTATTAATCCCCCCTGCCCACTTTGCTATGCATCTGTACACTACTCTAAAAACGACATACTTATAGAAATATATAATAGTCTGAGTAAAGTTAAAATATTGACAGTCAATGAGGAATATTCTCACGTGAGTATTGATTTAAATTTTTGAACATGTTTGTGGAACCACATGCATTTCCATGGGTTACATGGTTAATATTCCTTAAACCGCCAACAGCCACAAGAACACGTCGGGTAAGTGCAGCTGTTTATGGCAGGGAGTGAGAAATGGCCCAAAGCTACGCATTTTCCAAACTTACTCCCAATCCCCCTTTCACCCCATTGTGAATCACCTCCAAGCAGAGTGCTGCTGGCAGTAAGATAATATTACACAGCACCTGAATATAAATCACTCCTTATTAGAAGGGTTCTCCTCAGACAGAGCCAACAAGGCTGCCTCCACAAAAGACATTTATTCACTTGTAGTGAAGAACAAAAAAACGATCAAAAGTTGCGCGATTGAAACGCACTCTAAGGAAAGAGGCTGAACTGCGTTTGACCCATCAACATCCCGCTCAGAAGCGATTCGAAGCGTCTAAACTGACAGGGAAGTCTGTCAAATTTAAGGCGTAATAAAATGATGTACATAACTATGATAAGATTAAAGCTGCAACGGGAAAATCCTAATAAAAATTCTTACAATCCATATACCGCATTAATGAGATTTACTGTTGTCGTAAAACCGTAATTATCTGTAAAGTGTTGAAATGCTGACATTAACCACTGAATGTTAACGCCATGCCATTTCCAGATAACCTGTTATCACGAGGTTAATTACCTACAATTGATCACTTATGAGCATATTTCAAGTTATGATGCAACAGCAGATGAATGAACGCAAGGCCTTCTGTTCTCCGTTCACTGGCCTGTAAGACCACACAACTTTAAATTAAACCCGCCCCAATTTCAGAAACAGAGCTCTGATGCTATGGTGCCTTTTTTTAACACTTGTCAAGGTGCAGTAGGGACTCAGGCCTAAGTTTATTGAGGCAGAAAACCAGAACAACAGGCAAAATCATAGTCAGGAAGCAGAGGTCAAAACCAGGAAGACACGGCAAAAGTACACAATCGTAATCCAAAAACAAAAACAGGAAACAGGCAAAAAGTCAGGAACAGGAAGCAGGAAACAGGTAGCAGGGGAAAAGGCTTCTAGCGAAACAGAGACAAAAATCTACTGAGACAAACTCACAACAAACACAAGACAGGGTGGAACTTAAATGCACTGACTAACGAGCAAATGAAAAACAGGTGAACAGCAGGGCAGGTGAAACACATAGGTAATCAAGAACGGGGTGCTCGAGCCCTCCAGCCAGTGTCTCTACTCCTCCAAAGCCTGCTTGACTGCCAACAGCTCTCGGTCCACAATGCTGTAGTTCCGCTCGGTGGGACTCAGACGGTGTGAAAAGAAGGCACAGGGGTGCAGTTTGCCATCAGCAGAAAATACTTTAGAAAGAACCGCCCCTACCCCCACATCCGAAGAGCCCACCTCCACCACAAACTGCTGAGAGGGATCAGGTTGGATCAGAACGGTTGCAGAGGTGAACCGTCCCTTCAGGTCCTGGAAGGCATTGTCGGCCACGAACTTCTTGGCCGAGGACATCAGAAAAATGAGGGGAGCAGCCACTGAGCTGTAGTTTTTAATGAAGCGGTGTTAAAAATTGGAAAAACCCAGGAGACGCTGCAGCTCACGTCGGGACTCGGTCTAGGCTACTCCATCACTGCCTGGACCTTCTCTTGGTCTATCTGGATACCGTCTGGAGAAATCACAAACCCCATGAAGGAGACAGTCTCATGGTGAAACTCACACTTCTCCGTCTTCACGAACAACTGGTTCTCCAGAAGTCTTTGGAGAACTTGGCGGACAGAGTGAGTCTATTCAGCACTGGAACGGGAGAAGATCAGGATATCGTCCAGGTAAACATACAAAACTGACCGAGCATGTCATGGAGGACATCGTTAACCAGCGCCTGAAAACAGTGGGAGAGTTAGTTAGCCCGAATGGCATCACCAGATTTTCGTAGTGGCCGGTGGGAGTATTGAACGCAGTCTTCCACTCGTCCCCCTCACAAATACGGGCCAGGTGGGAGGCACTGCAGAGATTCAATTTGATGAAGATCTTTGCCCCCTGTAGTGACTCAAAGCAGGAGACATGAGATAGAGAGGATAGCGGTTCTTTACCATGATGGCATTGATTCCCTTGTAGTCGATGCAGGGATGAAGCCCACCGTCCTTCTTGCCCATGAAGAGGGATGGATGATACCTGCAGCCAGTGACTCCTGGATGTACTTGTTTATAAAAAAGTCAGAAGAAACAACCCTTAAAGGGATCCATCCACATCTACTCCATATCTGGCCGCAGAGTGATGATTTGGGGCTCGTTTGATACCTTAGAACCTTGATGACGTACAGCCATTTCGCCAGTCATGTGTTCCATACTGTACCAGCGTAATTTACAACTGAATCTAGTCTCACCCCCCAATTCTCATAGAAATCAGTTCAAATGCAGAGAGGTTATAGTATCGCTTGTAACAGTACCTGAAAATAAAATATCGAGAGTCTTTTGATGTTGATTGGTCACAGACTTCAGGAAGTAACAGCATGCAAAGGATATGCGACCAAATATTAAATATGATATTTTAAAAATATGTTAAAGCAAAGAGTATGAATACTTATGTAAATGAGAGATTTCAGTTTTCGATTTTTAATAAATTTGCAAAAATTTCTAAAAACATGTTTTCACTTTTTCATTATGTGCTATCTTGTGTAGAATTTTGAGACAAAAAATGAACTCAATCTATTGTAGAATATGTCTGTAATGTAATAAAATGCGGAGAAGGTGAAAGGGGTGGGCAGACTTTCTGGCTTGACTGTACATTTCCTGGATCATAAACTCCATGTCAACAAGTATGCAAAATCTGAGGATGATATATAGAACTACTAAAGGTCTATGATGCAAAATATAGGCAGTGTACCCTGTTTTCCATTAGTGTCTCCAAATCTATTCAAATGGGTAAATTGTGTACTGCTTTACATAAAAAAAGAGAGATATATTTAACTACAAATCAACGGTTTTGTCTCATAAAACTCACTTTTGCATAATTTTCAAGTGTGAATGACTATATTTTCATCAGTATAGGGGGGTAGATATCTATGGGTCCAAAACCCCTATGCAAAATGATGATTAAAATTAATAAAATTTGTTTTATCCATTATAAAAAATATACATTTGCTTCTTCTGATGGATTAAGATAAAATATTGATATCACAGTGTTACATACACCTAAATATGTAACCTAATCATTCACTCTTGTACCTCAATAAAACATCACTTTTTCCTGTACTCTACAGTATGTATACTTTTGCCCCGGGATTGCATTTCTCTGTAGTTTTTTCAAATATTTCTAGTCATTTTGATGAAGGGAAATATTTACCTTAATCTACCACATATCAGCGCACAGAAAATTGGATATGTGGTAGATTAAGGTAAATATTTCCCTTCATCAAAATGACTAGAAATATTTGAAAAAACTACAGAGAAATGCAATCCCGGGGCAAAAGTATACATACTGTAGAGTACAGGAAAAAGTGATGTTTTATGAGCAGTTGCTATTTTACAAGTGACAAGTAGCCTATATACGCCATAGCTTATATTATGTATGATAACATGAAAATAAAATAGTATTCCACCATCTGCAAAATGCTGCCAAATGTTCTATTTTCAATGGAAATCGGTAGGCTACGTCAAAAATACAATTAACGATTGCACTACAGTATGTGAAATGCGCTCAAAATGCGAAAATAACAATGTCTCTTTCAATCATATTGGAAAGACAATGTTCGAGTGGAAAAATTAACTTACTTAAGTTATTATCTGTAGCCAGCGAGACCGACTGGATTTCAGACGCAAAATTTTTTAAATGTCGGCATGGGGAATTTCCTCTCCCTTGTGCGTTATTATATTCAGCTTGCATAATATGAGACCTTGAAAACGAAAACTACCGATATGCAGGATGGTAGTAAATTGTATAAAGCACCCCGGAAGACTTGGGAAATACCGTTGCTAAGGTTATAATGCACTCTGTTGGCTAAAAGAGGCGACAATTAAACCAGAACGAACTGTAATGAACGAGACAGGCTTGCAGAGCATGGGGGGTATTACGAGTCGACATTTCAGATAGTGTAATTGCGGTATAAAGTGCTGTACATTTCTCAAACCGATTGTACCAGACAATAAATGACCACTGAATTTTGAAAGGAACATCTTGATGTGTAAAACCAATGGTAGGATTGTATATTAATTTCATATTTAGTAACATATATTGGTAATAGAATACATGGTAGAATGAGAGAATACTTTCACATGTTTATTTTGCATTTGAGTTAGCAGGCCTTTTCACAGCTTTTCTGGCATACGATCAGGCGATTGTTTGGTTTATCTTGTTGCTATGACGGAATTCTAATTTTATACGATGAATAAATATATTTATCAACTAAAACATAGATGCTATTGTCCACTATGTCACGCATGAGTAGGTATAGACTGGGTGGGGGGGTGCTTGTTAAATGGACTTGCTACGGAAAAATAGTGACACTCAGAAACTATGTATTGGCCAGAAATCGTTGCGAATCGTCTACCAATAAAGTTAAAACACAGTGCTTGTGTTTTCCACTAATAGTTTGGCTGCAGGAGCAACGAATGTCTCAGTTGAGAAAAAAGGTCTTGCCGGCGAGACCATCTGAACAAAGGGGTTACGCAGAGGCGTGGGGTCCAATGGTGATGGAACAGACGACAGAAACAACCCGGACGAGGCCATGGAGGCGTCATATTGGGCCTCCTGGTTCCAGCCAGTGGTGGTGGACGTCGAGTGCGGAAGTCGATGGCGTAGTCGAAGACCGTGTTCCTCCCCTGACAAATCTGGAGCATCTCCCGGGCTGCTTCATGACTTTACCGGGAGCGATCGAACACCAGCTTCATATCCTCTGTGAATGTGGCATGAGACGAGCAGACCGGAGACCGTACATCCCACACCGCTGTTCCCCACTCCCTGGCTCTGCCGGTGAGAAGGGTGATGATGTGGGTGATTCTGGCACAGTCAGTAGAGAAGGTGGAGGGTTGGAGATCGAACACCCGTGAGCACTGCGACAGAAAGGAGCGACAGGTACCTGGCTCAGGGGGTGGTAGACGGGGCTCTCTTCTCGGCGCCAACACTGAGCCTTGGGCGACTGTCACCGGGTTGGACGAAGTGGTCTCTTTTTTTCGAGCTGGAACTGTTGAAATTGAGTTGACAGGTTGTTCATGCTTCCAGTGAATGTTTCGAGAGTCTTGCTGAGCGACTCCAACTCCAACATTTGGTGCGACCCCAAAAGCACTCCTTGCCGGTCCAGAATGGACTTGAGCTGGCTGCTGTCCGCTGAGTCCATTTTAGCGAGTTTGTACTGTCAAGGTGCAGAAGGCGCAGATAGCACGTCAAAAATAAACCAAAGTTTATTGAGGCAGAAAACCAGGACAATAGGCGAAATTGTAGTCAGGAAGCCAAAAGGAAGGTCAAAACCAGGAAGACACGGCAACAGTACAAAATCATAATCCAAAGAAAAAAACAGGAAACAGGCAAAAAGTCAGGAACACAAGTAATCAGGTAGCAGGAAACAGGTAGCAGGGGAAAAGGCTTCTAGCGAAACAGAGACAAAAATAAACCGAAACGAACGCGCAACAAACACAAGACAGGGTGGAACTTAAATGCACTGACTAACGAGCAAATGAGAAACAGGTGAACAGCAGGGCAGGTGAAACACATAGGTGCTGAGATGGAAGGCGGGGCGGACACAACAGGGAAGTTAACACAAAAGCACATGGATGGGAGACGGAAAACAAAAACAAAAACACACGAACAAAAATGAACACAACCGAAAATGAAATAACAGAAAAACACATAACAGATTCACATACTGACAACACTATCTGAATTGAAACTGCCACCAGTGTCTGTCAACAGCCATTCTCCAGAAACAACTGCAAACCAATAAAAACATGGTGCTATCATCATTATCCATGCCATCAGACATTAGCCATCATCATCGGCTATGAAACTCTGACCCCTGCAGGTGTTTTTACACAATGAGAACAGTTGTTTTAGTCTTTTTTCTTTACTGAATGCTTTTTTTCAGTTAGCCTCTGAGCCTTTTTCACGTATTAGCATTAGCACTACTACTAATACATCAAATGGTCTTTCTTTTTATACCGTCCTGTCTGCAAGATGGAAACGCCAAACCTATGTAACACCATTCCATTTAATCTATCCTTTTCTTTTTCCCTCTCTCTCACACACGCTCTCTCCCACCTCTCTCTCCCCCTTTCTCTCTCCTCTCACCCACCTCTCTCCCTCTTTCTATCTCTCTCCCCCCTCTCCCCTGCCATCTCCCACCTCTCTCTCTTTCTCTCCCCCCCCCCCCTCTTCTGTTGGCCTTGGTTCTTCGCTGGGTTCTGACTCCGTTGTGATTTGCGAGCGGGAACTATTTGTTCTGCCAGATGACCCGTCTCCACGGGCGACAGAGACTACCCACAGTCCCATGCACCGTCTGATCCTCAAGGAGGTGAGCCGTGAAGAGCTGGGCATATGCAACACCGTGGGGGAGGGGAGGGAAGGAGGGAGGGAGGAGGAAGAGGAGGAGGAGGAGGACGGAGAGGAAACAATTGTGTGTAACACCCATAAACATCTGCTGCGAGTGCCCCCGACTAAAGCACCCTACAGGACACAGCATTTAATCACAAGCTTCTACAGTAGTTTGGCCAAATCTTATGGGGAACCATGGTCACGTTGTAGGGCTCTTTCAGTAAGCAGCACAGCGCAGAGTCAATAAATAATGTTTCAATTGGCAGTGTCCATCCTAATGCCACTGCCATGAAGCAGCAGCTTAGCACAGAAAAACAGGTCTCCGACGACAACGCGAATACGGAAAAAACCCTGCATCTCGTATCAGCTGATAATGCTCGAGAAGAAATGGGCAGAGCGGCCAATGATAAAGAAAGTGGCTGCGAGCTGAGGCAGCATCAAGGGGGGGAAAAAACACATTATGGGAATACGATCAAACTAATAAAAAAAAAACAATGTTAATGTTATGGCATGACATTGCATTTCAGCTCGAAGGCCCTTGGCTGTTTTTTTTATTGCGTCGCGTCCTCCATATTGGCAGGCAGGTAGAGTCTGATTGGTTGAGCTGTACACACTGAGGACCTTTGGGCTGTAAAATACCAGGATGCTCCTGCAATAAACCTCCGTAGGCCATCTGTGTGGTTTCTGGTCTGTTTTACAACCCCAACCTCCTCATTGCTGCCCCCCTCTGGCAGCACGAGTTAATGATGTGTATCAGGCACAAAGCCCTGCAGGGGTCCCAGCTGGGATTAAAACTTGCAACCTCCATGCAGCACAACTGCCGCAAATTCAGCTCCGCAATACAGGGGGCTCTAGCAGTGTAGCGTGTAGCAGACGGACAGATGGATATTTTTTAATAAACGTACTTTAGTTAGTTAGTTACATTTACTGTTTGAAAATGGCTTAAAAGAAAAGGCCTGAAATTTCTGCTAAAACTACCAAGTCTTTTGAGATCATTCTCTCTCAGCCTTGCCGTGTAGCTGCCTCAATGTAAAAAAAATAACAAAAAAAAATCAAAATCTTAATGGGATTAACCTTTTCGCACGTAAGTTCCAAAATATTTTCAACGGCCCCAAAGCGTGAGTTTTTTTTCTGTGTGCAACAGCTGTTCTAGAATTCGACTGTTACGTCACAGCACTAGCCTTCGCACGGTTGAGAGTTAGCTAATATTAGCACACACACATACATATACATAGCCTACACTATCACTACACTACACTGTCAGCTAATTGTTTGTGTGGTGAAAATGTTTTTATTTTTAATATTTTTCGCATGTTTTTAAATAGTTGTTACAAGTGGTGTATTCCGATTCTAGCAACCATTGCAATGGACACCCATGATGTTGGTAAAGTACATTTTTGAAGGTTGTACGTTACTGCTCACCATATGCTATGAGATGCTATTTATCTCTGATAAAGCTAATAACACGGGCGCAGCCATACAACGTCATCTCTGGTCCAACCAAAGATGATAACGTGACAAGATAACTCACTTCCAGGTTAACTTGTTTGAGAATTGATATGGTTACAGTTGGGAGCAAGTGGAGCATCTCTTCATCATGCATCATCTTTGGTTGAATGCGGAAGAACAAGATGGCAGCGCCACAAATCAATATTAGCCTACTACCGGATTATTTTTGAAAATGCGTTTTTCGAGTATTTCGTCAATTATTTTGATCACAGATGAGTTTACCCGTGATGTAAAACATTGTAAAGTGTAATCGCTATAAGATTGTGTATATTATATTTTCTGTCAGCCCGTAGTTAGCTCATTTTGATAGCTTGTTTAGCACTGACGTTAGCAAACTGTAGCTAAATCAACGTTATAGGCTAGGGTGTATTTGCTGCTTACATTACTTCTGTGAAAGTGTGAACGTCTGCATAAACAAATAAATGTAAATGTTGTAAAGATGTTTATTTGGTACAATGTTTTTGTGGAACAGTGTGTTTAGTCCTAGGGTTAGCCCACAGGTTTATTGTTGCGTCATTCGTAAATAGACGATTTGTGAATGCGCATGTAAGTGAGATCGTCGGTATAATACAGCTAGCTACGTAGTAACCCATATGCATACACTGCAAATTAAACTAGATGACTATTCGGATAACAACTAGCGTTGACATAGTAACATTTGCATTTCAGTACAACAATAAACGACGAGGTACCGCACTGGAATCATGTTTGCACTTTTACATTAGGATGCAATTGTTAGCTTGTGAGGTTAAAAACCACCAAACTGCTAAGATAGCTCAGTGTTGATGTAACGAAGATATTCGATGCACAGCAATGTGTCATTTATCGTTCATTTCAGCTTCTGAAATCGCAAGTTGATGGTATATTTTCCATAATATACACACCTCTGTGACGTGTCTAAACCGTGTTTCGCCGGCAGTAAAGCATTGTCACCGCATTCTCAACGGAGCGTTCCAGTGATACGTTCTAATCACATATTTGTGATGGTACGCGTTTGGGCCATGTCTGGAATGATCACATATTTGTGATGGTACGCGCGAAAGGGTTAAGAAGGTGGGTGGCTGGAAGCTATTCCAAACTCTGTTCCATAAGTTAAAGGTTAAAAGCTATAGTTTTTTTCTTCTCTCTTCATGCTGGGAGTTTTTAAGGCACAGGAAGAACTCTTCTGGAATGTTCTGTAGCGGAGTCAGAGGCCCCTGGATCGTTGCATGTTGAGGCCTCAAAGACAATGCACTTTGGAGGCGCCGTTATATTATAATGTGTTTCTCATTGTTTTTAATGGCCGTTTCAGTGTTTTTCTTCGTAAAAACTGGGAAGAGGGCCTGATAATTCCACCCCCAGATCTTTCTCTGATCTGAGTACACCAATGTAGGAGGAGAGCACAGAACATCAAAAAAGCCCTCTTCTCAAAACAACTTTCCCCACCTTTCATCCCCTGAAACCTTTTTATTTAATCCGTAATTTCCCAAAAAATTGGGTCAAACTGTGCTTAAATAAAGCAGCGGCGTCTATTCTCTATGATCAAAACAAGACATGAGACAAGGTGGGCGCTTTCATTCCATTTCCCATGATTGGAAAAAAAAACACGTGTATGAAACGAAAGATGAAAGACGAGTCGAGGGAGTGGGACAGATGTGGAGCAGGGAAGAAAGACCAAAGCAAAAGTGTGGATGGAAAGAAAGTGGGCAGAGATTCAGAGGTTATTTTATCAAGAGGTGTGACGTTGAACTGAAATGACCTGCTCCCTCAGCACCAATAGCTGCCGTTTATAACTCAGTGAAAAACCATTCACTAAAAAATACAATACCCAGAACACCCCTTCCCCCTTTATGTCTGTGATGGAATCATACAACATCAGCTGTCTGTAATTAGAGTCTGTCAAATTATCTTATCCTCTCCACTCCTTTCTCCCCTCGCCTTCTTCCCTGCCATTGGACTTCAGAGGTCAAGACTGGAGAGAGAGAGAGAGAGAGAGAGAGGGAGGGGGGAGGAGGAGAAAGAGATAGAGGGAGAGAGAGAGAGAGAGAGAGAGAGAGAGAGAGAGAGAAGGAGAGATATCCAGAATTTCTAGCTTTGGGCTGAAGAACACGAGCCCTGGCTGTATTAAAAATGCAAATAGTCAAAACATAACAACGCTCCAAGAAACATGGTGCCATTTAGATGTGCTTACTCACAGTCTCTCAGGTTACAAATAAGTCATAGTGCCATCACTTAAACGAGAGCGTGTCAAGCACAGTAGGGACCGATAGTGGAATCGAAGTATGGCACAGGGTAGACCTGGCAACCCAGAGACAGAGACAGAGAAAGAGGGAGTGGGAGAGAGAGAGAGAAAGAGCACAGAAAATTACCGATAGAAAATCCGATAAAGCTGGGGTAAGCTAGCAGGACACAAAGCCAAACAAGATAACACAGCATCATCAAAAAAGCTCTGATAACCTGGGGGTATGAAGGCAGCCGTGGATCGACTCCTATCTCACCCTGCCCAAAGAAAAAAGCAGGGTGAATCACCTCAATATTTTACACAGCATCTAGCAGTTTACGTTCTACCCCTGGACGAACTGCAATTGCCCAGAGGCTAACAGGAGGAAAAACACAGACCGTGACTAACTTAAACAGAAAAACCAAGGGATAAAAAGCCAGGGTGTGTTTTAATTAAATTCTAATCAAATTCAATCCCGAGTAGTATTTTTAAAATTTATTCCAGTGGGGGATAGGCTGCACAAGGACCTGGAGACGAGTGGGCAGAGTGGGGAGCCGCCGCGGATTCAGCACCGCGGACAGCGCTCTATTGATTGCCGTATGGCCGGTGCCCATAACCGCGGCTTTGAAACGACCGCCACCGAGGAGCGACCCGTAATGCGATTACGGAGCAAGGTCGACTCGACCGTCTGTTATTAAAAGCCTCTCTGCCCGTTTTGGGTGAAACGGCGCGCCTTTTTATTAGCCGCGTGTGTGTCCGCTGGTGAACCCCAGCTGTTGCTCTGAACGTTTGTAAAGGGGGAGAAAAAAAGAACAAAGGCCAAAATCTCGTTTTGATGAGAGAAATATTCTTTACTTTTTTGACTGGCAGTGGCAGATGCCCTGGTACAAACTAAGTAGCCTATGGAGCAATGGCAGGGAAGCCCAAGGAAACACATTTTAAATTCCCTAATAAATGCCTCAAACTCTGATTCGTTGTAGCAGAACCATTTATTTTTTAGTTTTAACACCATAGAAACCAATATTATAATCAGCACATATTTCCTGCTCGTCTAAAAGTGTGAATTCAGGAATTGTTCGCATTTTAGCGGAGAGACGGGTAGGTAGGGGGTGGCAGTTTTTAGTGGACTGGGAGGGTTATGGTCCAGAGGAACGGTGTTGGGTTCCGGCCAGAGATATTTTGGATCCTGATCTAATGAAAGATTTCCGCAGTAGTTGGTCTGAGGGATTGTCTGGGGTCGTCCCTTAGAGGGGGGTCCTGTCATGGTTCGTGGGTTATTGTTTTTTTTCCCGTTGCGGTTCTCCTTCTAGTTTTCCGATTGAGAATCTATCAGATTTTTTCCGCGTTCTGTTCAGAGGTTTTGTTTTTCCTTGCTCGTTATTCGTTTCACCTGTGCTTTTACCTGCGGGGTATTTAAGTTCCTCACTTCCGCTTCCCCGGTGCTTCTTTGTCATTCGACATTGCATTGAGCCAGGTATAGCCAGGTACTAGCGACCTTGTGATATTAAACGCTGTTTGTGTTCACAAGGGACTTGCTAATTAGCTTATTTTCAGGTGTAGGTATTATTTCTCCTGTTAACGTTCTGCGCTATTTATTTTGTCATTTGCTGTTCTCTCTGAGACAGTTTTTATTTGTTGTTTCGTTTGGTTTTACACTCTTCCGGCCGTCCGAACTTACTTGCCGAAGGTGTTTTTTTCTTTGCTAAGTTTCTCATTTTGGCTCCAGTATTGAGCTCGGGAGATTTAGTTTGTGTGTCACTCGTATATTCGACTTCGCCCTATTTTAGTAGGTTGATTTTCGTTTGGCTTTTTAGTCAAGGAATTCGTTTCCTGTCTTTTTATTTACATTTATTGTATTACTCCCTTTATTGGTCCTCACTGCGTGAGTGATTTGTTCTGATCCCCCTACCTTTGCATTTGATTATCCGCTACTAAAATCCATTACAGGCCAGGTCACTACACAACCCAAAGTTCTACCAAACTTCAGTTGTGCTTTAAGATGGGCACAGGTGAGACTTCACACGGTGACAGAAGCAGGTGAGTGACTCAGCTGTTCAGGCAGCTCTGTCTAGTTCAGGCCTTTCAAAAGCCTCTATTCACAAAATAAAGTAAAATATATGAAATATTCAGCTGTTGTTGCCCCCCCCCAGCTGATATATTCCATAACCATTAAAAATAACTAGACGCCAAAAATAATCCCAGCTAGCACCTAAATCTATGCCCGTAAATAAATGTTGACCTCACGTTTTTATATGTCCTCATTGTGATAGCTGGGGTGTTCACATACTTGTTCATAAATTTTCCCTGTTGGATAATAAATATATTTAATTGCTTAGCCTTTTTTGCGTCCTATAGTGGTTTATCTTCAATAACACTACAGACTTGCGACATCATCCATTCCACATTCTGATTTCATACGGGATGCTCACCGCATTGAGCCAGTTTTAATGGCTGCTTTCATGCTGTAATCCATATAAAAATGAGGAAAAGGTTAATGCAAATTACAGATCAATGTGTGCATGCAAATAAATAAATCAAAGCAAAATAAAATATTAAAAAACCAGACTGATTTGTGAAAATAAAGGGGCCCGTCGATCGAAGTCGCGGCTGACAGCAGATGATCCACCTTCTGAATTGTATTGATTGCGACAGTCCGGCCGCATGCGCTTGTGATAAGTAGCGCTCCCTCAGACTCTACAGTCCAGCCGCATGTGCTTGTGATAAGTATCGCTCCTTTAGACTCTACAGCCCGGCCGCATTCGCTTGTGATAAGTAGCACTCCCTCAGACTCTACAGTCCGGCCGCATGCGCTTGTGATAAGCAGCGCTCCCTCAGACTCTACAGTCCGGCCGCATGCGCTTGTGATAAGCAGCGCTCCCTCAGACTCTACAGTCCAGCCTCATCCGCTTGTGATAAGTAGCGCTCCCTTAGACTCTACAGCCCGGCCGCATGCGCTTGTGATAAGTAGCGCTCCCTCAGACTCTACAGTCCGGCCGCATGCGCTTGTGATAAGCAGCGCTCCCTCAGACTCTACAGTCCGGCCGCATGCGCTTGTGATAAGTAGCGCTCCCTCAGACTCTACAGTCCGGCCGCATGCGCTTGTGATAAGCAGCGCTCCCTCAGACTCTACAGTCCGGCCTCATGCGCTTGTGATAAGTAGCGCTCCCTCAGACTCTACAGTCCGGCCGCATGCGCTTGTGATAAGCAGCGCTCCCTCAGACTCTACAGCCTGGCCGCATGCGCTTGTGATAAGTAGCGCTCCCTCAGACTCTACAGTCCGGCCTCATGCGCTTGTGATAAGTAGCGCTCCCTTAGACTCTACAGCCCGGCCGCATGCGCTTGTGATAAGTAGCGCTCCCTCAGACTCTACAGCCCGCCCACATGCACTTGTGATAAGCAGCGCTCCCTCAGACTCTACAGTCCGGCCGCATGCGCTTGTGATAAGTATCGCTCCCTCATACTCTACAGCCCGGCCGCATGTGCTTGTGATAAGTAGCACTCCCTCAGACTCTACAGTCCGGCCGCATGTGCTTGTGATAAGCAGCGCTCCCTCAGACTCTACAGTCCGGCCGCATTCACTTGTGATAAGCAGCGCTCCCTCAGACTCTACAGTCCGGCCGCATGCGCTTGTGATAAGTAGCGCTCCCTTAGACTCTACAGCCCGGCCGCATGTGCTTGTGATAAGTAGTGCTCCCTCAGACTCTACAGCCCGGCCGCATGCGCTTGTGATAAGCAGCGCTCCCTCAGACTCTACAGTCCGGCCACATGCGCTTGTGATAAGTAGCAATCCCTTAGACTCTACAGCCCGGCCGCATGTGCTTGTGATAAGTAGCACTCCCTCAGACTCTACAGTCCGGCCACATGCGCTTGTGATAAGTAGCGCTCCCTTAGACTCTACAGCCCGGCCGCATGCACTTGTGATAAGTAGCACTCCCTCAGACTCTACAGTCCGGCCGCATGTGCTTGTGATAATCAGCGCTCCCTCAGACTCTACAGTCCGGCCGCATTCGCTTGTGATAAGCAGCACTCCCTCAGACTCTACAGTCCGGCCGCATGCGCTTGTGATAAGCAGCGCTCCCTCAGATTCTACAGTCCGGCCGCATGCGCTTGTGATAAGTAGCGCTCCCTCAGACTCTACAGTCCGGCCGCATGCGCTTGTGATAAGCAAAGCTCCCTCAGACTCTACAGTCCGGCCGCATGCGCTTGTGATAAGCAGCGCTCCCTCAGTCTCTACAGCCCGATGCTGCTTCTTCTGCTGCTGTTAAAGGCTACACGCTGGCCGTCTGGCTTGCCCCAGATCCGAGGACGTGATCAGCAGTATTGGTCATAAGAGCGAGTTCAGGAAGTCTTTGCCATGAATCTGGGTCACCGAGTCGATCAATGATATGGATTTCCTGGGCCCGGGCTTTACTTTATATGGTCTGAGACCTTAGATCTTAAGCCAAAGAGGCTTTAGCGCTGCCAGAGCGGTTCGAACCCAAGTCTCTGGACAGGGATTTGTGTCTCCTAATGATGCAATTTCATCACGATTTAATTGCATAATGATGTAATGCTGCAGTGACATAATTGTGCGATGGTATATACTAGATGTAGTTGCGTAATGATATAGTAATGCAATGGTGTAGTAATTGCAATGTGATGTAATGGTGTAAATCTCTTCACGGTCTATTCCATGTTTGCCCAACTAAGACTATAGATTCAAAACAGGCCCCACTGTTTCACACTGTAGAGCTAAAACAACGTATCATCTTCTATTTTATAGCGACTACCATAATGACTACCAAATCGGACTTCATGTGTGCATAATTATTCCTCTTCAATTCTTCTGTCCTCAACAAACCCCATAACCAAATACTAGGAGGATATACAGAGCTTATGTTTTATATGTTACTCATATGAAGAGCTTTGTCTTCCGCTGAGGATTTTAACCTGATCTAGGGCACACCTGAGATCCACAGAACCGCAGCCACCTGTATGATTCTGGCCCAGTGCTGCGTGCCATAGCTGCCTCTCTACACTGCCACCCGCTCTCAGTGTCTGCAGGGCACACCTGTTCAGTCTCTCCATTGAGAGCATAATAGCCAACACCCTCCAGCCCCCCCCCTCCCGCCTTCCCACCATGACTCCGTTTCACCCTCTGTTCTCTTTGAGAAGGCAGCCAGCCGGAATCAATTGGCCTTTTGGATGCAGGGCGCGGTCGCGGCTGAGCGTCGAGACGCCAGTGCTGATACCGCGTCACGGGACAGCGGGCGTGCGCTCGAGCGGGACGTCCCGGACAGATGCTGCTCGTTAAACCCCTGAGTTCTACACCTGCGCCACAAGCCAAGTACCTGGGTCCACCTGTGAGCAGGTGCATGCCAAGTCTCCACATTTTTATGATTAAAATACAGAGTCTGTCCTCCACAGTAGGGGGACAGTTACAAGTAATGTGAAATGTATTGTGGGGTCAATTATATGCAATTCAGAAAATTAAATGAATTCATCAATTAATTCATTAAAAAATATGAATTTAAAGATTCTTGGTTTGAATCACAATTCATTTTCTCAACTGGCTGAATTTAATTGGCAACCCTGATGTCCTCAGACATTAATGCAACCAGAATAAAATGGTGGGGTCACTGAAACCTGTTTAGCCTGAAGCCATGGACAGCCAGATGATTGCAGTGAAATTCCAGGACTAGACCCTCCTGTCTGTAGCAGCGAGTGCTCTCTGCACATGGATCCTTCTCTTCGGTTGGAAAATGTTTTCATGAGAAAAGAAACAGCTAAAAAGTGTGTTTTCACACAGCGGTGCACACCTTAGTTCTCGCTCAAGGTCTCCATGGTGACGAACAAGCTCCCCCTTGAGGCATCATTAAAAAAAGAATCCAAAACAAAACCAAACAAGACTTGTACAACACACTGCTTTTTTGAAACGTGAGTATTTTATATGCTGTGATCTAACTCACACACAGGTACACACAGCTATACACACACACACACACACACGTACTCCGGTCGCTACTCATATATAAGCACACAAACATGCACCCCCCCACACACACACACACATAAAACACAAATTCAAGCTCAGGTACAGACATTACATATTATATTATAATTATTCCTCAAGTCCAAAAATTTAGCATGCACCTACAAAAATAAGTGTGTCTGTGGTGTGTGTGTGTGTGTGTGTGTGTGTGTGTCGTACCCCAGGCAGAGTCTTCTGTTCATGAAGTGCACTTTGGGCTCTCAGTGCCGACTCTCTGGAACAGTAGGTGAGGAAGGCACAACCTGAGAGAGAGAGAGAGAGAGAGAGAGAGAGAGAAAATGAAGTCAAGTCAACTAGAAAATGACATGAATCATTACCATCATAACATAACCACAATTGTTATATGTACACGAGCAGACAGGAGCAGAGAAAGGGAGATGTACCGAGTGAGAAATTATGACTTAACTGTGCAAGGTCATATAAAGTATGTACTTTAAATATGCCCACACACTTGCATATAGAGGGAAAGAGAAAGTGACAGATTTCTCAGCTGTAAGTAACTGTGTGTGTGTGTGTGTGTGTGTGTGTGTGTGTGTGTGTGTGTGTGTGTGTACACTGCACTGAACACTGCACTCTGTCACTAGCATCCGCAGTGTGACTCAGCCCTGGTTTGACAGCACACCCTTATTCGTGACCCTTATCGCTCACAATGCACTTTTTTAGGTGATTATCCATTTTTACAGCTGGATATTTACAGAGGCAGCTCAGGTTAAGTACTTTGCTTAAGTGTCCCCCTGGGAACTGAAACAAAAGGGTTGGGTCAGGGGATCCAGTTCCACACATGCAAATCTTCTCCTTAACCTTACTGAACACACATGTAAGTCTTCTCCTTGCTCCTTACTGAACACACACATGCAAGTCTTCTCCTTAACCTTATTGGACACACACATGTAAGTCTTCTTCTTGCTCCTTACTGAACACACACATGTAAGTCTTCTCCTTACCCTTACTGAACACACACATGTAAGTATTTTCCTTGCTTCTTACTGAACACACACATGTAAGTATTCTTCTTAACCTTACTGAACACACACATGTACGTTTTCTCCTTGCTCCTTACTGAACACACACATGCAAGTCTTCTCCTTGCTCAATACTTAATACACACATGTAAGTCTTCTCCTTGCTTCTTACTTAACACACACATCTAAGTCTTCTCCTTGCTCCTTACTGAACACACACATGTAAGTCTTCTCCTTGCTCCTTACTGAACACACATGTAAGTTTTTTCCTGGCTCCTTACTGAACACACACATGTAAGTCTTCTCCTTGTTCCTTACTGAACACACACATGTAAGTCTTCTCCTTGTTCCTTACTGAACACACACATGTAAGTCTTCTCCTTGTTCCTTACTGAACACACACATGTAAGTCTTCTTGAACACACACATGTAAGTCTTCTCCTTGTTCCTTACTGAACACACACATGTAAGTCTTCTCCTTGTTCCTTACTGAACACACACATGTAAGTCTTCTCCTGGCTCCTTACTGAACACAAATATGTAAGTTTATCCTTGCTTTTTACTGAACACACACATGTAAGTCTTCTCTTTGCTCCTTACTGAACACCCTTCCTCAACACTGATCTCTTCAATGGACATTTGCAAACATGACCAATGGCAAGGCTATGATTTATCAGGATAGCAATTTATTCCATCACCAAATGCAGCACACATATTAACAGATTCCTTTGAAAAACAGCCTTTAAACTCATCAAGTATAAATCAGGCAGGCAGCTGCATGAGACACTGGGATTGTACCGTGTGCAGGAAATGTGTATCCATGCATATCAAAAATAATAAAACTGACTGACACACGCTTTACATGGTGAAATGATTATATTTATTCTGTATGATGCCCTTCTCAAATTGGAATTTTATGAGTATGCTTTACAAAGCACAACACAGAAGGCAGAATTAGTTGTAAGAAATTAGGTATGGCTAAGCATAATAACTTGGCATTATCAATGATAGGAGCAAATGGAAACAACGGTACGTATGATTGGTAGACTCTGGATGGAAACGCTGTCAGAGAACCTATTGAGAGGAAGCAAAAAAATAAACACAAATAATAATAGAGCATTAATAATGAAAGCCTGGCACAGGCCTTTGTAAATCTGGAGCGATGTTTAGTATCCGTGGCAACCTTGTCAGACGAGAGCGCTAATCTGTGGCACGCGTGCGGGAGAACAGGGACTAAAGAGAGAGCGCCCGCTCTTCCTTCTTATGTGTCCGATAATTTAATCAATCCTGAGCCATTTCTTTTTCACGCCATTTCAAACTATCGGATTTCAAGCCGGTAACAATTGATTAAACAATAAAACACTTTGTCGACTGCAATGCGAGCTCTGAATAGGACGGGAAATCTTCAATTAGTTTACTGAGACCTGGGACCAAGCCATATATATATATATATATATATATAAATATATAAATATATAAATTCGATAAGACTATATACTTCGGAAATTAAAAATTAAAAAGCTGTTTCTGGGCCTAATGAAAATGTGAAATTGATATTGTACAGTTACAGTGCTGAGTTGTGGATACCATTCATAATAGTGATTAATAACTGCCCTTCCCCAGAGAAATATAAAATAAATGTAATATTGCACACCACAAAGTTACCTTTCCACACACCACCTCAGACTATTATGGGCTGAACAACTATCAGCACCTGATTGGGTGGTTCACCATCGGGCGAAACAAAAATAGGCTCTTATATAACTTGCGAGAAAACACATTAATAGAACTGGGAAGCACATTAATATAAGATCAGTCCCCTTGCACACGGGTGACCTCGGTCATCAGTGGTCATGTGACTGACTGGAACACTGGCATTCTACTTCATTTTTGGAATTTTTGGAAAATTTTATGAATGGCACTCATGTGTAGAGAGAATGTTAGCTTGGGACAGTGACCATGGCAACTCTATCCGTGCTTAAAAGGCAAAAGTATAATTGGCAGTCTGTGTGATTTAAATTCTCAGTGAAGACAAAAGCAGAAGGACAGTGGATGTACAAAACTCAGAACCAAATGAGAGACAATGTTCACGTAAGGCTTGTAACAAGAAAATCAGAAGAGACAGAAACCTCTCCTTTGAAGTCACACTCCTCCCATTATGCAGCCCTGACCAATCAGGTCAGTGATAAATCTGCCTTAGTTTAGCAAATGTGCAATAATGCACCTGTCCTTTGCCAGTCCTGTAGCTTCACCCTGACCTCTTCCCCTCCAACACACAGTGAACCAATCAAACACAAACGCCAGCCTGGATTCAATCAACAATGTTTGTTCCTTAACTTTAACCCACAGGCAAATACATTCAATCATTCATGTCATTTGTTTTCTGCACAAACACTGTTTGGCAAGTTCAACAATCAGGAAAATGTACTCAACAAACTGTGCTAATTGTGAATAATATACTGTATTATAAAAATATATCAAACTGTGCTAATTGTGAATAATACACTGTATTATAAAAATATATCAAACTTGCACTTGATTCTAATGAGTCAAAAACGAACCCTTTAATGGTCTGATCATCCAAGCCTTATCTTTTTTCTGTATTCTTGGTGTGCCAGTTAAAGGGTTAAGGACAAATGTTGATTGAATCCCGTCCAAAGTCTCAGGCAAATATTGATTGAATCCAGTCCAAAGTTAAGGGCACATGCTGATTGAATCCAGGCCACAGTGTTTTGCTGTCTTTGTCCTCACACATATTTCCTCCTTCAGGCTCCGCCGATGGATGAAAGTGGTCGTCTCTGCTATCGAAGGGGATGCTCGCATTCTCCGTTATGAATCACTGACCCGTGAGTCTGGATGGAAGGACGCCCTCCCCTGATTGATTTGCGGTGCTTAATTGGCTTTATTGCGGACTATGCCGCACTGGGGCTGGCTCTCAGGGCTGCCACCAACCCCCCCCCCCACAACCCCCATACAATCTCCAGCAACCAATATCACATTCACTTCCATTTAAGAAACCTTGTTTAATTGCTTTTTCACCATCTCCCATGCTATTGTGGGCTCGATCCTATGGGATTATTAGCAACCCTGGGTCCTCAATAATTAATTGCCAGCTATTTATACGGATACGGGCAGTTCCTTTAAGTCCACAACCATGTGGAAGAGCTATTTCATAACGCGGCTGGGGTACAGGAGAGGGAGGAAATTAAGCGAGATAGAGAGAGAGAGAGAGAGAGAGAGAGAGAGACAGAGAAAGAAAGAGAGCGAGAGAGAGAAAAGGAGAGACAAAGTGAGACACATAGAGAGAGAGAGAAAGAGAGAGAGAGAGAGAGAGAGAGAGAAGAGAGAGAGAGAGAGAGAAAGAGATAGAAAGAGAAGATGATAGCTAGCAAAATAGATAAAGCAGGGGACACAGAGGTGAAGAACAAACACAACAGCATGAAAAATCTCTGACAGCCCTGGTGCAGGAAGGCAGCCACGAATCAACCACTATCTCACCCCCTAAAAATGAGGGTGAAGCACCTCAATATTTTACAACGAGAGGGGAAAAGATTAGGCTCAACGGTGTTAGATGTGGCTTTTCTATCTTTCTGACAGAGGCCTGCACAATAGGATGGGGTGGGGTGTTTGCTTGTCACAGACTATTATCCTGTCAGTCTTCCCTAAAAAGTGTTCAAGAAAAGCTCCTTTTTTATCTGGTCTAGCTCTGCCTTCCTGTGACATCACAATTCTCAGTTCCATGGCTCTCCCTGTATACCTCTTACGGCAAATGGGATACAAAAGACTCCCATCAATCACTGACTTGTTTGAACAAATCAAAAGGCCTGCCTCTCCACAGCAACACACAATGATTGGTTCAAACCAGTCAGTTGTACATTGTAGCTCCACCAATTTTTGGTTTCATGAAACCTCACCATGCCACCATCATCTGACACTAACAATCAGCTCTCAATTTCCGGCACAATTAGCACTAATGGGCCCTCACCAAGTATCCCAACCAGGTTTATGTTTTATTTATTTAAGCATTAATTATGTGTTTATGTTTTAAAAGTACTTGTAAGCTGCTTAAATCTGCCCAAATTAGTTTTTAATGGCCCCAACAGTGGTGTACAACTGAAACATGACATACTTTTATAAATTATAGATTCAAACACATGAGGGACTGATCAGAGATCAGTCACAAATTACTCATTACATTCTGTGGTTGTATTTAATTGGATGCCACTCTAAAAGCCCGTGTGTAACAGTGTCAAAATTTCCCAAGCTGTTTTTAAAGGAAAAGACCAGTGTTGCCAGATAAAATTGCATGCACATGCACTTTTAGAACTGGCACAGTGACAGTGCATATTGTTCTGAATCTGGCAACCTTTTAAATATACAGTAGTACATTTGGCCAGTATTCATGTTATCAGTGTCCTGAGGAAAAAGCTTACAGCATGACGGGTTGATTTCGGCACAGTAAACGGGACTCTCTTGTTTTAACTATTGTGCTCCCTGAAAATTTGATCTTTTCTGGGTAAAGAAACAGGGTATGAAATTAACTTTTTTCACCCATTGACCAGAGAGGCTTGTGGATTCTAAACATCACCAGCCATTGTCATTTCATCATTTTACCAGCCACATTACCGTTTACAATATAACACTACCTGGCTGTTTACTGGCCAAAGTGGCTGCTAGAGTAGAAAATCTTGCCAGCCACAATCAAACTTTTACCAGCATTTGGCTGGGGGCGGGTGTTAATGTCATACCCTGTAAAGAGCCGATGTTTATTACATGCTTTGTTCACGAAACCTTGCTTTCTATCGCTCTCGGCTTCGTCCGCAAGCCACAAAGACTGAAACCTTTCCGGAATGATCTGGGGGTCTGACTGAGGCTCCATTGAACACGACGAGGGGATAAAAAAAAAAGAGCAAATTTCTTGTTCTTTGATTAAAAACTTTGACTAATAGGTTCTGGCATGTACGGGGGTACGCATGGGGGGGGTTTGGAAAAGCTCTCTCAGGCTCTTAAATTGCATATAAATCTGTGATAATTTGCGTAGGAATTTCTCGGCTAATCGTTCCCAGCGGGGCTGAGGAGACTGCATAATGAATGGCCAGGCAGGAGAAAGGAACCGCAAGAGAGACCAGCGCACACACGCTGAAGGACGACTAACAGCCCTCCTGCAGCTGAGGCGGGTAAACTCCGCTCCTGGAGGACCGCTCCGGGTACGCAGGGTTCTGTTTCCACCAATTACCCCTGACTCAATGGGCTAATTAACTCTCATACTCAAATTCTGCTTTAACGCATAGATTACACTAGAGTAAAACATTTCAAATCGGTGCGTAAACACAGCCATCAGGTGCTATTGAAGAGTTTATCAATCCATATAGCTAAAATGTCAGTCATACACATGATTGGGTTGATTAAAGAAGTTGGTATTAGAGCCAGAAGCCCTTAGCATTGGTGGGCAAAGAGGGCTTTTTGCTCTTAATTATTTAATCAGCCCATTATTATCTGATGGTTTAGCTACATTTTTTGATATTTTCATGAATTAGTGCTGAAGACCGTGCCTACATGAAACATGCTACTGTGGTCTAATCCACACCTGCCAACATTTCGGTTTTGAAATACGGGAGATTGTATTTTAAAATTATGAAACCAAAAAGCTAGTTTAGAAGTTAAGAAAGAAAAAAGGGGGCAGCATGAAACACACAGCCACCGCCAGAACCTCTTCTTTTTTCTTGAAGCGCGCTACTTTTGGGTTGCCAGGTTGTGTTGAAATAGATTACGGGAGATTGTGTAGTGTGCGGATTATGTTTAAAAGTAGTAAATCTGCAAACTTCGCTTACGTCAAACAAACAGATAAGACCGATTGATCTGTTCATGATGAATTTTCATAATAAACTTTGAGGGCTGGGGAAATTACGGGTTTCCAGGGAGAAACAACAATACGGGAGTACGCTAGTAGACGGCTTTAAAATACGGTAGAAACCCGAGAAAAATGGGAGCCTTGGCAGTTATGGTCTAATCTACGAGTGAATCAGCGTTTGTATACACAGTTAAATAGCTAATTGAACCAGGGGTAATTGGTGGAAATAAATGCTTGTAAACACACTGGCCCTAAAGTAATGGAATTGCTCTCTTTGCCTCCAGAGAAACCAGCATGTACATACATGAGACCCAACCAACAAGTCTTACTCAAGAGAGACTAGCACACACACTCGCACACACACAAACACACACACACACACACACACACACACACACACACACACACACACACACAGACACACACAACAGAACTTACTCTAGAGAGATCAGCTTGAACACTTTGGGTGGTCCCTCACCATAGAGACAGTGACTTAGCACACATGGTCTGACAATTAGCTAACTGCCCTACAGTAAATCAGTTTTATACACACAGTCCTGACCAAGAAGACTGGCTTAGTGCAGGGGTTTCGGTACTGATGATTTTTGGTGTGCTTCAACACCATTGATTAATTTAAGGTACTGATTAGTGATTGGCAGTACGTGAATGAACAAATCTTTTTGAACTAATCTTTAAAGTGAACTGAGTGTACCGGATCATCACTCTCAATGATTCGTTCATATGCTTGCGTGCGCGTCAGCTAACGTTATAGCTAAAGGCGGGCCTGATAGTCGGAATGAAACATTGAGATAATGAAAAGAAACCTTGCTTTTTGCCACGAGGAAGCCTATCACAATTCAGTGAGAACAGGTGGGATTTTCAAAGGAACTGTAGCGAACTGTACTGACCACAGACTAGTCCTACTACCACAGTTCAGTCCTACTGTACTGAACTGACTAACCTATATGAACTGCTGACTACCTATATGAACTGCTGTTGCTGCAGTAGCCTACATAATTGTCAACCGAATCAGTTACTTTCTGCATAGGCTACGGGCTACTCAGTAGCCTAATAAATTAGTTAGCAACAAATGGCGGGAGTATTAGTAAAATAATATAGCGCGGTCAACAGTTTTTTGGTACAGTTTCACATTTAAAGAATATAGCCTGCAATCTTACAAAATGATCGGAACCTGTAGCCTACCTGTAGGTCTACTGGCATCTGACGTCCACCCAGCGTAACGTTACCGTAAGCAAAACGGTTCAAGCATTTCTAATCAAAATTACATATAGGCTACTGTAGGCTATAGTTTACATTTTCCATGTAGGCCTATTATGTGACTATCAAACTAAGATAGTTAATGAAAGTCTGCCCGTTTCAAAACTGTAAAAATGATATTGATTAAATGAAGCACATTCGTGTTTTCTTTTGTATCAAAATAGCACAATAAATGTAGGCTATTTTAAGTAGGCCTAATATGCTATAACCTCACAAATATAATCAATATGTGGCTATATGTTTGTTTCTTCTTTACACTTGAAATTCAGTAAGAAGTCTAGCTAAAGCCCTTTTCTTTATTTGTTTGTTGTCATGTAATTTGAGTCTAGATCACGCACTGCGTGAATGATTGCTATTTTAATCTGAACCGCTATTTTTATCTGGTAGCCTACTACTGACAAACTGGGTGATTAATACCATTAGGCTACATCAGTGCACCTAGCTCAACCCTTTGTATAAGGGCTACCCCCATATGACTGAGCATCGACATTCAATTTGGGAGAAAAAAAAAGAGGATAAACTATGACCCTTGTCACCCTTTTGACAACTTTACCATTTGAAAACGCAATGTTTTACAATATGCTACTTACCACGAAATGGTCAGAACTTGAGAACACACAAATTGTCATGTCATATTTCCGTAGCTTCTAATCCATATTTAAAACGCTCACCTGGGAGCGGCCATATAGTAGGCTAATCCACAAAACTATATAACTACAAGGAAAACATACAAAAAGTTCATATGAGGTTTATAGAAAAGGTTTATATGTTTTACTTGCAGTGCTTTTGACTGGAATCATTTTGCACAACACCTACGAATGATATACTGAACTACGAATAGCTATAGTGAAGTGAACATGCATGCTGTTGGTATATTTGTGCGCTTGCGCAAATGACCCCTGTGAATGAATCACATAGTCAGTGACTGGAATTTACATTACATTACAGGAATTTTAGCAGACGCTCTTATCCAGAGCGACTTACACAACTTTTTAGCATTTTTTACATATTATTCATTGATACAGCTGGATATATACTGAAGCGATTCAGGCTAAGCACCTTGCTCAAGGGTACAACGGCCCTTTCGGTTACAAGGCCAGTTCTTTAACCATTATACTACACTGCCGCCCATAGAATCTTTGTACTGAACTGAACTGAACGATTCGAATCAGTAAAGTGATTCGTAATTTCCACCACTACTACTGATTGGCTAAAGAGTCCACACACCAAAATTGACTACTGATTACAGGAAATCACAAAAACCCACAGACAATGTGACCCTCTAGGACTTGAGTTTGACAGCTCTGCTCTAAAGAAAGCTTACCATGTTTTCCATGTAAATTCACTTGGGGCTAGTGACTGGACCAAAAATATATTAAATAAAAAAAGGAGTGTATGGATGGAGTAGCAAAGTGAGGTGTCGAACAATAACGTTGAAATAAATCAGTGTGTAATTGTGTCTGGGGGGGGTTCAACTGCACAGGATTGTGGGTAGGAATCCCAGCGGTCATTGAGGGAGTATGACTTTCACAAGGTGTTCTCTCTGATCAAGGTGCTCTCCCATATATAAAACCCCTCTAAAAAATACAAACTGAATTCACAATGTGCATTTAAATTATTCATCTAAAATGTGGAAGAAAAAGTGAGGGAGAAGAATGGCTACAGATGTATAATATATGTCATTTATAATACTACACCAATATGCTGTCCGAGGATCTGGGTGAATTTTGAAATATGATCAACCCTAGGTTTTTTTCTTTGTCATAATTTTAATTTTTAAACATGGCCTGTCCTCATCTCCGGCTTGAAGGCAGTGCTCCGTTCAGAATAACAAGGATGACTGCAGTGTCTTCCTCTGGTAGGCTAACCTGTGGATGGCCCTGGAGGACAGACAGGTCAAAGCAAGGAGGGGAAGTAGACCAGAAATAAATCAATTTGTAGGGGGTGTGACAGCTGTATTCATCCTCCCTTCCTTCTCACTTTCTCTTTCTTTCTCACACCATGTCTTCCACTGTCCGCTCTCCCTCCCTCCGATTTAAGCCAGAGGATAAAAATAAAACAAAAACAAAAACCCAACCAAGACCAAACTGTCAATGTGGCTCAGGAATGTGTCTCGTCCTGAAGGCTCAAGATAGGCCTACACGTTGTATTACAAAAACCCAAAGGCATTACATCTACAATGCAATAACATGAGAAACTGTGCTGCTGCTCAAGGTCTGCTCAAAGGTCTGGATTCAATCAACAGTCATCCTTATCTTTGACTTACATGACTTCTTTGACTTACAGTTCTTCTTATTTTAAAGGATAGATTTCCATGTTCATTTTGGGCTCACCAAATTATTTTTGTGAAAGTCGTATTTTGTTATTTTTTTTACTACTGTAAATATGCGTGTACTTCACACGTGTTTCTGTAATAAATTAATGAATGCATTAATTAATTAATTAATGAAAGGAAAAAATAATACAATTAGTTGTAAGTTAAATTTAAGGAACAAATGTTGATTGAATTCAGGTCTAAGTCACCCAAAATAAATCTGTAACTACCCTGATCTCTCTAAAACTGGGCTTCGGTAATGGCTACAGAAAGATAGAAGAAGAGATTGAGAGAAAGAACAGGGAATGTAGTCAGGTATATGGGCCATGCAAATACAACAAAGCCCCCTGGGCCGGTACACTGTAGTCAGAAACATTAATGTAATGTAGTCGGTAGGACTCATGGGAAAAAATGTATTACGTGTGACGTTTTTTAACCATTCAGATATTAGCAAAAATAATCTCTGCTGACGTTTCTTCCTTAATTTCCTTCAGTCATTCTGACCTCAGGATTGACCGATCAGTCACTCCAGTGTGGGTTAGATATCATTGGTTGAAGGGTCTAGGCATTATGCTGTAGCAGTAAAAAAAAAAGGGCCAATGGGATGCTGGCATATATGTAGTGAGTATAAATCAGAAAATGTAAATTGATGTTATAAAATGCCTTTGTCAGACCACACTTAGAGCATAATATGCAGTCCTCGGCACCACCATACTACTAATAGAGATATTGAAGCTCAGGAAAAAATGCAACGAAGGGCAACACAATTGATTCCTGGTATGAAAAGTTATGAGTAAAGGCTCAGTAAGGGAAAGGAAGTTTAGGCAAAGAAGTCTACAGTAGTTTTTAGGGTGAGTTATCTCAGTTGAACAAGGGGGAATAGGTGGAATTTTGTGGAAATTAGCAAAAGGTGGAATTTTGTGGAAATTAGCTAAAGGTAAATTCCACTTCATGATCAGAAAGTATTTTATACACACAGTAGTCAAATAGCTTGCCAGGTCATGTAGTATCATGTAGGCAGATACCCTAGAGATGTTCAAGCCCAGAATTTATGCAGTACTGGAATACTATCTAGTTTGCAGAGGTGCAAAATCCAGGTTCAGAAAGTAAAAGTCCATCCCAGTATTTTTTTTCCCAATCACCTGGATTTGCTAATTAGCACAATTCTTCAGCCAGGAGATAAAATTAGTGAAATCAGCTGGCTGAGTTAATGTGTGGAAGAAACACATAGCAGTACTTTTACTTTCGGAACGCTAGATTTTACACCTCTGCTAGCTTGTATGTAGATGGTGAATGTAGATGGGCTGAATGGCCTGTTCTCATCATTATGGCTTCTTGTGCTCTTATATATTAGGAATTCCATATTGTAGTGATTCTGCAGTTTGTTATTTTTCCTTGAATCCAGCAAAGTAACAAAATGCTCGAAGCAACTCGTTTTCGGATTAATTTATACTTGAAGTTAAATTGCTCTTTCCAGATGAAATGTGTTACATACTCGTTTTGCATTTGGTAGGGCTATGCGACCTGGTGTTCCATTTGTGTAGCAGCAGAGCTGTTGCTAAGAGACTGCCGTTGCACAAAAGACAAAGGAAAAGAACGATGGATGTGGCAGATTCAATTGGGAGCTGACATCTGTAAATATGCACAATGCTTCAAAATTAGCTGAAGAATTGAACAAAAACATGAATGTGTGAATGAAATTGGCACCCAGTGCAACTGGAATTTAATTAATCTGTATTGCTGCGAATATGAGCTCCACAAAATTGGAGTCAGTGCAGAGGGTTTATTTCAAATAATATGTCTGGAACAAATGTGTTCCATGTGAATTTTAGGCGAGAGCTACGAAAATGAGAATTACTTGTGAAAGAATTTCCATAAATTGCTGCTGAAGAAACTTTTCCGGTTTGCAGTGCAGTGAGACGGTCAGTCTGAAGTATTATAATTATAAAATTTGCGAATGCGTCAAGTCAACTTTGTTTCAGCAATTCAGACAATCCCAATCAGCTGTCCCTGAGCTTATTTATGACCGACGACAGAAAGTGGACATGCCTGTCCTTTGGCAGTTGCCGTTGGTTTGTTGATTTGCGTGAGAGAACACCATCTTTTATTTGTGATGAATTTGTCTCTCTCCACCTGTTGTGAAAGGGGAACCGGTGATAAAAAACATTAATTATAATTGTCAATGTTACCATGGCGAGAGGAGCTGAACCCTACTCTATATCTTAAAGCATTTTCTGATTGATAAACATTGGTTACCAGGGATGGTTTAGCATAAACATCACCACCTTTGCTACCATTGGTACAACTCCCACTTTGTATTTTTAAATACTTTTCTGGTTTTCCTCTGCCACTTTGGAATGCCCAGTTGTATTCATTGTCAGCGCTCACTGCTGCAACCTCCACTATCCCTTTGGGAGAACTTAATGCGCAATTCAACAGGTGGACCATGAACAACCCGATCATGCACTAGAACAATGCCTTAACAGGATGTGTCACCCAGCAGGCCCTACGTTTATGTTTCAATAAGGTGTTTTTCTAACTGGGACTTACTAATCTGTCTCTGTCAAACAAACATAGAGGAGGTTTGATTTATTTTTTGCCATTTTTGATTGACAGATCAGTTCTTCCTCTTGGAATGCAGTTTAGTCCCATGAACAGAAACATAACAGTTTTTAACCTTCTTTTAACCAGCTGATAACTAATCTCTCATTGTCAGTGATGATCTCAATCAATGTGGGTAGGGAGTCTCAGAGATTCTGTAGCCAATTAGATATAGGGGAATATTTTGAGTGCGAGATATAGAGAGACAGTTTTGGGTGAGGTAAATCTGGAAACCCTGCTCTTTCAAGAAGTGCCGGGGGATCCTAAATGACCACCTGAGTCAGGATGTACATAAAAACCACTCACCTGGAGAACAATACAAATATAAATCTACTAATGATACAATCAAATATAAATTTGAAGGCTCACATACTGACCGCATGAAAGGGTTCTATTTACTGCCATTAATAAAAAAATTAAAAAAGGCCTGCATTGTTGCATCACACCTAGGTGACCACGAACATCATTGGAATGACATTGCACCCACAGAGAAAAAGTGCCCAGCGACATTAAGGGGTGAAATCAGCCTGTAATTAAGTACCTGCGTATACTGCAAATCATCCAATTACGACAGGACCCAGGTCTTAATCGAACTGATCTCTAAATTAATTTTAAAATTCTATCAGGGTGATTTTCTTTCTTTTTTTCTATGCTGAATTATTATTTTTTTTTAAATCTTCTTGAAAACACCCCATCATCTGGAGCTGGCCCAGGATCAGAGTAAGATCAGTGTCCTTCCCCAGGACTGCTACTTTCCAGGGGGTACTGCAAGATGGTGCTTGGCAGCTATCCTTCTCTGTGTCCCTCTGCAACAACCCCCCCTGCCCCACAAACACACCCCTGAAGACAACACGGGGGTGCATCCCTGCTGTCATTCAAACTGTAGACAGCACAATGGGGGGTGACAAGAAACTGGAACACTCAAAAATTTTGTCATCTGCCTTTAGCAGGGTGTCAGTGCAGTTGACAGAATGGGTTTCTTACAAAAACTTGAGACCTTTTTTTAGACTTGTGGATGATGCAATGCTTTTTTGTCATTCAGCAGCTCTGAGAGCAGAAGCGCATGCTAGAAATAAGGCCAGGTCAAACTGAATACATATCACATGAGCAGTAGCTTCACCCTCAGTCTGGAAACAGTCCTTGATTTGTAATTGAAATAATACTGTCTCTAAATTATTCCACTGCTTAGCAGATGCCCTTGTCCAGAGCATCTGACACAACCCATAACTTACTTTTAAAATTATTATTATTTTTTTTACAAACGGCACATTTATATCTCTGCATGTCTACTTCCCATTATGATCTTCATTGCTCAAGGATACAACAGCAATGTACCATAGTGTATCAAGCCCAGTTCTCTAACTAGTACACTACAGTACTATATGGTACTGCACCTCGTCAACATTTGTGGTGTTTATGTCATAGCTGTAGCGTATGTCACTGACACACTTCAATATCCAGGTCCTACAGTGGATAACTACTGTCCTGTGCTGGGTAGTAAGCTCTATTTTACCCCCTAAAATCTCCCAGTACCCCAACTCCCTTCATCTCCTGCCTTAACCTTTGACCTACTTGTCGTCTTTCATTACATAATCAATCTTCACCTTGAGCAACTGACACGCCTTTCGGAATGTCGGGTGCCTCCTTCCAAAATCCATCTTATTTTTTAGGATTGGTTTTTTGGTGGGAAGATTACCGAAGTGATGAAAATAAACCTCAGAGCCATCGCGCTCATCAGAGAGATTACAGCTCCCGCATTAAGACAGGTTGGGCTCAGCGCATCTAATTGGGCTCAGAATGAAGGTCTTTTTCCATAATCACCATTAGCATAATCATCCTCATTATCATCACCACGGTCATCATTGCTATCACCATCTTCATCATCATCATCATCATTCTCACCATTATCAGGATTACACTCTGTATTTAACTAATACACATAATAAAGTGTAAGATCTGACAGCTGTAGGCAGGCACTGGTAGTCAGGATATGAGATGAGCAAATCCAGGAGCACTTGGAACAGGCAATTGGCTACATCTCCAGTAGATCTAACACTAAATCTGACTTAGCGCCTTCATGCAGATGCCTGGTGGCCATGGCACGGCGCCAAGATTTTGCTCAAATGAGACATTCATTGCTCCTGCAGCCAAACTATGAGTGGAAACCATCATATAAAATTAGTATTCTGTTATAGCAACAAGATAAACCCAACAGTAGTTTGATCGTATGAAAAAAAAGCTGTGAAAAGCCATGCTCAATCAAATGCAAAATAAACGTGAAATTTTTGTCATTATACCACGTCATTCTACTATCAATATTTGATACTAATTATGAAATAAATATACAATCCTACCATTGGTTTTACACATACAGATGTTCCTTTCAAAATTCAGTGGTCATTCATTGTGTAGAACAATCTGTTTAAGATATATTCACCAGTTTAGCACATTATTACATGATGTGGAACGTCTACGCACATAACCCCATATGCCAAACCTGCAGCTCTGAAGTATTTCACGTCATTCCGTTTTTTTTCCACAACTGTTTTATCCGATTGAGGACAGTTTATCCTTTTCAACAGTAATTTTTTCTGGGATGCTTTGAATAAATTACAGCCCAGCGTAATATAATTTTTAATCTAGTCAATGTACTATAATGCAAACAGCTACAGAAAACACATTCGCTGACGGAAAATTTTCATCCTCGATATGAAAAAAGTACTGCTTGTAATATGCAGTTCTTCTCGCTGGCTACATATGTACGCTAGTTTTTCCACTCGATCACTGTCTTGTCGAGGAGCTTATGTTATTTTAACATTTTGAGTGCATAGTGTAAACATTCATTGCTCAGTCATGATTCTTGTTTGATGTACCGACTTTCATTTAAGCTAGAACATTTGGCAGCCTTATCCTGTTGGTGGAATATTATTTTATTGTAAAATAATATAGGTTTTACGTTTCGTATCTTCCTGGGCTATACTTGTCACTTAAGGCATGAACAATACTCATTCCAATTTACTGTGCGCTGATATGTGCTAGATGAATGTAAAATTTTCCTTGGAGTCATTATGAATGGGAACATTGTATATAAAAAAACTACAGAAAAATGTGATCCCAGGGCAAATTAATACATACTGTAGAGTACAGAAAAATGTGATGTTTTATTGAGATACAAGAGTGAATGATTAGCCTACACATTTACCTGTGTGTAACAGTGTGATATGAATGTTTTCATCTTAAACCATCACAAATCACACCGTTTTTTGCGGGTTGCTTTTCGTTCTTCCTTTTTGCCCAGTCTCTCTGTAATTATTCTTTCTGCGTGAGAGAGGGAGTCTGTTTTCTTTTCTTTTTTATCCTCACTTTCTATGGAGTTTCCTCCGTTCTAGTGGTGCTCGCTTCCGAGCACTTTCAGATTCCCTACTGTCGCGCCAGGTCCTCCGACCCAGCCCCTTACACAAAGTTTTTTTGTCAATTTATTTTTACTTTTTACTGATTAAATAAATATAAAGTTTATATTGTAAATGGTACATTTAAGCCATTTGCCAAGTGTTTGTGATGCTAACACATGGAGTTATAAAGCCTCAAACAGAGCACCCCCTAAATAGGTGAGAATTTACCAAATTTGCCATCTGCGCGAAGGGGTTGGAAAAGCACAAAAGGTGGTGACAGAAGAATTACCTCAGACTTAAATCAGATATTTTACTGGGAATAATTTAACTCCTTAGACCTTTTAGACATCAGTAAAATTGCTGCAAATTTCTGGCATCTATTTGCAGCAATATTCAGAAAATAAGTAATTTCATACAACTGAACATTTGGTTTATTTGCAAGCTTTCTTAAAAAAGTTCTCATGGAACTACAGGAGTGTTTTGAAACTTTTTATGGCATCTAAAGAGTAGATGTGGTGGCACCCTGCCGTACGGGTTAAAGAATTGGGCTCATATCCAGATTTTTTGCATGCTCAGTTCACAGATGTGGCACAGCCATTGTACCCTTGAGTGAGATACTAAAACTACTGGAGACTATTTGCTGTGCTCTACTGGCTCAAGTCCGCTTCTAAATGTTCTCTGGGTGTTGAAGCGAGAATACAATTTCAGAGGCTAAAGAAAAGCCAGTGGGCACAAAAAAAAAAAATAGAAATGGGTTCACATTTTATATGCTAGATGCGCCCACCTCCCCTTCACTTGGAACCTTTTCAGCTCGATGCCTTCCTCTGCATGTGCACGACTCCAAGAGTAATTAAGCCTCTGTTGCTTCAGTACATGTCCAGTGGCACAGCAGGGTGGCAGCGTAATATAATGGTTAGGGAAGTGAGCCTATAACTCAGGGGTTGCGGGTTCAATTCTCAGGTGGGGACACTGCCATCGTACCCTTGAGCAAGGTACTTAATCTGAATTGCTTCAGTAAAACATCCAGCCCTATAAATGATTTGTATATAGAAAATGCAAGCTGTGCATGTTGGTCTGAATAAGAGCACCAGCTAAAGATAGTAAGAATAGACAACATAGAAAGGCATAATGAAAGAAGCAAAGTGGGCGGTGTGAATCACACTGGATGGGTCTTAGCTTTGCGTTAGCAACGTTAGCATTGTTCTATTTCTCTCATGCAGAAGCCCCAGGTCCCTGTTTATGGGCATGGGGGAAAAGAGGGGGGGGGGGGGGCGTTCTGTTCTGGCGAGACTCTAGCTGTGAAACAGCACCCTGGCTCAAGCCCTAATCTCACTGTATTACACCCCACCCTCCCCCCTCCGTGCCCAACATGGGTGGGCTCTGAAATCAGGCATTGCCACACACTCTGCTTCTGCAAACAGGACCTGTAAATAAAACTCCCCTGTGTCAGTTAAAGCCCTTTCTGGCCTTTGACTAATACAAACACACACAGACACATGTGCACAGCCTCAGACACAAACATCAAACAAACACACACACCCATACACAAACACACACACACAACACACATAACACACAAATACAATCACACATGTGCACAGGCTCAGACACACACACACACACACACAATCACACATGTGCACAGGCTCAGACACACACACATACACACACACACACACACACACAACACTACCACTCGCACACGCACACACTACTGCTCAATTGAGTTTTTCCTCTTGGATCCTCCCCACCGAGTTACTCAGCGCGGTAACGGTAGCCTCTCCCCCGACGCTCTGCCTGCCCGGCGCCTGCACATTTCTTTTTGCATGTAAATAAACACAAACTTCAGAGATGCTGATGAATTATGCAGAAGTGCATTATGTGGGCATTAGGATCCCAGCCAGCAGTGAGAAGAGCAGACCCTGAGCTCGCCCTGTCTGCCTGGACTCCTGTAAGCTCATGCAAATGTGCAAAATAACAAGTGCTGCAAAACTTACACTGCTCCAGCTAAGGAACAAATAAACACATCTCTCCACCCATTTCAGCACTCACCCGCAGCAGTAAATTCATCTGAATATACATGGAGAAAATGCTTTGCATAAGCAGCTAATATCAGTGCTGTTTAGAATCTAGAACCCTTTTATTGATATGGTATTGGAGTCCGTGCGGTTACAGTTTTTATTGACTATTAAAAATAATGGACAGCTTGGCCTCATTCTCCACAATAGAAAGTAAATACTTGTCACGGAGGTACATGTCCCTAATGTCACATTAGGCCTTGTCCACAAACAGATCATTCTGCAATGCCAAATGGCAACAGACAGTGTGACTTCCATCGCATGAGTCACACGTACAGGGATGTGTACGTTGGATACATTTTAAGTTCCATCACAAGAGGCAGGGAACCGAACAGACAAGGCGGGGAACGTGAAACAAGCAGGCGCAGGAAGTAACCAGCCGCGGAGCGTGGCGCCGCTCTGAGCGAGGCGTGAGTCACTGCTGCTTGTCAGTCATGAACGTGAGGTAATCTGGGACAGCGATGTTTTATGCGCATTCGTAGTGCCTGCCACATTAATTGCAGTGTGGGATCACTATCAGCCTGCACGAACAAAAAAAAATTACACATCTAAAGAGAGCCTCAGATTAATATCCTCCCGAATCCTTCAAACCGGCGCGACAAAAAATTTAAATGCTGTTCAGAATTCTGTGAGAGGTACACAGTGCAGCAGTTGACTGGGGTATTACAGCACTGCTTATTTTAATAAGATAAAATTCTAAAGTTGAAGCCATTCCCGTACCCTCTTTGACGAGCTAATTCTATCTTGCGAGTTTGCAGGCTACTTGTTGCTGTCAGATATGCCTCTTTTCCAACTGTTATTTTCCCGTATAACACATGGATTGAAGCGTGTAACAGTTCAAATCTATAGTTTTGCATTTATTTAGCAAAACTACACATTTTAACTACACTCTATCCATGCAACACCCCCCCCCCCCCCCACCCCATTCCAATTGCATCTTCATTCATAAAATTATATGTTCCAGGGAACAATAACAACAATAACAACAAATGTTGCTTTCATATTCAAACACAAGCAAAAATATGACTTTCCCTACAATGGCAACTGATATACACAGTTGTCTCCAATTTGGTTGATGTTGAAGAAAGGGCTCATGTCTGAAGCGTGCTGAACAAAAACAGAGTGAAAGAAGGAGGGAGGGAGAGAGGGAGGGAGAGGGAGAGAAGGGGGAGGGAGGCTGCGCAAATTCTGATCCTGAGAAGAAGTGTGAAGATGATGCAACGGCTGTGAAATAGCGGGGACCGCGCCTGCCGTCGCTCGTAACCCCGCCCCGGCGGAAAATCACGCAGGATCTCACAGTTTACCTTGACGAGCGGCAGACGAGCTGCGCGGGGAGCTCTTTTCCAGAGGGCACCTCCGGGTTCTGTCTGCGACCAGGAGAGCGAGGGATTGGGTCAGCCTCCTCTCCTCTCAAATTCACTTTCATGCAACACTTATACACTCCTGGGGTGATGTCTGCCACATAAACAGCCTGCTCTCGCTAAACAACAAACCCCACTAAATATAATCCCTGGAACATTCACTTTTTGGAGTTATGACAGACGCCGCCAAGAAGTGATGTAGAGAACTACAAATCTCAAGTGCTTCTAGCCAGAAGGTTGTTGTTCCAAATCCTGGGTGGGTGGGTTTCACACTGATAAGCAAATCACAAATCTGCATTTATTAAGCCAACATGAAAAAATAAACTAGGACATATAAGTAGTAGAAAACTGTCTTTGATTATGTATAAGTGAAAATGTCTTGCAGTGTACGGTAACAGTACACAATCTTTCAATGCAGACTGAAGACCCACCTTCTATATGACATCCAAAGAATCCGCCCCTTCCTCTCTACTTACTCTACACATTCCCTAGTCCAGGCTCTGGTGCTCTCACTCCTGGATTATTGCGGTTCCCTTCTCCCATGTCTCCCCGCTCGCACCGTAAACCCGCGCAGATAATACAGAATGCAGCTGCACGACTTGTTTGCAACCTTTCCAGGCATGCTCGTGTCAGACCCCTCCTCATCTCACTTCACTGGCTACCTGTTACAGCGCGCATAAAAACCTTGCTACCTGCCTACAGGGCAGCGAACGGAACAGCTCCTCCATAACTCCTATCAATCAAATGACACACTCCCGGCCTGTTCTCTCCATTCCGCAACCTTGAGGTGACTGGCTCTCCCTTGCCTGCGTGGAAGCTTCTCTCGGTCACAACACCCGTCTGTACTGGCCCCACAGTGGTGGAATGAGCTTGCCAAAATGGAGAGGACAGCAGAATCGCTGGCTATCTTTTGACACAGACCAACTCTTCAGACAGCATTTAGGTTCCTCCTTCTGTGTCCACCCAATAGCACTCCCATCTTTTGTATTAATATGGGTCATGGTATTTTTTATGGTTTTCAGTTATATAATTTATGGCTTTATGTTTTTTCTTATTATGTATGCATTTTGAATTTATGGTTGTGTTCTTGGTTAATACAGTTAACTTGCACAAGTTGCATATTTACTCATTACTCTGGGAATGTTGTAAGTCAAGTCTGGCACTATTTTTCATTTTAATCAGGTAAATGCTCTTGTTTTTCTCATGTACTGTAAGTCGCTGTGGATATGAACTAAATGAATGACCAAAAGGCTCAAGTGTAATTTCTCTATTGGCCACTAGAGGAGCTAGTCTGGGTGAGATAGGAATATCTTTGCATTCAAAATGACACCTGCTTGAGCCATGGCCATGGGGATGGTATGCTCTACACATAAATACGATTCGAGAATATGGTGCAGTTATCAGTGCTTAATAAAACATTGATAACCACATCCTGCATTCTTTAAAAAATGCATTGTTGGGATTAATGTTAGCCTAATGCTAATAAATATTAATAAATGTGATGGCCAGCAGGAGGAGACTACTCAAGGTTACAATCAATACTGCTTGCTATGCTTTACATGGTGCCATGCCAACAGTGCATATTGTGACCTTATGTGGACTTTTTTTCAATCTGGCCACCTGACCTCAAGTTTAATAATATATTTATTATCATTTATCAGGGTTGACTAAGCTTCACTTATGCATTTTTTGCATATAACCCACAGTATGAAATATGAATATGAATGTGAATTAAATAATTTATTAAGCATTTATAATTGCATGTTTATTAAAATATGTCTTCTTGGGGGCCAGGTTCTTTTTAAGAATGGTGCATATGGGTCAACAATGTTCCACATTTATAACTATTTATAACACAGTGTACAGATAATATGTATTGTAGGTGTGTTTAACGAAATAGATTAATTCTTAAAATATGCATAAATATTGTTTGAAATCTGTCACTGGTTAGAGATACAGTATACTGTCACTGGTTAGAGATACAGTATACTGACACTGGTTAGAGATACAGTATACTGACACTGGTTAGAGATACAGTATACTGACACAGTTAAGATGAAGATTTGTCTGTTTGCATTAGTAGTCATTAATAGTATACTGTTTTTGATGATACTTTGTTCCGCTATGAACACTGCATTGCATTCATTTGGCAGATTCAGAGTGACACATGACGATGGATCAAAGGCCCAGGGGTCCATCTACGGTGGGGTGCATTTGGTCCCCAGGGCTCCCAGTGGAATAGCTCTGCTCGACAGCACGCTGGAGACCGCCCGCCCTCCCCCCTTCTGCTCGACAGCTCTGTAACATGATTGGCATTCAGCGTTCCCACTCCACTGGATTACATCACTCAAACTCCCGTCTCCATGGCAGCATCGGAATACTGTGGAGCTCGTCGCTTCTTCTGCCGGCTCCGGGTGAGAGTAAATCGCGACCGTGTACGGTTCGAACAGATTCACTTCTACCCATGTACAGGGTGGACAGATTCACCTCCACCTGTGTACAGACTGTTTAGATTCACCCCCACCCGTGTACAGGGTGGACAGATTCACCTCCACCTGTGTGCAGACTGTATAGATTCACCTCCACCCATGCACAGGGTGGACAGATTCACCTCCACCTGTGTGCAGACTGTATAGATTCACCTCCACCCATGCACAGGGTGGACAGATTCACCTCCACCTGTGTACAGACTGTTTAGATTCACCCCCACCCGTGTACAGGGTGGACAGATTCACCTCCACCTGTGCACATGGCGGACAGATTCACCTCCACCTGTGTGCAGACTGTATAGATTCACCTCCACCCATGCACAGGGTGGACAGATTCACCTCCACCTGTGTACAGACTGTATAGATTCACCCCCACCCGTGTACAGGGTGGACAGATTCACCTCCACCTGTGTGCAGACTGTATAGATTCACCCCCACCCGTGTACAGGGTGGACAGATTCACCTCCACCTGTGTGCAGACTGTATAGATTCACCTCCACCCATGCACAGGGTGGACAGATTCACCTCCACCTGTGTGCAGACTGTATAGATTCACCCCCACCCGTGCACAGGGTGGACAGATTCACCTCCACCTGTGTACAGACTGTATAGATTCACCCCCGCCCGTGTACAGCGGGGATGAATTCACCCGTAATGCTAACGAAAACAAGCGATTCCTGGTGCTTATACGAGACAGTTTGCAGAGCGTCTCTCTCCTTTCCTCTCTCTTTCCTTCTTATTTGTCAGCCTGACCATGAAACTATGTTTTTATCAGTTGCAATACCACCGTCTAATTGGTGCCTTTTAAAGGCATGGAAAATGACATACATACCACCTGTACACACAGATCCTGTAATTAACATAAGATTTGAAGCCAGAAACAAAACAAAAAGATGTTTCTCATGGCAGTCGATGTATTTACTGGACACTCATTTTCTATTTGAGTGTGGACACCAGCGAAGGTTTGTGGCTCCGTGCTGTGCTGTACACGTTGAACGCTATGTTCCATTAGCCTGAAGATCCTTCAGCACAACTCACTCTCATGCATTTAAACAGCTACAGCACACCCCGAACCAAATAGCAATTCAGAAAAGGTAGGAATTCAGCACATGTAGTGTCTGTAGTGATGAATGGTCTCTAGCTTAATTCTGGAGTGAGTCTTTTTACAGGCCGGACGTAAGCAACAGTTCGGGGCATAGTGCCATTTCACCTCATTGTTGTGGCGTGGTTGAATCCGACCAGGTTCAAATTGATTAGTAGTGAATGGCAACACATATGACAGGTGTGGCCACACTATCTCTGCCTTATTCCTGCAGTGTGAATCCTTGGACACTGTGAGTGTTTTTTATTTTATTTTTTTTAATTTTTTTTATAACACCATCAAGGCCCAATGACAGTGGCAGGCGTTCGCTGGTGAGCCTGTTATTGAAACGAAGAGCAAAGGCCAGCAGATGAAGCACTTCAGAGCTGAGAGAGTTGGAGGAGTGAAAAACAAAGCAGAATGAAAGGAGAGATGAGGAGAGAGAGGCGGGAGAGCGAGTGAATGAATGACGTGCTGAAAGAGCGCTATGTGTGAGGGAGAACATTGTGGTGTAGACAGGGGGCTGCATGTGGCTGAAAACAGCAGCAGTGATGGAGCAGGGAGGGGAATGAGAGAGGGGAAGAGAGGGGGGGGGTGGGGTTTGGTGTATATCTGGAGAGGTAGACAGTTCTTAGTATCCTCCAGTGCTGCGCTCAGTAGCTCCATGGACAACACGATTAACTGGGCATCAGTACCATGCCTCGGCTATTAATGGGAGATTATCCTCTGTTTTTTTTTGTTTTTTTTTCTCATACACCTGTCTCTCTCCTTCTTTCTCCTTCTCTCTCCTTCTCTCTCCTTCTCTCTCCTTCTCTCTCCTTATCTCTCCTTCTCTCTCTCTCTCTCTCTCTTTCTCACATAGCTTTCTCGCTATATCGCTCTCTTTCTCATACACAAACACACCTATTTTGCACTTTATCTGCCTTTCTTTTTTTTTCTCTTTTACACACCTCTCTTCATCTTTCTATCACACACACACACACACACACACCGGTCTGTCTTTCTTACCCTCTCACACTCCACTCTTGCTCTGTCACGCCATTCTCTTTCTTTCTTATTTTCCTCACACCTCTCTCTTTCTCTCTTCCTTTCCTCACACCTCTCTCTTTTCCCCTTTCTTACACCCGACACTCTCTTTTCCTCTCTCCTCTCTCTCTCTCTTTCTATCTGTCTATTAATAATGATCACTTTCTAACAGACGTCCGGTACAGTGGCATGTTGTTTAGGGTGTGGGGCCCAGCTGTCTCTAAGCTGGAGGGAAAGAAGGCGTGTCCTGATTTTATATGCACCACACCGTGCAATCAACACGCCACAAAGCAACGGCCGGGCTGTCCAAACAACGCCTGCAGGTACACTCGCTGAGGGAGCAGCCTATGTGAAATAACACTGTGGCATGAAAACCACATGACCAAAGAGTTCCATGGGAATATGGAAAAGGGGGTGGGGGATGGCTTATCAGATGCATTTCTGCAGTAGTATTCGTGGAAATGTATACATGATCAATGCCATAAAACACGCTGCATTAAAATGCAATAATTATATTGGGGAAATTTTGCCACCAGATATCTGCATTATTTTTGCAAACTCACAAACACACTCTCTCTTGCTTTCCCTCCCTGTCTCTTTCTTTATCTCTCCATCTCAATCTCTCTGTCTCTAGCTTTTTGACTCTCTCTTTCTCTCTCTTCATCTCTTTCTCACACACACACACACACACACACACAGTTTTACCCTTAAGGCTCATGTAGTCTCTTCCTTCCTTGATAGTCACAACCATGACACCACAGGTTGTCTAAAAAGCACTGTGGGCTTGCTGGTCAGTGGCAACACATTCACAGCATCAATACGCTAATGGTGAATGGGTCTGCAAATTTAAACAACTGTGATCAGAGTCCTTCTGCAGAACAGGTGCTGTGTGTTTTATTCTTAAAAAATAATAGGCTACTAGAAACATTAAATTCAGGGGAAACGTGTATTATGCAATATACTATACAATCGAGATAATGGTGATTTCATTTTATTTGCAAGTGTCTTTGTCCAACTGTCTACAACTTCTCAGACAATTAACGTGATTAGAGCGTCTGATAAAAAAACAAGCAGGTGTTGCGCGTCTGCAGAGATCTCTAGAACGCCTTCAACTCAGTTGAGTCACTCGTACCGTCACAGCGGATCCCTGTATCGAATGGAAGACCGACGAGAGCTATAAGCGCGCGCGGCTGTCTCACTCGAAGTAATCAATGCAATGGCTGTTTCCTAATAATTTACAGAATATTAGAGTAAGCACACGGGCAGACACGAGCTCACGCACAAATGCATGCACGCCCCCCATCACACGCAAGCGCTAGCAAAGAGTAGAATCTTCAAGCTATTAAAAGCAGCTTTGCCAGCTGCAATTCTTTGATCACTCCTCCCCTTTAGTGCTGCCAGAACATTAAGTTTTCTGAAGTAGAACAGACCCTTCAGTTCTATCGTCATCCGCTGTTTGTTTTCACGCCAATACACATTTTTCATGAAATATTTAGAAAGTGTTTTTGTACTATAGCCTACTCTGAGAGTTCAGTGGGCCAAACTGTTTCCCTGCCGCGGACAACGCCCCCATTTCTAAACTAAGTAAGTAAGTAAATAAATAAAGTCCAAGTTTCTGCAAACAATGACCATTAACGTTGGCGTCGAGTCGATGCTACATAGAAAAGATAAAAAAGAAAAGTAAGAAATGTGCCAAACAAGGCAAACCGTATCCATGCACCCTCTAAAAAGTAATCATGCTCACAGTAGTAACATAACGGACAGTGATTCAGACACATTCATGCAGCCAGCTTCCTCATGTCTGTCCTTATCCCGGCTGACACGGAGGGGGAGTGACATAATCGATAAGACAGCACGAGCTGGGATAAAGGTATAGCGCAACATTCCGCAGTTCGCCCCTCCAGCCGAAACCTACCTTTGTGCATGCCGGTGAAGCGGTCCTTGAGCACGGTGAGTTCGTAGATCTTTCCGAATTCCTCGAAGAGCGGTCGGAGGTCCTTTTCGTCGAGATTGCGCGGTATTTGCCCGATGAATAGTTTGATGGCATCATGGTCCTTCATGGGGATGGTGGCGCAGCTCGCGGGGATGTGACTGTGGCTTAATCCGTTCACGAGCCCGTTCGTGCTGGCAGCGCCGCCGTGAACCATGCCGTCCACCTGTCCGTTTGATAAAGTTGTCATCTTCCAACGTCTGGCAGCAGAAACAACAATTATCTTAGTAGTAGTAGGCTAGAAGTAGTAGTGGTAGTTGTTGTAGCAGTTGTCGCAGTAGTTTTAGTATACGCTTCAAGAGTAGTTACAATACTCGTGTAGCTGAGTTGCGCAAGCGTGGAGTGCCCAGCTGTAATTTCAATGTAGATAAATATTTACACTTATAAATACATACATTTGCATTGCAATATAAAGTATTTTAAAGAAGGCTTAAGTTTGTTCTTATGGAGGTGTCGTTCTGTTTCATTTGTTTTATGTTAATGAATTAAATAAATGGAGAGATAGAGGAGTCTCTCTATCTCTTTACACCTCCGTTCCTCTCACCCCCGATTAGACCCTTATATCTTTTGCATTGAGTGTCGGTATGGGTGTCCCCTCGGTTTAAACAGACAGGGCCGGCTCCAAAAGGTCTATTTACTGCAGGGATGTTTAGCGGGAGACAATATACCAGTCTGTGGCAAATACGGAGTCCCACTCCCCCTGTTCTTGCTTCAGACTCAGAATGGTACCTCCCACAATAAAGAGGGGTCTATATAGGCTACGAAGATAAAACAAAGCATTCTTCTACAATTCTCGCAAGCCTCAACTGTTTTGGATATGTTTATAGGCTACCCAAGATATTAATAACATAACTGAATTTTCCCATTGTCTGACTTGCGTCTATCAGTAGCCTATACGTTTAGTTGTATCAATCACTGTTTGTTATATGACAACGCATTCTGTTGTGTGGTACAAAGACGTGTGAGATGATTTGTTTTAGTCAGACTACTACACCAGTGCCATTGAAAATGATTCATACCGTTCGTGTCTGCACAGATCACGTCTCAATTCGGTGTTGTGATTCGGCCTTTTCCCTGAGGCATTTTAAGGATCGGGTAGTGGTCGTTTGTCAGTAGGCGACTTTATTGCGAGGTACACTGCTTATTTTTGGAAATACACAACGGGTAATATTGTTATGACCGGATAGAAAGTGGCCAAGGAGGAGAAATTTACCTAAATGATGGACAGCTCCGGTGCTGAAGCGTCCGGGAGACAGGCACCTATACGCTATTTTGGAGAGCATAGGCTCGACTGCGATACATTCAGTTTGGCTCTTTGCCACCAGCATACGTGTAATTGTCTTGGGTTTGGTTATTCACTGTGCTGCAGACTACTTAAACCGTTTTATACCAGTGAAATGTACCATTTAGAATGAAATATTTGTTTTCGTCACTTAGCTTATCGGAAGGGCGCACATAAACCTGTTACACACAGGAGACAGACGCTGTGCAACCCAGGACAGGGTTCGCAACGAAACCACGTACTCTACAGTATATGTGTTCCTTTACAGAGTTTGAAATGTTCAGGAAACATAGACTTAATTTATGTAACAATCGCTCTGATGGTTGTTAAGCTTTACCAAGCTTTATCGGACCATCTTATCGCCCATGAGCCACAACCTCGCTCTGCAGCTACGTCATGTCCGCCTTTTGTAATAGCATATAATGTACATTGCAAATGTAAAATGCCATTTTGTTGGATACCCGTCAATTTAAATGTCCACCTCAAAATGTTTAATTGAATTTAGCGTTTTGGTTTTTAACCGTGTGCCTTTAATTTATAAGTATTTGATGCCCGTACACTCATGAGTTCATAAAGGCAAAGTTGAGGGTATTTGAAATGGTTTGAAAATTCGGATTTAGCTCCTGCCCCGCTCCGTACTGCACGTGCATACACATTCATGCATGGCCACGTGCCTCTATGGGGTGAAGCATTCTTACCCGTCGCTGTACAAATGACTTGTCGCTCGCTATGGTTCTAAAACACCCCACTCAGCAGCTTTGACAAAAGTTAATTGAAAATTATCAGCTTACATTGTCATCAACAAATACATATGTTAATATTCAGTGGAAAAACAATCATGACGTTTATTGTTCTTGTGGGAAGTAATAATAATAATAATAATAAAGCTGATTCCATTGAAGGTGATTAAAAATATTTTAACAAGCAATATGACAACATGTTTAAAGGATACTGTAAATATGCACTCTGCAAGAGACATGACAATGGCCATATGAGAAGATGAGAAAAACGCACTCTTGTTGACTTTCTACATTTTATTAGACAGGGTAATCTTATTTCCGACTTAAATTTCAGCCATAAATATTACTCCTGTCCACATTAATAAGTGGATGATAATTGTCTCAGTGGGTTTCTCTGTTGCCTCCTGACACTGCTGCTGTTTCTCTAAATGAAAATGCCACTGCACCGCCAGAGATGAGGCTCAGCTATGTCCCTTCCATTTCTCTGCTATAAAAGGTTGAAACAATCAAATAAATTAAAAGTAAATTCAATTTATGTTGGGAAAGAGAGAGCCATAGAAGAGAGAAAGTCTGCTTTTGAGTTTGACCTTTTTCTAAATGTTAATATTTTTCTCAGAGAGAGAGAGAGAGTGGAAGAAAGGGAGAGAGAAGGACACCTTCAAAGATCTGAAAGTAGAAAACAAAAATTATACAGGAGAAAACACAAAATGAAACCGAGCGGAATTCTCCTGACGGAAGAAAGCGATGACTGACCAGAGTTTACAAATTAGTAAAAAAATGTAATGTGCGCACATATCCATACATGCTCATGGGCATGCTCTTTCACATGTATGCACACACAAGTACACACACATAAAAATATGCCATTTATTGTGTAGGTTTATTGAGAGAGTCATTAACAAAGGTCAGTTAAGTCTCTATGTTCCTATGTCTTCTTGGTTCTGCAGGCCCAACCTCTGGCCACTGAGGAACAGTAATCTCTCTCTTTCAATGATTACATTAGGGTAGAATCTTCAAGTGTAGGCTCTCACGAGCCCTCTGTGTTGACTTAATGGACTGACACTTTTTACATTGACAATGGATTTAAATTATTTATTTTTGTTCATCAAATAATTTCTCACCCTCCGCCCACTTCCAACAGACCCTGAAGTTGGACAACAAAATTGAGGTGCATGTTTTTGAGTCTTTCCTTTTAACTGCATTGAAAATACTTTACCATGAGGAAATGAATGAAAAAAACACCAAGTCCCAAGATGCAATTCTGTTCCAGGATCTCCACATAGAAACCACTGTGACCCGTACAGCTCTTCTGGTGGTGAAATTACATAAAAAATCTCCACTCAGGACAAGGTGGGAGGAAAAAAATTATAGAGGTCAAGAGTTTATAATTAACGGCGTATGTGGTGAGGGCCTGGACTGAGTTTCCACCACAGACGCCATCCACGTCCTCTTACTATAAATCTGACCGACAGTGACATCATCCTCCTGCAGGTGCACAGCTGTAAGGCAGCAATAAGGATTAGCGTTATTAATCATGAGCAGGTGTTGTTGCATAAACTATCTCCATGTTGTTGTTTTTTTTTTATAAAGGTTATTCATTTTCTTACAGGACGCTGTCATTTAAACCAATGTGATCTTACTGAGGACAGGGATGGTGGATTTGCAGTATGCGCTTAACCCTATCACTGGTTTTATGGACCATTTTAATAACGTGTACCCTGTTATTGACAAGAGAAAAAAAAAGAGAGAGAGAGAGAGAGAGAGAGAGAGACCAATATCCAGTGCAATATCCAAAAGCAAATTTTGAAATCATGATTTATTTTATTCCTGTGAATAATAAATCAAGGCCTATGTACAATAGCATCTATAGTATGAAGCAGAAAGGATCAGTGAAAATGAAAGCCACACTTGTTTGTGTTTTTGAGTCAGGTTTGTCCCCAGTGCAACAAAAATAGGTGGGTATAATACTGTGCCATTAGAATCCAGGAGCAGAGCAAAGCTGGGCCAAAATGTGGTTCTCACCTAACAGTCAATGAATACATTGATATCTTGGGTCGCACACGTTTCTCACACGAAGTCCGGTGCGAGCCCCTAAAAAATCGATGGATTTTAACAGGCAAACAAATGACGCGGTTTCTTAGTCGAGGCAGTGTTTCTGCAGCCGTTGAGCGCTATTTTTCTTTCTTGTCAGGTTTGTCGAAATGTAATTCTTCGGGCCGCCCGGCAGTTTATAAAAACACACCTGCAGAAACCAGAGCTCGCGGGAGCCGCGCCGAGGTTTTATCAAAGTCGAGTCAAAGTTCTGATCGCCTTTCGCACTTTACATTTTGTGCCCCAGGTAAAAAAAAACTTTGAAAAAACAGATGATTCGCAGGACACTGTATTTCCAGAGAGAGAAAGACAGACGAGAACAGGTGAGAAAGAGAAAAAGACAGACGAGAACAGGTGAGAAAGAGAGAGAGACAGACGAGAACAGGCCCCTCAGACGGGGAATGAAACGCCTGACAGAAGTAGCGGATTAATGGAATGGACATGTATATTCTTCACTTGAAGTTCTCTGTTCCTTCACTATTTTGTCAGTGTTCATTTATATTCATGAAAAAATATATAGAGAAGGGGTTCTTTCCTCTTATAGAAAAAAAAAAAAGTGAAAAGTTAACTTTTGGAAAGTTCACATTTAACATTTAACATCTTTTTCTGGATGTTCATCATATCCTTGGGAAAACATTGTACAGAACGGAAGCGATTCACTTTGTGCTTATGGATGGATTGCATTTTTTTAACATGTAAAAATTTGTGTGCATGTGTGTGATTGTGTGTGTGCATGTGTGTGTGTGTTCTTTCGTGCTTGTGGCTGATTGTCTGCTGCTACATGTGTGTACGTATGTGAGAGTGTGTGTCCTTTAGTTTTTTGTGAAAAATAGGTCTTTCCAGGACCAGTTCTAGGCATAGGTGGGCTCCATTCATCTTTCGGGGGAATCGGGGGAAAACGAAGGGAAAAATAATTAATAAAAATCCATGCATTGCATCAATGATTTAGCAATGGCAATCCTCATCTAGGCTGACATGAAAGCTAAAGCTGGCCTTGGGTGTTTGTACAATAATGTATGAATGCACATGTGTGTGTATGCACGTGTGTCGCATATAGTGTGCGTGTACAGACTTTTCACTACCAGAATCAAAGAGAGAGAGAGAGAAAGAGAGAGAGAGAGAGAGCAAAAAGAAAGACAGTGAGAGAGAGAGTTTGAGAGACAGGAAGAGAACAAAAAGAGAAAGAAAAGATAAATAAAGAGAGAGAGAAAGTGAGAGCAAGAGACAGAGAGAGTGAGAGAGATTGAGGGACAGGAACATAAATAAAAGGAGGGGAAAGAGAGAAATAAAGAAAGAGAGAGAGAGAGAGAGAGAGAGAGAGAGCAAGAGAAAAGGAGTGAAAGGCACCGTGCGGCTCACACCCACAGCCCTGTTGATCTTTAAATCCATTTGCATGTGAATAGGGTGTGATTAGCTGCCTGATGGTCTAAATGCCAGCCGCCTGTCAAACGCCGCTGCCCACTCTGTTTCTGCTGGGACACACGGTGGTAATTGTGACGGAAATAGCGGCCAAAGAAGGAAGAAAAAAGAACTTCAGTTAACGTTCTTCTGCCTTTCACAAGAAAACTCTGGTCGCTCGCCTAAAATCCTAAAGTCACTGCTGAAAAATCCGATTTTGTCGTAATTAAAAGGTAAAATATGAGTGTACAGTTTATTCCAAAGATCAAGTTTCTATCACCCTTGGCTGCTCTCTGAGCAGCAGGATGGTTTCTCTGTCATCTGGATGGCCTTGCTATCCAAGCAGCTGTATGGTTTCTCTGTCATCTGGATGCTTTCTGTGCGGCAGCATGGTTTTTTTTGTGTTTAGCTGGAGGCTTTTTCGCCCCATGGAACACTGTCGCAAGCCTTCCTGTGACAGACAGTCCAATCTGCCCTCCCCTAAAATAGGGCTCATCACCCCTATATATTGAGTGGAGAGCCACATAAAATGGCATCTTCCTTGCTGTCTTAGGGACACCCCAACAGTCAGGGCGTGGTCCCCTATATAAAACCAGTCAGGTACATGTTCTCAACGTACTCCTGTATAAGTTACCCAACAAGTTAGAGCACTCACACGCAATATCCACAAGGAAGTATTCTTCAAAAAAAGTAAAACTGCCAAGCATAAGTTCAAAAAAGATTTAATAATTAATTACTTTATTTCAGCTCAGTTCAATAAGACTTTATTGACCCCAGAGGGCAATTCCTGTGCAGCAAAAAAAATAAAAAAATAAACAGCATTAAAAACATAACAGAGATACACAGAAAAAGCTACGGAAAAAGCAAATGGCAATATGAAAATATGAACAATAAACAGATCAATAAAAATGAATCAACAGAGAAAGCTAAAGTACAAAATTCATGAAGCATGATGATAATCATAAAGAGAAAGAATGCAGGCATTTTGGCCAGTGAACCAGCATTAGTGCATTTGCTTCTACCTGCCATCCAGGCCTCTGTAGCGGGCGATAACCCGCTAATAACGTTTTCCCGTCTGTCGATCAGAAGAAAAATGCAGACGACTTTTCTACCGACCCCAATCACAGCTCCCCTCGTTCTAGCGCTAATGGCTGGTTTTCTCTGGGGTTGCGCCGATTGTGAAAAAGCCACCCGTGGGGACAAGGTCCTCCATGCCATTCCACAAACATTTCTCATAATTAAGTCCCCCTTGCGTTGCGCACTGCATTATTCAGAGTATCAGATCGAGGCGAGCTGGAGGTGCTTCTGGTTTTGATTTTTGACCCCTCCTCGCTGGTCTATTGGGACACTTCTGAGCCTGGTGAGATGGGTCATTAGTCAGAGATGTTCCCCAGATGGGCAGCTCACACCCCCCGCTCGCTCGCTGCTCTCTCTCAGGCATCATCTCAACTCTCTCCTAATGAAGTCATATTTGTCCCACTCGCTTGCTGTGGGTTTTGATTAACACCATGCATATATATATATATACTATATATATATATATATATATATATATATTAATGAAAAATAATAAGGAAAAGCACTCAGATGAAAAGGAATTGATCAAAGAAATTGATCAGGAAACATCCAGAAACGTTTTCCCCCGGTGTTCCGGTGACCTAGGGCCTTTATCCGCCCTATCCTTGCTTGATTGAGAGTCCATAAAAAAAACCTTTAATTGCTGAACGAGAGACGAGGGACACCCAACACAAGCGGGAGAGGTGCGGTTTTTGCCCGAGCGGCGCATCGCCTGGGCTTCTACGTCCGCCAAACTTGGCCGTTACATTACAGGCATTTAGCAGACGCTCTTATCCAAAGCTTTTCCTGCAGCTTTTTTACATGGTATCCATTAATGCAGCTGCATAGAGTAATTTGGGTTAAGCGCCTTGCTCACGGGTACAAGAGCAGTGCTCTACTTTGGAATATTTAGGTTACAGGCCCAGTTCCCTAACCATTACATCACAGTGTTTCCCACATGATTTTCTGAAACTGTGGTGGGTGGACCCTGAACTGTGTAGCATGCTCCCCCAGAAGAAGATTGTGTCAATTTCAACAGCTAAATGTATCAATTTGGTACTTTTTTAGATTAAAATCTATACACTAGATCCACAATTATTTGTGATTGTAACACGTGAAATATATAAAATGTAGGCTAGTTTACTTTTATTTGGCTAGGCAGCTAGCTAACATCAAACCGCCATAAACGTGATCTGATGAAAAATATTCAAAAACTTTTTGTCAGTAGACAATACAGAAACCAACACAATGCATTTTAACCTGTTCTAGTCAAAAGCTCATCTCTGTTTTAAGTGGGATCAAAAACTACAATACAAACCAGTTGAATACTTGTTTATTGACAAGAAAACCTCTGAATCTGATTGGCTTGCTATTCAATCTTTGCTACCTCTGTTGATTCTTCCTCTTCGTCTTCTCTCTGTATTTTCTTAGTAATGTCATTTTAAAAAGTAGATCCTGTTACATGATGTGGAAGCCGAACGAGCCGGGCGACAGAGAGATTGTTGAAAAAAAACTGAGAGCCTGCACTGAAGGAAAACTATATTGCGTTACATCATGCTGCTATCTCTCTTGAATAACGTCTGTATTATCTTCCACGAGATACAATATGCATGAACTAGGGTATATTATTTTGTTTTTATTTTCAGGTTAGCTAGTGAGATAACATTAGTTGTAAAAAAATATGTATCTTATAACCTTGTTACATTAGCTTATGATAAATTAATATCGTAACAGAGTCGAGAGCTTGGCTAGCTTAATGCTGAAACAATATGTATCCATTATAGTGTACCACGGAGGGTTTAACTTTCATGAACAACTTTCACAAACATACTAACCACGTCAATCTTCTCAGAATCGGGAGGAGATGCAGCCTCTGTGTGCAGCGGGTTTTGTGTGTAAGCAGGGGGGAGGGGCATCGACCAGGGTGAAGATAGGTTTTTTTTGACGCGCTGCGCACATAAGCCTACAATTTCAAATTATTATTATTTTTTTGATCCATTTGAAACTGTGGCGGTTGTAATTAAACTGTGGCGTGCCGCCACATTTTAATACATTAATGGGAAACACTGCGTATTCGCGATTCCGGCTGTTGCATCAGGTCACACGTTCAGAAGCCTGCCAGGGTCCCCTTTTCTGACTTGGGGACTTGATTTAATTTTGAACTCATCTCCCGGTGGCCTTGCCTCACACTGACCGCATGGTCCTCATAAACCTGCACTGCGTCTCAAATTTTAAAATATAAATAATATAAATATAAATAAATTAATGCAGTAATGGTTTTCCCCTCTGAAGGACTGGGACTGACAAGCCGAATGAAACCCTTTCCTGCCGTGACGTACGTGTGAGCAAGCGGGAAGGAGCCAGGCCAAGAACACAGTCCCCATGCTATGATTAAATTGAGATAATTCACACCAGGAGAGAGCGGATTCAGTCTTCTAATGACTTACTATATATAAGATGTACATGAGGACATTTTAGAAGCGTGGAGTAAGAGACGATGATTGGCAGATGGCTCTGGGCTCTAGCAGAGGGAGGGGGAAGCACGCCATAAAAGCCCAGTTGTTTTGGAAACAACAAAATTTGATGTGATGTTCAAAAACGTGTTAACTGCTCAATGGGTGCCTTCGCCTGATGAATATGCATGAGGGGAGGAGTCCGGTGCTAAATTTAAATATGTGTGTGAGTGGGTGTGCATATGTGTGTGTGTGTGTGAGAGAAAGAGAGAGAGAAAGACAGAGGATGTGTGTGTGTGTGTGTGTGTGTGTGTGTGTGTGTGTGTGTGTGTACTTTTTGGCAAGATATCTGCATGCTCTCTGGACTCCTGGATGGTTCACTCAGTTGGTATAAACGCTCATCAGGAACGCAGGCTGGGACACAGAGTTTACTGCTGCACATTTCTACACAACACCAACAAAACCACCACAGGTTACCAGCTGTTATCACTGAGAGAAAATATGCCTCTACACTTTCAGTTCTACTTTAGAGAGAGAGAGAGAAAGAGAGAGAGAGATAATGCTACTCACCTCACCCCCTTCCCCAGAGCACCACATTAATAGGAGTCACAGATGCTCTTTACAGACAATATTAGCTTTGCCTGTAAACATTTTCCCTTTTTTAAAATAAATCTGCAATCAGCGTGAAGAGGCGGAGATGCCTGAAGGTTAATTGGAAGCAGGTTCTGTGGAAATGTCAATGGTAATATGAGGTTGTACACACTGATTGACTTTAAATACAGGACCGCCCCAACTCATCATCACTGTTGCAAACATAAACTCCCCTGATCCATGCCACTGCAAGTGAAATGACTTCTCGTAGAAAAACTGGAATAAAGGACTAAGGGAAAAATAATGAGAGAGTGAAAAACAGAGACTCTACAAAAGGGTAGAGCGTTTCAAAGAAGAGGTTGCGAGAAAAACAATTATGCATGGAATCACGAATGACATCAACATTTTCACAATGTACATTAAGCATGTAAACTCTGGGAATGAATGGAACCAATGACTTCCTGCTATTTGTGTTTTTAAAGTTTAATGATCCTTTGTGAATGGACAGGTTTGACCGGCGCTCATATGAGTTGCACGCACGCACGCATGCACGCACACACACACACACACACACGCACGCACACACACACATACACACGCACACACGCACACACACACACGTCAGCCTAAGCTGGCATATTGACTCCGTCGCCATAGCACAAGGTAAATAAAAAGCGAGTCGGGAGCAGCAAACTAACGGAATCGATGGGGCTCAAACCCCCTTTTATAGCAGTGATCCCAAGCTTTAATTAGCCAATCGCTGGCCTGTCCCGCTAATGCCGACTTGTGGCTCGAGAGAGAGAGAGTCAATCTCGACTGGCCAGGTTAGCGCAGATCTCTCCGACATCCGGTGAAGCGTTCCCTGAAGGCTTGCTAAGCTACCACGGTGATATGGCAGCAAAACAAAAACACTTCCTTCATTTTCAGCCTTCTCTAAGGGGAGGGCGCAGATTACTCTCTCCTCATTTGCAGTGTCATAGACTGTAGAAAAAAGTGATTAAGCAAAATAACTGCCTGTAAGGATGTAGACGTGGGCAAATGACTGCTCTTAGCTGGAATACAGATGTGACTGTTTTCCTGGAATATATGCAGTGGGCTCCATCTCATATTTTATTATGTAGACAACAATTAGATGTAATTATGCTCTAATTACATAATTATGCGGAAAGCAATTATGGTACCTAAAGTACACACTGAAAGTGCAACCCTTGGTGATTTCAACACTGTGCCCATCACAGTTTCTCGATGCACTGTATAGACTGGCAAAAATGATGAGTCTAGATGGGCTGAATGGCCTGTTCTCAGCATTATATAACGCACCTATTACTGTGGGATGGCAAGTTTTTGAAATAAAATGTCTGTTTCATTAAATCTTCCCGTATCCAAAAGTGGAGCGCAAAACTATAACACCCCCCCCCCCCCCTCGCCCTCCCTACAGGGATAGTATAGTTCACCTTCCATTTTTTAAATATTACTTCAGTTTTAGTGCATGTTTTTGTTTTGCCCGAACTGTTTTTTTGTGTGCGATGAAAGAATCCTCAGGTCTTTACAGAGGCTTTTGATGATATGCTGACTTTACAATGGCAGTTGCAAGGGCATTTGGAGGTCTAACGCTTGTGGTAACTCCAAGCAGCTTGAAGGGAAATATTATGAGAACAGTGTAGTGTAATGACAGTGGAACTGGGATCAAAAGTCCAAGGTTGTTGGTTCTGTTCCCAGGTTGGCCACTGCGGTTGTAAGTTTGAACACGGTGCTTAAACTTGCTTCAGTGTTGTGACATTCCGTAAGACATCCAGCTGTGTAAACGGATTGCATGTAAATAATGTTAGCTGTTTAAATTGCTCTGGATAAATGTCTTGGCAGAAAACGTTTAATCGAAATGTGAAAATGAACCCCTGAATGCCCCTACACCTGATATTGTAAGTCAACAGAAAGGTTTTTACAAACAGTACCCTCCACTATTATTGGCACCCCTGGTAAAGATGAGTAAAAAGGGTTATAAAAAAATGTACCGCTTGGTGAATTAGCTTAATGTCACTTTATTATGGGAAAAAAAATTCCTCATCAAGAAATAATTATTTTTAACAAAACCATGTGTGCCACAATTATTGGCACCCCTGCATTTATATATTTGGTTGCATATCCTTTGCATGCCATGACTTCCTGATGTCTGTGACCTAACAATATCAAAAAACATTAGATTTTTTCCCCCTGGTACTCTAACAAGCAATACTATAACGTCTCTGCATTTGAATGGATCTGTATGGGAATTGGGGGGTGGGACTAGATTTAGCTGTAAATTATGCTGGAACAGTATGGAATACATAGTTGGTAAAATGGCTGTATGTCATCAAGGTTCTGAGGTATCAATCGAGCCTCAAACCATCACTCTGCTGCCAGATATGCAGTAGATATAGATGGGTTACTTTAAGGGTTTTTTTCTCCTGACTTATTTTCCTATTGAACTCTATGGAAAAATAAGTTAGGAGAAGAAACCATTCAAGTTATCCATCCATATCTACTGCATATCTGGCAGCAGAGTGATGGTTTGAGCCATTTTACCAACCATGTATTCCATACTGTAACAGCATAATTTACAGCTAAATCTAGTCCCACCCCCCAATTCCCATAGAGATCCATTCAAATGCAAAGACATTATAGTATTGCTTGTAAGAGTACCTGAAAATAAGATTTTTTAAGAGTTTTTGATGTTGTTGGGTCACAGACATCAGGAAGTCATGGCATGCATAGGATATGCGACCAAATATTAAAAATGATTACTTTATTCGATATATACAGTGAATGCAGGGGTGCCGGTAATTGTGGCACACAGTTGTATTTTTCTCATTTTTTCAGTGTGAGATTAAGCTAGATCACCAAACGGTGAATCTTTTATTTTTTATAATTTATCATTTTTACCAGGGGTGCCAATAATAGTGGAAGGCACTGTAGGTCTTTAAACTTCTATGTGTAATATTCTTCATTGCACATGACATACAAAACAATATACACTAAAATATAAATAATTCATGCCTAAACCATAGTTTAACTCCATTTGCAGTTATTATGTAATTAGTGTAATTACATGCACATTTTTCTTTCATTGTAGGTGGAGCTCAGCCACTTAAGACATGGCAATAGCTCCGCCCATTTCTGGCGTGACAAATTCTCACTGTCTTGTCACTGTTTGCCAGCACCCTTCCCCCTGACCCAGATCTGTCACCGTAGAAACAAACATTCAGAGGTGAGAGAGGCTTTGAGAGGAGACGTGCTGGATTGCACCGGCCCGCCGACACACTGTAATGGTTTCTGTCAGAGACGGATGGATGGACAGGGGGGAGGGTGTTTTTATTTTTTTTGGTAGGGCCTTGGGTTCGAGAGAGAGAGAGAACGAGAGAGAACCTGCTTTTCTTTATTAGACTCTTGCTTGCACTTCTCATTCCTGCCATGGCATCTGTCAAATGTATTTTTGTGTTTTGCAATGGAGAGAGAGAGAGAGAGAGAGAGAGAGAGAGAGAGCGAGAGAGTACAGTCACTGTAGGAGAAGCTGAAACAAGAAAACCATGAAGATTATTTTAAAAAAGAAAAAAATGACATTTACCTGTGCTGAATGTATTTCCCAAGATCTAAATGACTAAGGGCTTTGTTGAGGAGCTGAACATTTCTGACAAGATGATCTCAGGTCAGTGCAAATCATATAGCCAATTATCATCTGTCATTATTGCTTTTCAGTTTTTTAAGTCCTGAAGATGATTTCGGGGGATTGAGGAGGAAATTGTTCCCCTTGTCCTGCACTGCCTACACCCCCGTCCTGCACACGATCCGCGTGTTCCCAGCGATGTATTCGCCAAATCTGATGAGGAACAGTGTCGCTGTGATGCAAAACGAATAGTGATAAAACTTTGCTTTGATAGCTTTTAACTCCCCTCTCTTTTGACACCATGAATCAGAAGCGGTGTCCTTTGAGGTAAGTGCCGAGCTGAAGGCGGGGGGAGTGGTGGGAAGGCAATCACGGATAGTTCATATAGCAACCCCCCTGTCATGCATTAATGCAGCGGCCGCTTTGTGTGTAATTACGCTTTTTATATTCAGGGTATTCATATCCAAACAAATCCGCCTCTGGTTTTGTGATTCCACAGTTACGCCAAAGAGCTTTTAGCGTGAGCCTTGAGCCTCCTGCCTGACCCCGACCCGTCAACAGCGTGGGCTTAAATTCCCAGCTGAATTAAGCCGGCCAACTCGTAACAAATACTATTCTCAAAAAAGTTGAGGCAGGAACAGAGACCTCCTAAGATAGTTCACCACACTCGTGATGAAATGAAGCAGACGGCGGCTAACAGACCCACTGTGGGCAGGATGGTCAGGTCTTTTGTTACTTTACGGCAGTGGTCCACAACCCTGTTCCTAGAGGTCTCCAGTTCTGTAGGTTTTCACTCCAACCCTAACAAGGCACACCTCATTTAACAGAGAGATCTCGTTAAGCTGCTAATTCGTAGAATCAGGTGTGCCAAATTAGGGTTGAAATGAAAACCTACAGGACCGGCAGAACTCCAGGAGCAGGGTTGGGGACCACTGCTTTACAGTGTCAAGATGGATGCTTAGATTTCCGCATCACGCTTCTTTCTGGCTGTGTTTATGTTGAGGCCACATCACAGGGACCTTTCTGAAACAATAATACTGGCAACGTACAGTGAACAGGTGGCACTTGGATTAGCGCAATGTGATAATTACAACTGCAGATGTTTTCATGGGCAGAAATATCTAAAGTTTGCTTGCATTCATAATGAATAAAAATACAGAATTTCTTTTTGTAACTTGGACATGGATGCATTTCAATTTAAAAGTTTGTATTCTATATGACATGCATTGTGTTATAGCTGAAGCATACTGCTGCTTTGAAACACCTGCACCCTTGTTACATTTAGCAGAAATGATCGTGTATGATTGCAAGTTGATGATATAACCAATAAATTATTTGCATAACTGAATCACTTATATCTTAATGAGGAAATCATTGACCTAATGGCCTTTGACAGAAATGATTAAGGTGGAGAGATAAATAAGTAAACACATATCTTATATTTAAACATGAGTCAAAAATGTTCTTCAATCATGAATATCGCTTCACAGTCAGTTAACAGTTTAGGAAAATGACGTTTCCATGAATAATACACCCGTATTAACACAAGCGAATTCATTCGGCCGAGCAGGATTCCGCCTTGCAGTTATTAAAGTCCAATTTGGCCTCATTAATAATGGAAACACCTTTGACTTTCTAATATCCGGATTATGTGAAATTGGCAAATGCATACATAATTTATCAACGACATTTCATTTGAAGCCTTGATGAACTTTATTGTGTCATTTCAGGACTCTGCCTTTTTCCTCCTAGGGCTGCTAGCCATAGCTGATTCTGGTACATTTCAGATTTGATGTCGGATTGTGGGGCCCATCCTCACACTAAAACACTGCATTAACAGGATGAGCCGTCAAACAGCACCCAACATTTTTAGCATCACATTAATTAACCCTCTAAGGTGTAAAATCACAAATATGTGATTAGAATGTTCTAAACTGAACGTTCTAATGCTGATGTAACAATCACTTCTGTTAATTAAAAGCAATGGAGTTCTCGAACACTGATGTAGAATTTGGAAAACCCATTCCAAAAAAAAACATTCCAAAAAACATTCCAAAGGTTTAAGAGCAATAGAATGCCTCCCTCACCATTATGACATCACAAAAAAGCTCATGCCTGCAATCCCTGCTTTTTTCAAGCCTGTCGTTATGAATAAACATCTTCCAATTTGCCTCGACCGTGGACTGTAATTCACTCAAAATGCAGCAGTTTAATATCTTGAATATTTTTAGTAATGTGATCCTGTAACAAGAAATAATAAAATGATCTAAATCACTTTCAGTTTGAGGAATACTGTGGTTTAACATCCAATTCACACATCTTAGAGACAGGGCGCTGACCTCATCTTCTTTCGCCTGTCAAACAGGCCCTTCATCATTGCTCTTGTTTGTTTATGTTCTTTGCATGAGTGGACGCTTTGATATTCTATTATATGATGAGAAAAAATATGTCACACCTATTTTGTTTAAATGGATTGCCTAAGTGTCTCATAATTCAGATTCCGACAAACTGACAGATGAATCAGACGGAGACGTAGAAAAACAAGGAATAAACATTTCCTCTTTCTATTAAATTGACACACAAGTTTTCGCTAACGTCCTGAAGCTCGCGTGGCTATACGCACTGCTGTGGCTAATGCAATAGGCACTTTGTCAGAATGTGGAGCGTTCACCGCGTTGCTTGTCTGCATGCGTTTAAGCGTGCCGATCAAAGTGCATCACTAAAGTGGCACATTCAGTACACACACATTCCGGGAAACGATGTACTTTAGACTCGCTTGAGTTACCTCGAGACGTTACACCTTACAGACCTCTGAACCCCACTGCAATACAACCCTGAGGTTGTGAATGGTGAGAAAAGCACCCCTGAGTTTAATTCATAATTAACACAGCATTTCCCAGATACATTAAATTGATATTTGCCAGAGGAGCTTGGACTCTGGTTATTATTATTATTCTTATTATTATTACTGTACTTTTAAAAGAGTGCTTCACATTAGGAGCATGACAGATGGTGTGCACATAGAAGCACGGTACTTGTGTGTGAGCAAAACAGACAGAACTACAGACGGATCACGGAGTTAAACCCCCCCTATGGCTTTGTATTGTAAAGGGAACCAGCTGGAGGTGATTAACGAGCAAGATTTATAAGAGGCTTTCTTTCTAAAAACTTATTGTCTCTTAAGGAACCCTGAATAAAATACGATCAAAAATAATCAATGTTTTTTAATCTAATTAGTAATGTTGATTTTATAAATCTGTTGTGGGGAACCTCATCCGCAATGGGTTTTATTTTAAAAGGGCCGGTGTGGGTGCGGGTTTTTGTTTTAGCCCAGCACTAAGACACCTGATTCAACAAATTAACGAATGATGGTCTTCAATCAAGACCTTGATGAGTACATTACATTACATTACAGTCATTTAGCAGACGCTTTTATCCAAAGCGACGTACAGTAAGTGCATATAGAAAGGTCATCAAAGTAACTGCAGAACAGATAAGAAAGCACATTCTTCCCATACAGTATCAGCTATCCCTAGTAACGAACACAATGCAGTTCACAGTGAACTGGGTAAATCAGTAAATCAATCTACTACAATTCTATTCTAAATAGTATAAACTTGAGTACATAGTTCAACAAGAAGACATACCATGAGGTCCTAGATAAGTATTAGTCCAGGTGGAGCCTGAAAAGGTGTGTTTTCAGGCCACGACGGAAAGCAGGCAGGGTTGGTATTGAGCGTAGGGGAATGGGAAGTTCGTTCCACCACTGGGGAGCTAGGGTGGAAAAGCTCCGCGGTCGGGAGGAGCGAGCGCCATTGACACGGAGGGGCGGAAGTGCGAGGCGCCCTGCTGTAGATGAGCGAAGTGGTCGAGCAGGAACATAGGTCTGGATCAGGTCCTGCAGGTAGACGGGGCCTGTCCTGTTAGCTGCAGTGTGGGCCAGGGTCAGAACTTTGAACCTGATCCTAGCTGCAACTGGCAGCCAGTGGAGTGACCTCAACAGGGGGGTGACGTGAAAATTTCGGGAGGTTAAACACAAGCCGGGCAGCTGCGTTCTGGATCAGTTGAAGAGTAGGATCAGATGTCTAAGTGCTGGGCTAAAACAAAAACTCGCACCCACACCGGCCCTTTTCAGATAAAACCCGCACCCACACCGGCCCTTTTCAGATAAAACCCGCACCCACACCGGCCCTTTTCAGATAAAACCTGCACCCACACCGGCCCTTTTCAAATAAAACCCGCACCCACACCGGCCCTTTGCGGATGAGGTTCCCCACCCCTGTTATAGATCATTGTTAGGCTCCACTGTACATACAATGTTAGTGTGATCTAAAGGATGTTCCTCTGCTCCTCTGTGTCCTTCTTATTACGGGCCATAGTGTTACTTCAGTGTTCTATTTTCCCTTGATTTTCAGCTCTGTAATTGAATTCAGAATTGTCTTAAGTTGATGTCATTCTCGTTGCTAATGTAATATGTATTTTATTGATCTCACAATGCCAGTCTCATAACATTGCTCTCGATTTCTCAAGATTCAGACTATTAAAAAAAGATAAAACAAAATAATGCCACACTTTACTTTTTTACTTTTACTTTGTCCATTGTGCAAAAGTCTTTCATGGAGCAAATAGGCCTATGACAGCGTCAGTAACGTATGTTATAACGTTTGTGTAAGTCATTGACAAGGAACAGATAGTTTATAAAGGATGAGATTATATATACAATAGTGTCCTTTGTCTGCAGTAGATCATGCTTTAGGTTATGGCACACATGTGCACACGTAGGCTAATGATTGGAAGAAGGAAAGCTGCTGTAATTGTATAAAGATACAATCTTTTTATCGTTTTATCTTTTACTCCACGTGAAGCTTTTTCAGAATGGCAGGTGAAGTCAGATGTACTGCATGCTTGTACCGTGCATTGATTCACGATTGGACATTGGACATTTTCATAGAATGATCAACTACAGTTAACTTAAGTGAACTTCAGGTTAACTTCAGTTAACTTCTTGTGATAACATTGAGATAAATCACAGTATTTCTCTTTTTTAGATTTAGAAATAATGTTCTACAGTAACCATGACAATAACGTCTGATTGTGATCATCAAGTTCCCGCAAGATAAACTAAAATTAAATAAATAAGTTTAAAAAATTAAATAAAAAATTAAATAACAGCACATCTGCGCTATTGAATATCATTTAGCAGCCAGTCAGATAGCATCTGTTATAATTTGAAATTCATTTCTGTTTCTGAAAATATGGGGAGAGTAATTTCCCCATGTTCAAACAATCCAAGGCGGGGGTCGTTCCCAGCACAGCCTGTCAACTTTCCACTTCATTAGAGAATATCTCGCCGGTTATTCTTGTGTGTACTCGGTGGCTCAGGTAATTGTTTTTTTTCCTCTCCAATCTCAGCCAATTTGCAAGCTCCGCTTTCCGAGGTGTAATAGAGAGAACAAAATAAAATAAAAAAAACATATTTTCACTCACACACACACACACACACACACACACACACACACACACACACACACACACACACATACACTTTAATTCGCTGTCTATTAACTGCATGAAATTATATGTGCCCCTGTCCCATTTTAACTATTTTACTTGCTGACAGCTGACAAGTGTAAAAAAAAAAAAAAAGCGCTGCACTTTGTAACACAGACTGAGATGAATAAAAATGAGAATAAATTGCAGAACTGGAAAAAAAAAAATGGAAAAGTGGTGGAAAATGACGAGAGAATACATAACTTATCTGAATAGAAATTAAAATGGAGCGAAGTTAACAGTGCATTGTGGGAAAAGCGATACATTAGGCATCTTTTCAGTCAAACAGTGTCTGGTTGTTTTTTTGTTCCGTACACCAGGCCTCTCTAGGCCAGTCTCTCTCATCACCTCCATGTCTCTTTATTTTCTTTATTTCTCTCACTTTTTCCTCTCCTTTCTCTTTAACCACTTCATCCCATTTCTCTTCTTATTCTTTTAACTCTCTCTTGCATTTTTCTTTCCCTCTCTTCTCATTTTCCCTTCCATGTTTCTCTCTCTCTTCTTCTCCCTTCTTCCCTTTTATCACGGGGCCAGTGGGGGCGGGGGAGGTGTGGGTGGAGGTGGGGGTGGGGATGGGATGGATTTGTCAAAAGCCTCAAAGTGATGGAATTTCTCCATCGCTGTGCATCACGCCTCCCCCTTTCTGAGTTCACCAAACAAAGAGGGAAGTATTTCCAATTTCATCACGCCCACGCTCCCGCCCAGCTCCCACATCCTTGAGAAATGACTGTTTCTTTGCCTCTTCTTATTTGCTTGGGATTTATATTCCCGTCAATACCCAGCTACTATTTAATCTTCAGTATCATTGTAGCTCCAGTCAACTTTTTTTTCAGTTGACTTTTTGTGTTTTATTATTTTCTTATTTATGTCACTTTTTGAACATTTCTCAATGTCTTCCTGGAAAGTAAAGGCAAAAGCAAACAGATTATACCTGCCGGCGTTAACCTTGGTCTTGAAAAGTGCCTGTTTTAAAGTGTTACCCTTGCCGCCCCTGTGGTGATATGAACTACAGTAAGGACAGCGGAGTCTATCGTCCACTGCAGTCAGGAAAAAACGTCTGTTTAAATTGAATGTTGGCTCAGCTGACGCTCGACTCTGAGCACGTATCATGGGTTTACGAGCCCTACCTGTGCTAGGTCTAACACTAAACCCTCGATCCCTTCTGTTACGTACTAAACCCTCGATCCCTTCTGTTACGTACTAAACCCTCGATCCCTTCTGTTACGTACTAAACCCTCGATCCCTTCTGTTACGTACTAAACCCTCGATCCCTTCTGTTACGTACTAAACCCTCCATCCCTTCTGTTACGTACTAAACCCTCGATCCCTTCTGTTACGTACTAAACCCTCGATCCCTTCTGTTACGTACATTCCCAGTCTCTCTCTCACAGCTACTATGGCACTGATCCTTATGTTGCAGGTCATGTGATTGTGTGATTGTGTGTATTAAATGCTTTTCGTTATATCGCTCATGACTGGGACTCGGCACTGCTTGTTGTCTAAGCTTTCAGGTGTGCGCTTACAGTGCCCTCCGCTATTATTGGCACCCCTGGTAAAGATGAGTAAAAAGGGTTATAAAAAATTAGCCGTTTGGTGAATTAGCTTAATCTCATGGCCCTGTCACACTATTGCGTATGAGAGAAACGTATGAGTTGCATATATAAATTCATAAAATAATTTTCATACGCACAAAAAGCCCTTGAAAATAGCGTATGGCCAGCGTATGGCTAGCGTATGCCTAGCGTATGCCTAGCGTATGCTTAGCGTATAAACCATACGTCCGAATACGCACAAAATTGTTAAGCATGCTTAAAAAACTTTTTGTGCCTCGCCGTATGCCAGCGTATGCCACCGTATGCCACCGTATGCCACCGTATGCCACTGTGCTTTAACGTACCCCTAGCGTATGTCAGCGTATATCAGCGTATGAGTGATATTTTTCATACGCTGGCATACGCTAGTACGATACGCAATAGTGTGACAGGGCCATCACACTGACAAAATGAGAAACATCCAACCTTTATTTTAAATACATTTATTATGATTATTTATTATTTTTAACAAAACCATGTGTGCCACAATTATTGGCACCTCTTCATTTATATATAAAATAAAGTAATAATTTTAAATATTTGGTCGCATATCCTTTGCATGCCATGACTTTCTGATGCCTGTGACCCAACAACATCAAAAGACTCTTGATATCTTTTTTTTCTGGTACTCTTACAAGAAATACTATAACCTCTCTGCATTTGAATGGATCTCTATGGGAATTGTGGTGTGGGACTAGATTTAGCTGTAAATTACATTGAAACAGTATGGAACACATGGTTGGCTAAATGGTTCATCAAAGTCATCAAGGGTTTGGCGTATCAAACAAGCCTTAAACCATCACTCTGCTGCCAGAAATACAGTAGATATGGATGGATCACTTGAAGGGTTTCTTCTCCTGACTTATTTTTTCAAACGATTAATTGTTTGTAACCCTTTTTACTAATCTTTACCCTGGGTGCCAATAATAGTGGAGGGCACTGTATATAAGTTGGTGTATAAAAGAGCATCTGGTAAATGCCTAAATGTGATGCAAATGTTGAATGGTTGGTTAAGGTGCTTCCGAATGGCTCCGTCGATATGAGGGCTTGAGAACCTGAAGCTGCAGGAGTGAACCTCAACTGTAATTTTAGGAACTAGGCCACTATCCATCACTGGTAGAGGGGGCTCAGCTTGACTGCTGTTCCCTGGGTTAGTGCTCTTGTAGTTCCTCCAAAATTTATGTCAGACACCCGTAGGGAGCCGTTTTGCACAGTGGTAATTTGATGGCCGCAAATTTAGGGAGAAAACATATGGGAGAAACATTTGTTAAAATAAATAAATCCCGTTTCACTGGAATCGAAGGCTGGAAGCGAAGGCTGCTTAAAACCGCAGCTGCGCTGAGCGGAAGTGTGCCGCTAAATACATCTTCAAGGTTCTTTATTCCCCACTCTTTCAACAGAGCGCTTCATTTCTTCCCCCTCCTCCGTCCCCCAGAGCTAAAGCCCTCCATCCTCCTCTCGCCTGTTATCCTGTTTGAGCACGTTCAGCTCCACCAATGCCCATCTCAGCCCATCTGCTGCGGGATCTTCCTTCATCTCCATCCAGAGGCTCCCATCGCTTTTATTGCAGGTCCCCCAACATCCCCTCCTTCCCTCCCTTTCTGCCCAGCTTGATTCATCTCTCACAGCTCCCTCTTCCTGGTTTGGGCTCTCTGAGGGGGGGTGGTACCCAGAAGCTTGGTTTGACTGAGGTCCGGTGCCAAACCCAAACCCGTCCCCCGTGCGGCTTCAGAGATCGGACGCAAGGCAGGACGGCCCACGGGCGCCCCTTTCATTTTGATCCGCGCCGCTGACAGCCGAAGCGGGGCATTGTGGGATTCCACATAAAAAGCAAGACGGGGAAATGAGACGAAGCGAGGCATTGTGGGATTCCGCATGAAAGGTAGAGGCTGTTGATAAATAAATAAAAAAGCAGCGACCTGCGGGATAGGCCACCGGATGTTTCAGAGTGGCAGGGGATGTCATAGGGAGTTCCCGCGATGCCCGCCTTTATTAGCGGGTGGATTGAGAGCGAGTGATACTCCCGTAGCCCATTAGCGGCGGCCGCTAACTTCACCGCGGCCTCTGACGAGAAGCCCGGCCGGACGGGTATGTGGAAAATGCATTTCCTTTTTTCTCTCCATCACTGCTTTCTTCAGAAAAAAAATTCCCCTCATCTATGAAGAATAGGATTTGCCATTGTGACTTTGGGGGTGATAAAAAAAATTGACTCTGGGGGTTTTTTGATAAAAAAATAAAAATACTCCTTCTGATGTATTTTTTTTAAGGAATCAGTGCAGCCGCACAGAGAAGAGAAAGATGAATTTATCACCCCATCAAACATGGGGCGGCTTTGTAAAGAGCAGCCAGTGTAAATTGCTGGGAGCTGACAATAGCCGCTCCACAGACAGATCCCCCTCTCTGGGTTTTGATGCTGAGAAACTTTCTGAGGCATGGTCATTTCAATCCATTAACGAGCGACACTTTCCTCCAATTCTACACTCTTCAGTCCCTCTCAGCAAGATGGGAAATTTTTGAACATTTATTATAGGAAACAGAAGCTATCTATCTATCTATCTATCTATCTATCTATCTATCTATCTATCTATCTATCTATCTATCTATCTATCTATCTATCTATCTACACTTTTAGGTAGGTGTCACAGGTCAAAATCAGCACCTGAATGACCAATACTACTGCGTTCAATTAAATTCAAACTCTCAAGTACATTTCACAGCATGACTATCACTAGGCTCAGTCAGCACAGTCTGATACACTTCAGCTTATTTTAATGAAGATATGTAACGTACCTGAGCACATGCATCAGTACGTGTGAAGAGCAGCGAGCCGCGCTGAATCGACAGTGCTATTTCGCTCCTCTCCCTAATGAAAGGTGAGCGGGCGATGTCGAGCCCGAGGGCGGGGCGCGCTCGCGCGCTTCATGCTGCATTTGCCGGGGACAAAAGGGAGTGGCAGATGTACAATAAAAGGTCTCCTGTCTCCACTTATTTGGATCGACCAGAGACTTCACTGCCAAGGAAAGAGAGAGTGAGAAAAAAAGAGAGAAAGAGAGGGAGAAAGCAGCAAATAAAAAAATGTGTCTGTGTGTTGGCATTTGTGTGTATATGTGTGTGTGTGTGTGTGTGTGTTTGTGTGTGTTGTGTGTTAGCTAGAAATATGCAGAGAGAACGGGGAAACAAACTCAACCCATGACTTGAGGGAGTGAGGTGCGGTCGCCAGGGAAACAGTCTTCCCACCCCCCACCCCCCGTCCACCCCTCCCCATCCTCCCACCCTTCCCGCACCTCATTTGAAATGCAGGCATATTAACGGGCCGCCTGCTTCTGAAAAGGTCAGGGAGGAGGGGAGGAGGGGGGGGGGGGGGGGGCGTGGGGGACTGGAGGGTGGGGGGCGTAGGGGGACTGGGGAACCGCTGAGAGAAACCAGGAGATGTTACCCTCAGCTTCCTCTCTGTGAGTTTCAATCATTTCTCCCCATTCTTAATTGGCCCCGGGGGAGGATCAGAGGAAGAAGGGGGGGATGGGGGGGAGCCTTAATGGGACATCATGCTACCTTGACATTTTAATTAAGCCTTTCTGATTAGTATGCGGAAAGTTTAGGGGGGGTGTGGGGATTGTGTGTGTGTGTGTGTGTGTGTGTGGAGCAGTGTGTTTGCGGGGCGTGTAAACCCACATGACGGCGCTTGTTTTTTCCCCTTACCACTCATTTACAGAAGCAATTACAGCACAGCAAACACATCACATTATCATAGTACCCCTGACTGGCCAATGAAGACAGTACAATGCGTTGTAATGGTGAAGACACAGCCTTTGAGTGGTCGCCCATTGAAGAAGCAGTGGATAAACGCAGGCAATAAGAGCGCGGGGCATACCCTCACCCTTCGGCTGGGTCGGGTGAGTTCTTTCTGACTCCACCCCTGTGGGCATGGACACACTTGGGTTGATCCAGAACAGTCCATTTGTTAACTATTAAAGGGTGACAATATTGAGATCAGACTGGTCCATTCATTATCAGCTGGGAGGATGGCAATGTTACGTCCATACCTGCCCATTAATTAACAGTTATCGGAGTGACAATTTGAGACAACAGTTGTGGAGGTGACCATGTTGGGACTGGACAGGTTCATTTTTTTAAAACCATAGAGATTATGTGACATTGTGAACATTTGGACGATACATCAGATCACCTGTTCACTGTTTATAATTGATTTATAAATGTTTTTGTCAAATGGTAAGCATTTATTTAATTAACTGAAGTGGAGGCTTGTGAACTTAAATTAAGGGATGCTAAAATCCCACCTTTAACCTGCTAATTATTGTTTTGTATTGTTTTACATGAGTGTCTGTTTTGAATATGGAAACATGATGGGCTTGTCTTTGTGCATGTCACACTGATTTTCGTAATGACAGAGATTAAGTTACATTAATGAGCTTAATTTTCCAAGAAAGTGATAGAGAATTGTTTTTAAATGACACCTCGTTTAGCTTTTTAATACTTATTTTCACTCACACAGAGATGTGTAAGGACCACTCATTCAGGCGGGTGTTCTACATCAGTGGTGTTTGAGATATTATACATGTGCGCGCATGCAAACGTGCGTGTGTGTGTGTGTTTGTGGGTTTTGGCTTCGCATGTGTGTGAGTGCGTGAGTGTCTGTGTTTACTTGTGTGTGTGTGTGTGTGTGTGTGTGTGTGTGAGTGTTTGTGTTTATGTGTATATTTCACACGTTTCCCTTGAATGCCAGTGCCATCATTCCTGAGTGTCCTACAGATTTGTTACAGTGGATTGAGCCGTGACCGGTCTGCAACGGAAATAAAAAAATGGCCTTCTGCTCTTCTGCTCTTCTGCGCTTCTGCACTACCGCTCTCCACCTTCTCTTCTCTTCTGTCCATTCTGCTGCATTCTGACTGCTCTTTTCACTCCACAACTCCCTCCCTTCCTCTGCTCTTCTCTCTCTCTCTCTTTTTCTCTCCCCCTCTTTCTCTCCCCCTCTCTCTCTCTCTCTCTCTCTCTCTCTCTCTCTCTCTCTCTCTCTCTCTCTATGTCTTTCTTTCACAGACGCCTGCACCTTTCGGCACAGTCGGAGTCGCATTTACCGTCCTGGAGATTACTGCTGGGTTTCAGCCGCGGAGCTTAATAGACTCAGCTCGGGTTCCTGCTCTGTCAGGTCCCGTCTTGAGCTTCCAGACGAGGAGCCGCTGTTGATCCGGGTGATAGGTACTTTATCATTCCCTATCCACCTGTCCCCGCCTTGCACTAATAATTACATCTGACCAAAGGGTTACATGGCTCTTATGTTTCTTTTCTATCACTAAAAACAACCCCATATGAAATATAACGCTTGACTGATACATGTGACTTTTGACAAAATGTGTGCAGGTGTCATGTTATATCAAGGTGCTGGTATCATTTGGTCATTAAGCATCCCAGGTCAAGTGGTTGGAGATCCTGTAGGTGCATATACAAATGCAACCCATTATTGGAACTGTGGTGGTGTTGCTTTTGATGTGGCAATGTGTTCATTTTTTTAAGTATTGGAATAATTCATGGACAGCATCTCCCTTTAGCCGCCCTATACCAGAGAAGTTGCCACATTCACAGTACAATTTCAGAACCATGGATAGCTCCAGTCACACTTACAGTACTGTTTCAGAACAATGGATAGCTCCAGTCACACTTACAGTACTGTTTCAGAACCATGGATAGCTCCAGTCACACATACAGTACTGTTTCAGAACCATGGATAGCTCCTGTCACACTTACAGTACAGTTTCAGCACAATGGGCAACACCTTCTCTTTGGCAGTGCTTCAGCACCAATAGTCCTGCTCACAGTAATTCTTCAAGACCACGGACAGCTCCAAACTGCACTTATGCTGATGCTTCAGCATCACGGACAGCACCACCACCACCCCACTCATAGTGCTGGAAATTTGACATGGACAGCAACCACACGGACAGGAGCACTGCAGAACCATGGACAGCATCCTCCCCATTCACGGCAAAACATGGGGCATTCTACAGTGTAGGGTGTAGAAACTTTTTAAATTTTATTTTATTTTATTTGTCATTAACTTATTTTCACTGAGATTACAAAAACGAATTAATAAGTAATTTTATTTATTTCAAATGAATAACTTCTTCATTTTGCTTTTCAGCAGCACAACTGTGTCTGTTTCCCACAGCATGTGAAGGCCTTGGCCTGGCTTTTCTTCTGAAGTTTTGTTTGTTGTTCTTTGTATTATTTAAAATGATCATGTGCTGCCCAAAATCCATGTTTGGCTTTCAAAATAAAAGTCTTCCTTCTGCAGCTTTACAGACAAATTCACAACTGCCTGCTTTAGTTCTTCCTGTTTCCATTCCCACTGCGCAAGATTTAACCTACTGAGATCAGTTAGCATAAATCATTCATACCAATGTGCAATGCCATAACTTTTTGTCACCAGGTTTTCTACAGAACATGTGATGTCATACTTCATAAACCATTTCATTCACTTGAGACTTATAGACATGCCACATCATGTCGTCATTTCGTTTTACAAGCTTCATGAATGCCGTAGGAATCGATACCATTTTTTTAAATATCAAGCATCTGACAGTGAATAATTATGTAGTGCAGCTCAAAACTCTGGTCCTGAAGTTTTCATTACCTTTCTTTATACCTCCCAAAGTGATATGTGAGAACTAAAACAGACGTTCTCAGTCTCGTCCTGATGGGTGGAGAATTGCGACTTCAAACCTGCCAACGTCTCTGGCATAATGAGGATGCAGAAAAGCCACCGTATTCTTTTCATCACAAACAGTCGTGACACAACAGACTGCAGTACAAGAGCAAATCTGCCTTTTTGTGCACCTATCTACCGTATTACACCCTCGAGCCATTGTCACCGCAAACAACCAATGAAGAAGTTAAAATATACATTTCCCTATAAGTCTTGATTCACTCATTTAAGGGATATAGTGCAAGAATATTATAGACAGTGAAGTAGGACAGCTTTGGCATGAAACAGATAATAGATATCTTCACAGCATGCATCATCGGAGATTATGATTATAATAATAATTCATAATAATAATTAAAAAATACAAAACAAAATAATAATAATAAATAAATAATAATAATAATAATAATAATTATTATTATTGTTGTTGTTGTTGTTATTGTTATTATTATTTTGTCCACTGTAACACACTGTTTGATTTCAGAGGCAACTATTAAAGGCCTCTGGGGGCAGAAGTTGATTAATGCCCCTCGCTTTTCACAGCCTGCCTGCCAACTCATTTCTTTTGAGCTTTCTGTCTCTGTGGTGACGTTCAGAGCTCAGAGAACAGGCCGGAAGATCACTCTGGAGATGAACTCTAATTAAAAGGTTGCTAATTTACATGCTGAGGTAGAGCCAAGTGGGAATCGTTTTTTTTTGTCTGTAAAAATCAGAGAATAATTAGAAGCTCTATCATCATCAAAAAAAAAAAAAGGGAAAAAAAAACTCCAGGAATATTCAGTAATATTTCGCTCGCAATGTATAAAACATGGTTAGCAAAAGTGCAAACCCAGGGATGAGTGAGGTGAATAAGCACAATGTTTAATCATGCTGAGAGTAGGACATCTACTGTCTTAAAGTTACCGCTCTCCGGTGAGAGTGGAGAATGACCCAGGCCAGTCATTTATGTGTGTATGAAGAGATAAAACTGACTGGTGCTCTAATACTCTTTGGGCCTTGGAGAGGAGAAGCCCGCCCTCCAGGTATCATTACCAATGTGTTCACTCCACAGTCGCTGAAGACAGAATCCATTACGGTAACCTTGCACTGAAAAAAAGCATGGCTGTTAGGCTCCTCTGGTTCACTATGTGCATTTATATTAACTCAGGGATGTGTGCTGCTTTCTGACTGTCCGCACACCCACTGATGCACACACACACATACATGCATACATGCACAAACGTGTGCGTGCGTGTGTATGTGTATGTGTGTCTATGTGCGTATGAGCGTTTGTGTGTGTATGTGTGTATGCGTGTTTGTGTGTGGGTATATGTCCATGAGCGTGTGTGTGTGTGTGTGTGTGTGTGTGTGTGTGTGTGTATGCGTGTTTGTGTGTGGGTATATGTGCATGAGCGTGTGTGTGTGTGTGTGTATGTGTGTATGCCTGTGTGTGTGTGTGTATGCCTGTGTGTGTGTGTTTCTGACTCTCCACAGTCTCCAGACAGCAGATGCAGTGCATGGCGTGTGTTCATGTGGTCAGAGCCTTCTCAGTCTCAGGCCCCTATCTGTCACCAAGCCTGCATCCCTGCAGCTCTCTGCTGGACCGCTGCCTGCGATGGCCGCTGTCACAGCTTCCGTCATTATACTGATAAATAAGAGGCTGTGAGATGACACGCTCGCCTCCCGCTGTCACAGGTCACCCAGAGAACCTTGGGTAAAATGCCACTAAGACAAACCCTTCACTTGCAAATGCAAGCCAATGCTAATAGTAAGATATTAATTTGTGAGCATTGCCGTTAAAGGGCTAACCATATATATCTTAATGTGATGTAACCGTGGTTTAGGTTTTTGTACAATTTTCGCATTGTCTTTCCTTTGATGAAATGTACATTACCCATGAACCTAGTCCAAAAGGTTTTATAAAGTTGAAAAGAGAAAAGGGCAAAACTGATGTTTTTTAGAGAGCGACCTCACCTGCTTCTAATATGCAAATGCTTTCTGTAAGGGCAAAAAGGAATTAAGCAATAATATTAAATGGCACCCTAAAACCAGTGACAGATGTACCAAATGGAGATAAAACATGGTCACTCAGCAAATACCAAGCAAATGTCATCAAACATCGGCGGCGAAAGGCCTTTGCTAACATGCGGAATCCTTCAGGTGGATGAGTACGGTACGCTTTACCCATGATTATCTCTGCAGATGGAAAACTGTAATCCTCCTTTATTAAAAACCAATGCATGTCAATATACGACAGAATGTGGAATTAATTATGTAAAGAACATATTTTGGGCTTTGAATGTCTCTGAGCAGAGACGTCTGGGTTTTGAGATTTTCATGTGAACTGTAGGAAATAGGATTAGACAGATATCCCTGAACATTACAGTACATATTTAGATTGATATAACATATGTGATCTCATGACAAATCGTAAAACATATGCTGCTACATTGTATAGAATGGTCATAAATCTTAATAAGTAGAATAAACTCATTATTTTCTCAAATAAACCCATTCAGAAAAAACACTACAGAATTGAATGCACACTACCCATCAATGCTACTGAATGCACACTACACATCAATGCTACTGAATGCACACTATACATCAATGCTACTGAATGCACACTACACATAAATGCTACTGAATGCACACTATACATCAATGCTACTGAATGCACACTATACATCAATGCTACTGAATGCACACTATACATCAATGCTACTGAATGCACACTATACATCAATGCTACTGAATGCACACTATACATCAATGCTACTGAATGCACACTATACATCAATGCTACTGAATGCACACTATACATCAATGCTACTGAATGCACAGTATACATCAATGCTACTGAATGCACACTATACATCAATGCTACTGAATGCACACTATACATAAATGCTACTGAATGCACACTATACATCAATGCTACTGAATGCACACTATACATCAATGCTACTGAATGCACACTATACATCAATGCTACTGAATGCACACTATACATCAATGCTACTGAATGCACACTATACATCAATGCTACTGAATGCACACTATACATCAATGCTACTGAATGCACACTATACATCAATGCTACTGAATGCACACTATACATCAATGCTACTGAATGCACACTATACATCAATGCTACTGAATGCACACTATACATCAATGCTACTGAATGCACACTATACATCAATGCTACTGAATGCACACTATACATCAATGCTACTGAATGCACACTATACATAAATGCTACTGAATGCACACTATACATCAATGCTACTGAATGCACACTATACATCAATGCTACTGAATGCACACTATACATCAATGCTACTGAATGCACACTATACATCAATGCTACTGAATGCACACTATACATCAATGCTACTGAATGCACACTATACATCAATGCTACTGAATGCACACTATACATCAATGCTACTGAATGCACACTATACATCAATGCTACTGAATGCACACTCTACATCAATGCTACTGAATGCACACTATACATCAATGCTACTGAATGCACACTATACATCAATGCTACTGAATGCACACTATACATCAATGCTACTGAATGCACACTATACATCAATGCTACTGAATGCACACTATACATCAATGCTACTGAATGCACACTATACATCAATGCTACTGAATGCACACTATACATCAATGCTACTGAATGCACACTATACATCAATGCTACTGAATGCACACTATACATCAATGCTACTGAATGCACACTCTACATCACTGCTACTGAATGCACACTATACATCAATGCTACTGAATGCACACTATACATCAATGCTACTGAATGCACACTATAAATCAATGCTACTGAATGCACACTATACATCAATGCTACTGAATGCACACTACACATAAATGCTACTGAATGCACACTATACATCAATGCTACTGAATGCACACTATAAATCAATGCTACTGAATGCACACTATACATCAATGCTACTGAATGCACACTACACATCAATGCTACTGAATGCACACTATAAATCAATGCTACTGAATGCACACTATACATCAATGCTACTGAATGCACACTATACATCAATGCTACTGAATGCACACTATACATCAATGCTACTGAATGCACACTATACATCAATGCTACTGAATGCACACTATACATCAATGCTACTGAATGCACACTATACATCAATGCTACTGAATGCACACTATACATCAATGCTACTGAATGCACACTATACATCAATGCTACTGAATGCACACTATACATCAATGCTACTGAATGCACACTATACATCAATGCTACTGAATGCACACTATACATCAATGCTACTGAATGCACACTATACATCAATGCTACTGAATGCACACTATACATCAATGCTACTGAATACACACTACACATCAATGCTACTGAATGCACACTACACATCAATGCTACTGAATACACACTACACATCAATGCTACTGAATGCACACTATACATCAATGCTACTGAATGCACACTATACATCAATGCTACTGAATGCACACTATACATCAATGCTACTGAATGCACACTATACATCAATGCTACTGAATGCACACTATACATCAATGCTACTGAATGCACACTATACATCAATGCTACTGAATGCACACTATACATCAATGCTACTGAATGCACACTATACATCAATGCTACTGAATGCACACTATACATCAATGCTACTGAATGCACACTATACATCAATGCTACTGAATGCACACTATACATCAATGCTACTGAATGCACACTATACATCAATGCTACTGAATGCACACTATACATCAATGCTACTGAATGCACACTACACATCAATGCTACTGAATGCACACTATAAATCAATGCTACTGAATGCACACTATACATCAATGCTACTGAATGCACACTATACATCAATGCTACTGAATGCACACTATACATCAATGCTACTGAATGCACACTATACATCAATGCTACTGAATGCACACTATACATCAATGCTACTGAATGCACACTATACATCAATGCTACTGAATGCACACTATACATCAATGCTACTGAATGCACACTATACATCAATGCTACTGAATGCACACTATACATCAATGCTACTGAATGCACACTACACATCAATGCTACTGAATGCACACTATCAATCAATGCTACTGAATGCACACTATACATCAATGCTACTGAATGCACACTATACATCAATGCTACTGAATGCACACTATACATCAATGCTACTGAATGCACACTATACATCAATGCTACTGAATGCACACTATACATCAATGCTACTGAATGCACACTATACATCAATGCTACTGAATGCACACTATACATCAATGCTACTGAATGCACACTATACATCAATGCTACTGAATGCACACTATACATCAATGCTACTGAATGCACACTATACATCAATGCTACTGAATGCACACTATACATCAATGCTACTGAATGCACACTATACATCAATGCTACTGAATGCACACTACACATAAATGCTACTGAATGCACACTATACATCAATGCTACTGAATGCACACTATACATCAATGCTACTGAATGCACACTATAAATCAATGCTACTGAATGCACACTATAAATCAATGCTACTGAATGCACACTATACATCAATGCTACTGAATGCACACTATACATCAATGCTACTGAATGCACACTACACATCAATGCTACTGAATGCACACTATACATCAATGCTACTGAATGCACACTATAAATCAATGCTACTGAATGCACACTATACATCAATGCTACTGAATGCACACTACACATCAATGCTACTGAATGCACACTATACATCAATGCTACTGAATGCACACTATACATCAATGCTACTGAATGCACACTATACATCAATGCTACTGAATGCACACTACACATCAATGCTACTGAATGCACACTATACATCAATGCTACTGAATGCACACTATACATCAATGCTACTGAATGCACACTACACATCAATGCTACTGAATGCACACTATACATCAATGCTACTGAATGCACACTATACATCAATGCTACTGAATGCACACTATACATCAATGCTACTGAATGCACACTATACATCAATGCTACTGAATGCACACTATACATCAATGCTACTGAATGCACACTACACATCAATGCTACTGAATGCACACTATACATCAATGCTACTGAATGCACACTATACATCAATGCTACTGAATGCACACTATACATCAATGCTACTGAATGCACACTATACATCAATGCTACTGAATGCACACTACACATCAATGCTACTGAATGCACACTACACATCAATGCTACTGAATGCACACTATACATCAATGCTACTGAATGCACACTATACATCAATGCTACTGAATGCACACTATACATCAATGCTACTGAATGCACACTACACATCAATGCTACTGAATGCACACTATACATCAATGCTACTGAATGCACACTACACATCAATGCTACTGAATGCACACTATACATCAATGCTACTGAATGCACACTATACATCAATGCTACTGAATGCACACTATACATCAATGCTACTGAATGCACACTATACATCAATGCTACTGAATGCACACTACACATCAATGCTACTGAATGCACTCTACATCAATGCTACTGAATGCACACTATACATCAATGCTACTGAATGCACACTATACATCAATGCTACTGAATGCACACTATACATCAATGCTACTGAATGCACACTATACATCAATGCTACTGAATGCACACTATACATCAATGCTACTGAATGCACACTATACATCAATGCTACTGAATGCACACTATACATCAATGCTACTGAATGCACACTACACATCAATGCTACTGAATGCACACTACACATAAATGCTACTGAATGCACACTACACATCAATGCTACTGAATGCACACTATACATCAATGCTACTGAATGCACACTATACATCAATGCTACTGAATGCACACTATACATCAATGCTACTGAATGCACACTATACATCAATGCTACTGAATGCACACTACACATCAATGCTACTGAATGCACACTACACATCAATGCTACTGAATGCACACTATACATCAATGCTACTGAATGCACACTACACATCAATGCTACTGAATGCACACTATACATCAATGCTACTGAATGCACACTATACATCAATGCTACTGAATGCACACTATACATCAATGCTACTGAATGCACACTACACATAAATGCTACTGAATGCACACTACACATCAATGCTACTGAATGCACACTATACATCAATGCTACTGAATGCACACTATACATCAATGCTACTGAATGCACACTATACATCAATGCTACTGAATGCACACTATACATCAATGCTACTGAATGCACACTATACATCAATGCTACTGAATGCACACTACACATAAATGCTACTGAATGCACACTACACATCAATGCTACTGAATGCACACTATACATCAATGCTACTGAATGCACACTACACATCAATGCTACTGAATGCACACTACACATCAATGCTACTGAATGCACACTACACATCAATGCTACTGAATGCACACTATACATCAATGCTACTGAATGCACACTATACATCAATGCTACTGAATGCACACTATACATCAATGCTACTGAATGCACACTATACATCAATGCTACTGAATGCACACTATACATCAATGCTACTGAATGCACACTATACATCAATGCTACTGAATGCACACTATACATCAATGCTACTGAATGCACAGTATACATCAATGCTACTGAATGCACACTATACATCAATGCTACTGAATGCACACTACACATAAATGCTACTGAATGCACACTACACATCAATGCTACTGAATGCACACTACACATCAATGCTACTGAATGCACACTATACATCAATGCTACTGAATGCACACTATACATCAATGCTACTGAATGCACACTATACATCAATGCTACTGAATGCACACTATACATCAATGCTACTGAATGCACACTATACATCAATGCTACTGAATGCACACTACACATCAATGCTACTGAATGCACACTATACATCAATGCTACTGAATGCACACTACACATCAATGCTACTGAATGCACACTATACATCAATGCTACTGAATGCACACTATACATCAATGCTACTGAATGCACACTACACATCAATGCTACTGAATGCACACTATACATCAATGCTACTGAATGCACACTATACATCAATGCTACTGAATGCACACTATACATCAATGCTACTGAATGCACACTATACATCAATGCTACTGAATGCACACTATACATCAATGCTACTGAATGCACACTATACATCAATGCTACTGAATGCACACTATACATCAATGCTACTGAATGCACACTATACATCAATGCTACTGAATGCACACTATACATCAATGCTACTGAATGCACACTACACATCAATGCTACTGAATGCACACTATACATCAATGCTACTGAATGCACACTATACATCAATGCTACTGAATGCACACTATACATCAATGCTACTGAATGCACACTATACATCAATGCTACTGAATGCACACTATACATCAATGCTACTGAATGCACACTATACATCAATGCTACTGAATGCACACTACACAGCAATGCGACTTAATGCTTGCATTGAGAGAAAGTTAAGGATGAATTCTGATGGAAGGCTGGACCTTGTCAGCTACCTTGTGTGGGAGTCAGATCTACCCCATGGATTTTACACGTTTTATATATGTTTACTCCCAGATGGCCACAAAAAAGAGAAGAATTGTATTTTTTCTGCACATTGCATTTGTTTGAAAGCCGGTGAGTCAATTCAGAACAAAAGGAGCGATGTGAATGTGTTTAATTGCTGTATCGATGTAAGTGTGTTTCACCGATGTAATGATGTGAGTGTGTTTCACCGATGTAATGATGTGAGTGTGTTTCACCGCTGTAGTGATGTAAGTGTGTTTCACCGCTGTAGTGATGTGAGTGTGTTTCACCGCTGTAATGATGTGAGTGTGTTTCACCGCTGTAACGGTGTGAGTGTGTTTCACCGCTGCAACGGTGTGAGTGTGTTTCACCGCTGTAGCGATGTGAGTGTGTTTCACTGCTGTAACGATGTAAGTGTGTTTCACCGCTGCAACGGTGTGAGTGTGTTTCACCGCTGTAACGGTGTGAGTGTGTTTCACCGCTGTAATGGTGTGAGTGTGTTTCACCGCTGTAATGATGTGAGTGTGTTTCACCGCTGTAGTGATGTGAGTGTGTTTCACCGCTGTAGTGATGTAAGTGTGTTTCACCACTGTAGTGATGTGAGTGTGTTTCACCACTGTAGCGATGTGAGTGTGTTTCACTAATGTAGTGATGTGAGTGTGTTTCACCGCTGTAACGATGTGAGTGTGTTTCACTGCTGTAACGATGTGAGTGTGTTTCACCGCTGTAGTGATGTGAGTGTGTTTCACCGCTGTAGTGATGTGAGTGTGTTTCACCAATGTAGTGATGTGAGTGTGTTTCACCGCTGTAGCGATGTGAGTGTGTTTCACCAATGTAGTGATGTGAGTGTGTTTCACCAATGTAGTGATGTGAGTGTGTTTCACCGCTGTAGTGATGTAAGTGTGTTTCACTAATGTAGTGATGTGAGTGTGTTTCACCGCTGTAGCGATGTGAGTGTGTTTCACCAATGTAGTGATGTGAGTGTGTTTCACCAATGTAGTGATGTGAGTGTGTTTCACCGCTGTAGTGATGTAAGTGTGTTTCACCAATGTAGTGATGTGAGTGTGTTTCACCGCTGTAATGGTGTGAGTGTGTTTCACCGCTGTAACGGTGTGAGTGTGTTTCACCGCTGTAACGGTGTGAGTGTGTTTCACCAATGTAGTGATGTGAGTGTGTTTCACCGCTGTAACGGTGTGAGTGTGTTTCACCGCTGTAACGATGTAAGTGTGTTTCACCGCTGTAACGGTGTGAGTGTGTTTCACCGCTGTAACGGTGTGAGTGTGTTTCACCGCTGTAACGATGTGAGTGTGTTTCACCGCTGTAACGGTGTGAGTGTGTTTCACTAATGTAGTGATGTGAGTGTGTTTCACCGCTGTAGCGATGTGAGTGTGTTTCACCGCTGTAGCGATGTGAGTGTGTTTCAGAAAATTTCATTATGAAGTCACGATAGGTCACTCAAACCTGTTTTTTTTTGCTGTCATACCGTTTCATTATGATTGTATTTGTTTCCACAGTCAGGTTCAGTCTGGGAGATCTGTGAGAATGGGACTACCCTCAGAGAAAGCTCATTAGCTGACATCAGGCCTCCACGCTGCTCTGTGCACCAACATCTCTTTCCCACAATGCCAAGCGGCATCCCTCACTGTGAAACCACAGAGTAAGTGCCATCAGCGGGGGTGGTTGCTGCACTCCCTGACTACAGGCTGACATGAGCGTTCTCGACGTGCCACCTCACACCTTTACGCTCGCGCCTCCCTCCTCCTCCCTGCCATCTCCCCGATCCAGAGCTCAACGTTTCCGCAAAGAGACAGCCGCTCAGAGAGTTCGCCGCTGGGCCATAGAGGGGGTCGCAACCCCGTGAGAGCGCTGACACAAACGGCGAGTTGGCGTTGAGACTTTGGCTTCATCAAGATGGCAGATTTGCACATGCAGAGATCTGAGGAGGTGCTAGAAGGTTCTATGGTACAATGCCTTTATTTTGGTCAGTCTAAATGGATAAAATTTGTTCAAAATTTCCCATAACATTGAGTCATAATTAAATGCGAGTGTTAATTTTTCATTTTGAACACTTACATCGTTAAATGTCAATTTTGGCGGATGAACTCCCCAGACATTTCCTGAGGAGAATGAACATGAATGCTTCTACGAAAATAACGCTTATATTGCTTTTCATAAAAGGATGCATGGAAATTGAAGCAAGCCCTGGTCAGAGAGCATTGTTATTTTTGTGCTTAAGTTCCCTCATCTAATTTTGAATTCGATTATGAATAGTGCAAAATGTGAAAGTATGCATTATTTCGCATTTACAGCAGCCTCTCGCTTTATGATGCAATAAAGAAGATGAAAACATTTGCAAGTCCATTTTTCCTTGAAGAATGTCCCGCCCCCCACTCCTCCCCACTCCTCCCCCGCCAACATGTATTCAGTCTTCATTCTTCTCTCTTGTTGTTTGGATTCTCTTGGTTCAACGTGGTCTCCGCTCAGGCATGTTGCCACAGCGTGTCATTAAACTCACAATAGGCTTTTCATTCATGCTTCACTGTAATGAAACAGTGCTGGCTTTGAATTAAAATTTAATTACCCACTTTGCAGGTGACTTTCATTCTAGGGCTTTGGCCATATAAAATAAGCTCATATATGCCCATGCATGCATACACAGACACACACATTCAGAGGTACACAATTGTACTGTCATATGCATAGAAACACAAACACACACAGATACAGACACACACACACACACACACACACACATGCACTCCTAGGGCTCTATCTTGGCGATCTTAGCGCTTTGTCTAAACGCATGGCGTATAGTGCATTTAGGGCATGTCCAAGTCCACTTTTGCTAGTTTAACAGCATGTTTTTTGGGCGCTAGGCACAGCGCAATGTGCAAATGGGCTGAACCTAGTCTCTTTATTAATTATAGGTGTGTCTTGGGCGTGACATGCAATAAACCAATTAAAATGTCATATCCCATTTCCTTTTAAAAGCCTGCTTTTCCACCTTGGCGGATTGCTTATATGACAACGAAACAGACATGCTTGTGCGTGTGTAGTGTGATCAAAGAATAGGCTATATGGATCAATATTATTCTGAGTAATCATTCTGAGTTCCCGGTAATTCCCGACAGTGCTGTTATTTTACAAAATATATGTGGTAAAAAATTTCTCACCTTAGAAAACATAAAATTAGCCTGCTTGTTTAACAAATTTAATTTGATTATGCAATGAAACATTGTCAAACATCAATTCCATGAGGCTGTTCTCAGCAATACCTGCTTTTTAATATTGATTAATAACATAAAGACCATTATTTTGCCTTAATGATGCCACTAAACACAATAAAGCGGTCAAGTTGGCAACCCAGAGGTCCACGCATATTTTCTCTTATTTTATAATGTCCTGCTTATGGAAATGTGACTAACGCGTTTTACTAGCAGCTTAATGCTTTCAAAACAAATCCACTTTCTTGGGAAAGTGCCATTTAAAGCATGTGAAACAGACCTGCTCCTGCATGAACTTAAAGCGCACATGCAAAGAATGGCATTAAAATTAATTGTGAATTAATTGTTCTCTTTAAAATCATTTTGTTTAGTTATGGCAGGAGAATTCAGCGAGGTTTTAATAAGCTGAGAGTATGAAACCTGGTCATTGTAATTTAAAAAATATGAAGGCCGAAGAATAAGGCTAAAATTCAGTTAACATTTAACATAACAAACTACCGTTTTTTAACTGTAGGCTATCAAAAAAACCCTATGCACAAGAAATCCCGGGGACTGAAAACTTGAAAAACAACAAATGCAATATTCACTGGATAAGGTTTTGAACTTTTTTCAGTCAAAACCATTCTATTTACTTACATTTACTTGATAACAAAGTTGCATAGTGTTCCACTGTCTTTGAAATCACTAATTGAAATGTATTAAATTAATTAAAATTAATACACTTTAAATTGATTCACTGATGATAATACACCAATAAGAGTATATGCAACTAATACATTAGTAGGCTACACAGGATAATTACAACTTCAAGAATGTTCTGGACCAATAACATCAGTGCACCAATTGATCAATAGGATAAGCAGTATGGCAAGCCGAATGAGGATGTATTCCATATCCCTGATATCCAATTGGTTTTAGGCTAGTAAACTAGTGAAGAGAAGTGTATGTAACTAGTTTGGCGAATATACGGACTCTACGCAATTTATCTAGTTAACATGTTTACACTGTTGCCACTTCACTAGTTGTAACTATACTGCATAATGAATGTGTGCATAGTATTTAAATCTGCAATTACTTAAAAAAAAGACATTATTTAATGTTATTTAATACCCTGCTATTGTAGCTAACTGAATTAGCTAATTTGCCATTTAAGGTTGAAAAATGAAAAAGTCAGAAACTAGGATTTGAACCAGCCACCTATGCATAGGGAGGCAGACACCTAATTTTGATAATTATCTCGTGCGAACACAAATTTTTAGGGGCTCGTGAGCACGAGATAATGAAAACTTACGCGTTCGAAATAGGCTAAATTGTTTAAAGAGAGTAACTCATTTGTGTTGATCTGTGGTCCAGTGAGGAAGGCATCTGTGCTCGCAATACATAGGTGGCTGTTTCAAATCCATGTTTCCAGATTTAAATTTTTTAATCTTAAATAAAAATGTGTCTTTTAACACATTTAGGGCTATTACAGGCAGCCAATTAAAGCAGTATAGTTAACTAGTGAAGTGGTACAGTGTAAACATGTTAACTATAAATATAGAGTCCGTATATTCGCCTAACTAGTTACTTAGACTACACTTCTCTTCACTAGTTTACTAGCCTGATGTTCACTGACGTTATTGGAGAACATTCTTGATAAGTTGTAATTATCCTGTGTAGCCTACTAATGTGTTAGTTTACATAATTTACATAATGATACTATAACCTCTTTGCATTTTAACTGATCTCTCTGAGAATGGGGAGGTGAGACTAGATTCAGCTGTAAATTACACTGGTACAGTATGGAACACATGACTGGCGAAATGGCTGTACGTCATCAAGGGTCTAAGGCAGGGGTGGGCAACTCCAGGCCTCGCGGGCCGGTGTGTATGCAGGTTTTTGCTGCCGCCAGTTAACAATTATTGAATTAGCCCAATCGTTTACATGATCTGATATTTTAATCTACATATCCGCGATATGAACAGCAGCTGATGAATGTTATTGTGCCGGTATGCGTGTATTGTAGCGTTTTATCGTTCTGTAATTTACGAGTGAATCGGTGATTGTGTGTATGACTAATTAGCTGATTGAGCTGTGGTAACTGGTGGCAGTAAAAACATGCATACACACCGGCCCGCGAGGCCTGGAATTGCCCACCCCTGGTCTAAGGTATCAAACGAGCCCCAAACCATCACTCTGCGGCCAAATATGGAGTAGATGTGGATGGATCCCTTTAAGGGTTGTTTCTCCTGACTTTTGTCCCCATAGAGTTCTACAGAAAAATGAGTCAGGAGAAATAACCCTTGCAGTGATCCATCCACATCTACTCCATATCTGGCAACAGAGTGATGGTTTGGGGCTCGTTCGATAGCTAAAACCCTTGATGACTTAAAGCCATTTAGCCAGCCATGTGTTCCATACTGTACCAGTGTAATTTACGGCTGAATCTAGTCTCACCCCCCAATTCCCTTAGTGATCTATTCAAATGCAGAGAGCTTATAGTATCGCTTGTAACAGTACCTGGACATAAGATATCGAGAGTCTTTTGATGTTGATGGGTCACAGACTTCAGGAAGTAACAGCATGCAAAGGATATGCGACCAAATATTAAATATGATACTTTAAAAATATGTTAAAGCAAAGGGTATGAATACTTATGTAAATAAAAGATTTCAGTTTTCGATTTTTAATACATTTGCAAAAATTTCTAAAAACATGTTTTCACTTCACGTTTTCACGTTTGTCATTATAGGCTATTTTGTGTAGAATTATGAGGACTCAATCTATTGTAGAATATGTCTGTAATGTAATAAAACGTGGAGAAGGTGAAAGGGGTGTTCAGACTTTTCGGCTTGACTGTAGGTGTTATCAACAAGGTTTTTAATGGCTAGCCATTGTCTCGTAACAGAAAATTGACCCCCCAGAAGATTACAGAAATGATTGGCAAATATAGGCTAAATCATAGCTTGATCCAGGATAATTGCGAATAGTCTATAACTATAGAATAGTCTATGTAACCTTACACGTACCATCGCACATCACCTGGATGCTCATGGAGTGGGCTGAAGTTAAATAATACTTGGTATTTAAACGACGTGAGCGCTAGGCGCTATAATGAACCTTGTGCCGGGTGTAAGACAGCAAAGGCACTTGCATTTTGATTATCGCCGCTTAGCGCCGGGTGTAAGATAGGGCCCATGGCATTTTGCCAGCATTTGACATTAACACCTTTATACACAATCTTTCCAGTTTGTAAATTTAAAAATTATCTATTCACATATATGCAGAATAGGCTTCAGCATGAAAGAGAAGACATTGCACATGACTAAAGTGATTCACAAATGCAGGCCATCCTTAGTATAAACTGTTTCTGTATCATCTTTATATCTTTAGTGACCCTATTTATACAAAATTGAACATGCTTACCCAGAAACTCCTATAAAACAAATTATATTGTATACCAGGGAATAAATGCTGTTGCCAGCTTAAGAGAGAGGTGTGTGTGTGTGTGTGTGTGTGTGTGTGTGTGTGTGTCTGTGTGCGTGCATGTGACTGTGTTTATGTGCTTTTTATGCAACGTTTATTTGCAATCTCAAATAAAGAGTTAAATGTGCATACATGTACATTTACCTTGAGAAAAAGAAAATCACTTGCATTTATTTAAAAGTTATTGATGCCATACTGGTAGTATAATGACAATATTTCTTTAATGTGGACATTACCAGGCCACTGATTAAACCAGAAGGCATTTCAAATAAACATTAAAATGAATGTATTACCCTTTAATGTAATGAAAATAATAACAATGAAAAAAAGCAAGCGATGAAAAAGCAAACACCTTTCAAAAAATGACGTATCTGAGACAGTCGCTAAAACAAACAAAAAAGGACAATTTCTCTCTCTCTCTTTCTCTTTCTCTCTCTCTCTCTCTCTCTCTCTCTCTCTCTTTCTCTTTCTCGCTCTCTCTCTCTTTCTCTTTCTCTCTCTCTCTCTCTTTCTCTTTCTCTGGCAGCCTTTCACTCCCCTTTTTAGAAGCTCTGTAATCACAGGTTTGTGAACCTGGATAAAAGAGAGAATGTGTTAAAGAAGCCGGTCTGAAGGTGAGGGCAAAGTGACTGACTGTAAAACAGAGAGCTTACCTGAAGTACTAAAAGGACTAAACATGCTGCTCTCTCACTCTTCCTTACTAACCCTCCACCTGCCACTCTACCTCACACACACACACACACACACACACACACACACACACACACACACTCACACACACACACACACACACACACAAACACACACACACACACACCCAAAACACACACAAACACACACACACACACACACACACACACACAGCCCCCCTCACTTTCTCTCTTAACCCTTTCCTTACTCCGCATCTCTCTCTCTCTATAACTCTGTTATTTCCTCCTTCTCTCCTCCCCCACTGCTTTCTATCATTCTCTCTCTTTCTTTCTCTCTCTCTAACCCTCTCTAACTCTCCTCTCCTCCCCCCGCAGCTCTTTCTCTCTGTCTTTTTATCTTACCTGCCAAGAAGATAAGCAGTAGATGTTCTCTATTAAAACATGCTTTGTCCACTGTCAAGGTGTGTATTTTGTGATGGGATTTCAGCATTCTTTGTTATGCAATCTCAGACATGCCGGCCAGCACGTGTAGTTAATTGGATTCGTGAGCAGGCAGCAGAGATGTCATTGCAGTCTTCAGCCTCAATGAAACATGAGAAGCATTGTGCCCAACCACTGGTCTAGTAGTAAGTGATTTCAAATAAGCAAACTGGGCAAAGATATGTGTGTGTGTGTGTGTGTGTGTGTGTGTTTGCGTGTGTGTGTGTGTGTGTATGTGTGGAATTTTCATATTTTCAAACACTTCTAGTCTGCATCTCAATAAGACAGGTGTTCTCGTGTTATAATAGCATACGCAATGCAGTACGTCATTAGAAACAGCCTCTTCTATGGGCTCATTTACATGAATATAAGTTGTACATATTGTTTATATGAGACTAATTTGATAACCGCATCTTGATTTGATTCGACTTGATCTTGTTAATTTGATAATCTTTGTTTATGCGGCTATAAGGAGGTGCCGCATATATTCCCCCTGGAACACCTTGGTGTGAAGAGCGCTACATAAAAATAATATTGATTCATTGGTTAATTGACTCTAATTGAGTTCAATACGATTTTCTTCTCCAAATGACTCATATAAACTCTTTGCAGAGTTTAATTAACGCTGAATGTTTTACAATGAGAATTACTGACTGACAGCTGCCATAGTCAGGTACTCTACCCAGGACTGTTAGTGTCCCTGATATGAATATTGTAAGGGGTTATTTGATGGTTCGGACATTCAAACCCAAAGGTGGGGAGATCAGAACAAGTCAGCTCACAACAGTAAGGACCAATAATTAGGGGGAGAAAATAATAAAGAAAGAAAAAAAGACAGGAACCTAATTCCTTACGGCTAACAGCCAAAACAAAAATCAACCCACAAAACAGCTAAATCTCCCAAGCTCACGTAATGCTACATGTAATGCTACAACAGCTCAAAGCCGGAAGAGTGCAAAACCAAAACGAAAAAACAAAAAAGCTCCCACTCCCTGTTTTCCAGAGCCACTGAGACCTTCCACTACTAACTCCCACTCCCAGCTTTCCAGAGCCACTGAGACCTTCCACTACAAACTCCCACTCCCAGCTTTCCAGAGCCACTAAAACCTTGTACTACGAGCTCCCACTCCCAGTTTTTCAGAGCCACTGAGACCTTCCACTATTAACTCCCACTCCCAGTTTTCCAGAACCACTAATACCTTCCACTACTAACTCCCATTCCCAGCTTTCCAGAGCCACTGAGACCTTCTACTACTAACTCCCACTCCAAGCTTTCCAAAACCACTGATGCCTTCCACTACTAACTCCCACTCCCAGCTTTACAGACCCACTGAGACCTTCCACTACAAACTCCCACTCCCAGCTTTCCAGAGCCACTAAAACCTTGTACTACGAGCTCCCACTCCCAGTTTTTCAGAGCCACTGAGACCTTCCACTATTAACTCCCACTCCCAGTTTTCCAGAACCACTAATACCTTCCACTACTAACTCCCATTCCCAGCTTTCCAGAGCCACTGAGACCTTCCACTACTAACTCCCACTCCAAGCTTTCCAAAACCACTGATGCCTTCCACTACTAACTCCCACTCCCAGCTTTACAGACCCACTGAGACCTTATACTACTAACTCCCACTCCCAACTTTCCAGAACCACTGATACCTTCCACTACTAACTCCCACTCCCAGTTTTCCAGAGCCACTGAGACCTTCCACTACTAACTCCCACTCCCAACTTTTCAGAACCACTGATACCTTCCACTACTAACTCCCACTCCAAGTTTTCCAGAACCACTGATGCATTCTACTACTAACTCCCACTCCCAGCTTTCCAGAGCCACTGAAACCTTGTACTACGAACTCCCACTTCCAGTTTTCAAGAACCACTGATACATTCCACTACTAACTCCCACTCCCAGCTTTCCAGAGCCACTGAGATCTTCTACTACCAACTCCCACTCCCAGCTTTCCAGAACCACTGAGACCTTCTACTACTAACTCCCACTCCCAACTTTCCAGAGCCACTGAGGGCTAATATCAATAATGGCATGCAGAAGAGTTCCTTTGATATGGAGAGATTTATTTCTATCATCATTACTATTCATGCATGATTTTAGCATTATTTTATTCTTGAAACCAGCTCTGACTTGCATCTTCAAATTGTCTTCTTCTGCTTTGAGTTTGAGTAAAAAGCCAATTAAGGAAGCAATAAAATGAGCAAAAAAATGTAAATGAGGGACAAGCACTTTGTAAAATCCCCAAAAAAGAACATTTTTTGATGGTAGCTGATATAAATGAAAGGCAAATTATCCGAGCAAAATGATTGGTAAATAATGACATACCATGTGGAGGGAGGAGGGGGCGTCAATATGAAAAAAAAAACATTTCGCCAAAGGGAACAGCGTCCCACAGAGTTTAATTCCACCAGAATAAGAGCACAATCAAAATGGAAATTAATCAAATTAAAAAATAGCTGTAAAGTGTCTCGACCTGTCTGAGCGAGGGAGAGCTAGGCTCTTTTACTCTCCTCAAGTCTGATGATTTCATTTTCCTCTCCATAATTGCAAGCAGCACATTAAAAAAAACATATTTATTTGTATGCAATGACATTATGAAGAGTTGAAGGATGAAGCGCTATGATCGCAGTAATAATTGCTCACTACCTTTCACTACCAGGGTGAATTTGGTTCGTTTAGTTTAATGAGCGCTTTTCGCATAACTGCTCTTGGCTTTATTTATCTTATCTTCAGTCAGCTGGCCAATCTGGCCAAAATTTTAGCTGAGATAGAACTTTCTAGATTTCTGTTCTGGTTAATTTAACACTAGTGAGTGACAGGTGTGTGTGTGTGTGTGTGTGTGTGCGAGTATGTGTGTGTGTGAGTGTGTGTGTGTGTGTGTGTGTGTGTGTGTGTGTGTGTGTGTGTGTGTGCACGAGGTACGACTGTGGTGACATTGAATATCTATTTAATGCCGTGGTCGTCAGAAATGTACACATTCTCTACCACCAACAAAATTGTACAAAATTATCCTGGCTCTGTACAGTACTGTAATTTTGGTTGAAATATTATTTTGCTGCCAGAAAATCCACTTGGGAGCATAACAACAGTATATGGGTTCACTTTATTTTTTATTTTTTTTATTTCTTATTCAAATCTTCTGGGAGCCAAAAATTGTGTACAAAATTTGACAAATGTGTTCAGTTGTATTCAGTTTTTATACAGAGAGTTAATACTGCTTCAGAGCAGTCTGGCTGCCCTCTCAAACTCCCCAAACAACATGAGGACGGGACAGGAAATGCTTGCTTATGACCTGGACACATGCTGGGATCCCTTTCTCTTATTAATATCTCCCCTTCCAGAACATTCAGCACGTGATGCTTAAATGGACATAAAACTTAAGATCGGCCCCCAGGGCAACCGTGTGTGGACAGAGGCATGGCTGTTTAGCAGAAATATGAATGTGTATTTTATATTTGAAATATCAATTTGTTTTATATATTCTGGGCAGAGACAAACACTGGTTTGCCCCAAGCCCTTGGTTGATAATTATATACTGTGGCAGGACCAATGGTGTGAGTTTTTGATGGGTGGAACAATCCCACAATGGTTCTGTCCTGCCAATCAGTGAAATAAACTGTCCTGAGAGCTGTTTGCTCATTTGCAAGCAGTTACCAGGACAATGAGGCACACCTGCATTCAATTAACTCATTAGAACTTGTTAACTGCAGCCTGCAATCAAATAACTGACAGGTAAAATTTCAACAGCGCTGCAGCCTTGGAAACTCGGGGGGGAAGTACGGAGGAAGCAAGCTTTGGAAATTATTTTTTGCTGTGGGAAGTAGTGAGGTTATATTTTATGGTTTTATCTTTCTTCTCTTAGTGCTTCTTATGGATGTAGCCTGCCTGCATTTAGATTTTGCACTGTTGCTATGCTTTAGCAATCTTGTGTTTATACTCACTGGTCTGGGAATGTTGCTAACCAGGTCTGTTTGCTCATATGATTAAAATGAATGCGCTTATGCTTCTCTTCCATTGTCAGTCCACTTATCCAAAAAAAAAGTTTAGGTATTTAATTTTTTTTGACATAATATAAGTGTGTTGGATGACATGTTGCAGTTTGCAGTGAAAATATTTTCAGAACTATAATTTTTTATGACTAATATTATTTTCAGCAGATTTCAGCATAGTAGAAAGTATGGTTCCTGAGACTCAAGTCTCCTACAGGGGACAAACATGAATGACTATGTCTTAGGACAGGGATGGGAAACTCCAGGCCTCGCGGGACAGTGTGTATAAAGGTTTTTGCTGCCACCAGTTACTCTGGCTGAATCAGCGAATTAGTCATATACACCCACACCGATTCACTCATAAATTAGACCACAATAAAACACTACAATACATGCTTGCAGGCAGAAGAACATTCATCAGCTGCTGTTCATATTGTAGAATGTAGCTACAATATCACATCATGTAAATGATTGGGCTAATTAAATAATTGGTAACTGGTGTGGTGTCGGCAAAAACCTGCATACACATCAGCCTGCGAGGCCTGGAGTTGCCCATCCCTGTCTTAGGAGGTTATAAAAGAGTTCCACTAAATTAATGGAATGTAATATTAGATACCTGTCAGGCTATAACTACCGCTTCACATGTAGCCATTATGTTCGCTAGTAACCCCTGTGGCTTGGAGACGGGTGTAGCTGCCACGCTGGGCTGTGGGTAGGAAAGCGATGGAGACAACAGAACATTTGTAAATGGGCTGAACGCTGTTTTGGTTTAAAGATAAATCCTGTGCTTTTTTCACGAGCATTAAACTGCCCGATCTGTATAGATCAGATTAGATTTGAAGGATATTCACAGGGTCTGCATCTCATGACATCTGGCAATAGTGAATGAAGAGTATTCCATGATTATCCAAAAGTTCCGATAATCTCTACATATAAGATAATTCTACACACTTTTTATATGTAAATAAAGATGTGATGCACCAAATGGTGCTGTTTATTCAGCGAATTAATTGCTTGATTGATAATCAAGCAATGTAAACAGAAACAGGTTGAGAATAATCACTTGTTGAAACGTAAGATTACTGAAGGCCTGGTTCGATCTGCCACGATACAATACCGTTTTTCACCCTTTATGGGACATAAACAACGGAAACAAAAAGAGGTGCACTTTGTGGTCTGGCTTGGCCTGGCAAGGGGGGTTTGGCTCCAGACTGTCCCGACTGGTCCAGACGTTCACCGGACCCAGCCCGCCACAAACCTATTCTGGCTTCCTATACTGTGGATCATAGATACTCAAATCTGGCCCTGGTTGTCTTTTGTCTCAGGTAATTAACTGAAAAATGTGTGCTACTGACTTATAATATAATACGATTCTACGTGTCCTCTTTGTAACTTTTAGATTAAATCTGCCTGGTCCTTTGTTTTTTGCTTTAATTTAAAGCACAAAACTCCATAAATCAGCCATCAATAATGCTATTGTCTACAACTGTTGGCAAGCTGTTGGTTGGAAAACCAAGACAGACAGTGGCTGTGATCCCGCTTGTCTCACACAGCTGAGCCTTTATGGTAGGCCTGGCAACCAGCAGCGCTCGTGCTGATTACCAAGCACCCTTAGCTGTGCTTGTATTGTAGTGCAAAGTGTAGCCGTGTCAAAAAACATGACAGGCCTCCCCAGGCTTTGGGAGGTTACAAGGGCATCTGGGAGTACATAAAAAAGGAGGAGTCAGCCTTTTCTGCTCTTCTCCCACCTCCACCTGTCCAAGGAAATGCCTCAGACCAGCACAATTACTCTAAATCGTTTTTGCTTCTTAGATATTTGAAGGTTACGTGTTTGCTAAAATATTATAATAGTGCCCTCCACAATTATTGGCACCCCTGGTAAAGACGAGTAAAAAGGGTTATAAAAAATTCACCTTTTGGTGAATTAGCTTGATCTCACACTGAAAAGATGAGAGAAATCCAACCTTTAATTGAAGTCAATTTATTCTGAGAAAAAAAAAATTTCATCCAAAAAATTTGTTTAACAAAACCACGTGTGCCACAATTATTGGCACCCCTAGCATTTCTTATCTTAGTTGATCAAAGTGTTGAGGAACTTTCAAGCAGTAATTCATGACATTCTGTTTCACTGGGGTATAAATATGAGGTGACACAGAGGCCATATTCCTTTATTCATACATCAATATGGGAAAGATAAAAGAACACACATATGAGTGAAAAGTGTGTTGAGCTTCATAAGTCAGGGAATGGCTATAAAAAATAGTTACTCACCTGAAAATGCCCATATACTTAAAACGCTCAAAGCAACTGGAACTGTTACAAACTTGGCTGGAAGAGGACCCACGTTTATTTTGCCACCACGCACAGTAAGGAGGATGGTAAGAGAGGCAAAAAAATCCCCAAGAATTACTGTTGGAGAATTACAGAGGAAAGTAACATCTTGGAGTCATCAAGTCTCCAAAACTACCATTAGACGTCACCTCCATGCCAACAAATTATTTGGAAGGCATGCCAGAAAAAAACCTTTCTTGTCATTGTGACAGTTCTCTGTAAAAAGCGCTGTACAAATACAATTGAATTGAATTGAATTTCACCACAAACGTAAGTGCCTGGAGTTTACTAAACGGTACTGGAACTTTGACTTTCTATGGTCAGATGAAACAAAAATTGAGCTTTTCGGCAACCAACACTCAAGGTGGGTTTCGCGTAAAAAGAAGGATGGCTATACCGAATATAACCTGAGCCCCACTGTTAAGTATGGTGGAGGTTCTGTGATGTTGTGGGGCTGTTTTTCCTCCAAAGGGCCTGGGAACCTTGTTAGGGTACATGGCACCAATACATTTTTAATCTGAATCTGGCTGCTTCTACCAGAAAACTAACATTTGGTCGTCGTTGGATCTTCCAACAGGAAAATTATCTAAAACATACGTCCAAATCAACACAAAAATGGTTAACTCTATTTACTTTGAACCTCCAGAGGCAATTTCCACCTAGTTTCTACTAGTTTTATTTAAATGTCAATATCTCAAAAAATATTCCCTGCACATTAATGGTTTAAAGTTTGAATTGAAGAAGAAGCTGTATCATTCAGAAATTTGCAACAAAATCTATTTATTTCAGAATAGTCACATGCAGTATATACATAATAACATAAGTAGCCTAATGTATTTAAATACGTTTAAAAAAAAACATACAAAAGCGTGTGTGTTTTTACACAACAACAGCAACATATTTCAGCCCTAAGTGCGAGAGGTGGTCGCTGTGAAAATGTTGACTGTACAGGACTTTGGCGAAATGTAACAAGATAAACTCTTCAGGATTAATCAGAAAACAGCTGTAGCTGAATATACTGGTAACTTGGTTTCTTAACCCTTTTTACTCATCTTTACCAGGGGTGCCAATAATTGTGGAGGGCACTGTATATTATGAACAGATAGGTGCGCCACAGTTCCCTAAAAACAAACACATTGTATAATGTCTAACATAATAGTGACATGTTTATTGCTGATGAATTATATTCATAATTAAATGGCGCAGGTTTAAACCAAAAATCATAAATTACTGGGAAATGTGTTAAACTAATGCACTGCCACTGAATCTACCAATGACCACCCCCCCCCCCACTTACCCTTTCTTTGCCTAGTTCCTCACAATTATTATTTGCATTAACAACGTCGTTAGCCACATCATATGCTGTAACACACCCACAATTAGCCACGCAACGCTCGGGAGAGCTGAAAGGGGACGGAATGACAAGATAGAAACTTACGGTAATAATCTTCTCTTTAAACGCGGCTGGCAGCCTCATATTTCTAAATCACCGCAAGTACAAAAAAAAGCGACTATATATGTAATGCTGCTCCACCACAATGCACCCCTCGCTCAAAAAAGCAAAAAAAAAACCAAACACCCCTCACCACCATTCCCACAGCTCCACTCTCACATACCCATAACCCCCCTCTGGGGGATTGCCCATCACGTGCAAGAGTAAAGAGTAAACCAAACTCATAAATCATTCAGAGGAACCGTCGGATTTGAAGACAAACAGAGTCATTTAGATTTTGCAAGCGCAACTTGTATGGGGAGGAAGACGTTTCTCTCTGGGGTGCTCAGAATCAGTGACGCACGGTGACAGTCCACTGTGCAGGGGGAGAACAAAAGCAGACGCTATGCCATTATTATCCACTGACCCACTGCAGCGCAACATACATTCATACATTCACACATGTGTACATTCAATCAGCACTGGCACTGAGCTGTGCAATAATAATAATAATAATAATAATAATATGTGTTTATGATTTATAAAGGCACACTTAGTTTTCAGTCCAACTTCAGAAGAAAAATGAATAATTCTGTTATGTTGAAAATGGGGATACGGGGTTGTGAGTAAGATTCAGCTCTCTGGAACAGTGGTTTTCATAATGTGAGCACGATTACAGGGTAGTGCGTGCTTTCGTGTAAAGGAATGATTATAATTGAGTTTTTAATTGATATAGATTTTTGCATGTGTCTGATTACAAATTGTTTTTAAACTGCCTATGACACGAGAAGCTCTGCACAGCAGCTTCTTTCCAGAATTGCATTGCCTCTATCAAAAATATATATATAAAAAAGAATCACTGCACAAGTTCAATATCTCATAATGCATTTTCCATAAAATTATTTCTTTAGAATCAATACAGTGCACACAATTGTATGCCCGCAAACACACTCTCTCTCTCTCTCCCACACAAACACACACACGCACACACGTACCTACACACACACACACACACACACACACACACACAGACATAGACACACACACACACATACGCACACACACTCTCGCACACACCCTTCTCTCACACAAATTCTATGTTCTGCACAAAATCATTTTCATGGTTCTGTGTGGCAGAGCCATCAAGTGAACACCAATCGATTCTTCAGAAGATAACGACAGTGTGAAGTAGAAAAGGAAACACTTTGGCTTCTTTTTTTCTGGCGAGCACATGGCGTGCGGCAAGCCGTCATAATAAATGGCATAGCGTTTGGCGCACTGGGTGTGGTTACTGAATTTCACTATTTTCGGACCAGAGGCGAGGAGCGCACAGCTCACAGCTGCGCAGGGTGAAAATGGGCTGGGTTATGTTGAATATTTATCAGTGGATGTGCTTCAGCTGCACCATAGCTAATCAAATGACCTCTTTTTAGTCCTTTTAGAACCGTGCGCATTGGACTCGTTTTGACCATGTCGGCTATTTCGCATCACATGGTTGTTTCGTGAACAACGACAGCAGAACACGCCCATGCGGTCGTGGTCGGAAGGCCTCCTGAGTCAACCCATTGTCAATTTCCGACTACTATGGAATCGTTAAGGTGACAAAAGTCACTAATAGGTTATCTGAACTGTGAAAAATAAAAAGCTTTCACAGTTTTTTGCGATTGCTTACACACTTGTTGCGGAATTTGGCTCATTGTGACAAAACTCTACACTCAAGCCAAATAAGACACAACACTTGGAGATAAACATCTCACTTGTATGTCAAAATGAAACTCTGCAATCAAAATCTAACAATCCTATTTCAAAATGGCATTTTTGTTACGGTTCTAACCGTTCCACGCCATGTTTTATGTTTATTGTTATGTCACGCCCTTATTTGTATTCACGTTCTGTCATAGTTTATTAGTTTGCATACATATTTCCATGTTTTTCCGCAGCCTTGCGTTCATGCTGTTTCTTCTCTTGCTGTCACTCACGCTTCCCTAATTGTTTCATTCTCCCTTGTCTAATTACTAATATACTAACATTAGATCAGGATTGGGTAATACTAACTATCTAACCATGTGTTCATGTTTACCTTACGTTTCTCGTACATGTTAATTACTAATTTACTAACGCTAGGTCAGGATAGGTTAACTACTAATGATTTACTAATTGCCTCGTTACGTGTCATTTTCTCAAGCTGTTGTGAATTTCCTGCTGCTCTCAAGCTAAGTGTCTGCACCTGTCTACACCTGCATATAAGATCAGTGTTCATGTCATGTCCTTGCGAAATTGTTGCCTCACTAGCACTCTTAAGCATTTTGTCAAGCATTCTTATTCTGATTTCCTGTTTTGATCCAAGCCTGTTTATTGACCACTGTTTACTGCCAGCCTTTTGTTTTCACTGCCTGTCCTGACCACGATTCCTGTTTGCTGATTTTGTACTTTTGCCACGCGGCGAGGACTCCGGTCTGACCCTGTTTGTTTTTCGACTATTCTTTTGCCTTCTCCCTTTTGTACCTCTGCCACGCTGATTGCCTTCCTGGTTCCGAACTACTGCCTGGCTTACCGACGACGAGACTGCCTTCTCCCTCGGTACTTTTGTTTATTGGCTGGATCTTTTTGTGTATGACCTTTGCTTGTGCTAAGACAACGATTACTGGACTTTCCTTAATAAAACCCTTGCGGGTATTTATTACATCTGTTGTTCTGAGTTGTGCTTCTCGGGTCCAACCCTCCACGCACTACGTCTCAATTTTTGCAACAAAATGATACACACGTGCACCAGTTGAATTACTTTTTCAAGGCTGCAACAACACACTGATGTACTTTATACAAAACATTGCTATCTTTATCTTTAGTACTTTGAATACCTTTTTAATTTTCGCATACAGGCTTCTGTGTAAGATTGTTCCAGTACAGTATACTGAAATGTCAATGAACACAAACATAGAAAGGCTTCCGAAAAACATATATACAGATTTTATTTTTGCCATTGCAGGTTTTTACAACAACAAAAAAAAAACGAAATAGAATTACAGTACAGTAATACATACAATATGTTACTGTAAACTCACGGAAACTAAAATAATTACAGTAAAATTACAGTGCAATGGTAAAACAAAAAATAGTATTGTAAGAGATTGTAAAGGATGGGTTGGATGGTTTATGGATCTTGCCTTCTGTTAGGGTCTGGCCACATCACCTCATCCACATGACAAGCAATGCCATCCCTGGCTAGGCAACGGGGAAAATATCACCTTGCGTGCCATATCCAACCCTGGACTGACCCCACCTCTCCGCATGCCTCTTCCATTGCTTGCAGAAAAGGCAGGTGGGCATGTGATTGGCGGTCATACACTTTCCAATGCCAAGCCGAAAATAATTCCTCAATCGGATTGAAAAATGGCAAGTATACAACTGTGAAGTTATTGTGGTTGGTGAACCAGTCTCGGACCAGAGCAGCCCGGTCGAAACTAACATTATCCCAGATGACAACAAACATGCTGCTCTGGTCTATCCTGTACAACTGCATTATGTAGTGTATCCAGAAATGTGACTCTGTGTGCGGTATTGTAGGGACCTAGGGTGGCATGGTGATGGAGAACTCCTTGCAGACTAATGGTGGCACGCAAGGTGATATTTCCCCCGCGCGGCCCAGGGACATTAACATTAACAACGGCTCTTTGTCCTATAACATTTCAGCCCAACGCCTGATTTTAGCTAGATTGAATCCAGCTTCATCAATGACAATGAACTCATGAGGCTGTGCAGCTGCATCAAAGGCCAGAATATGGTGTAACTCAAAACACAGAACTACAATGTTTACATTTTCACACAAGGATGGGGGTAGGGGTGGGGGGTGGGTTGGGTCAGACACATTCAGTCAAAACTAAAAGCTCTAGGCAAGGCAGGTGCCCCCACAGACATACTGTACACAGTAACATCAAAAGTGCATTACATGTACTTCACAGCGCTATACCTATTTTACTTGTTCACTGAGGAGCATAGACCTAATACTGTAGGACTACATTGTATTGTACTGTGATGCAGAATGGTGTGCAACAATTACATAGGTATAGTCTAGTGTAGAAAGTTGAAGACATACCTGTTCTCCAGTCTAAATGTCCGTATTATGGATGCTACCGTGTAGCGACTCAGGTTGGGCTGGACTCTCTGCCCAGCCTCCCTCATCCTCAGGCCATGATTTATGACATGGTCCACCAAAGTGGGCCTAATGTCGTCGGAAAGTGCCTGGTCTCTTTCTTTGTTCTTGTTCTCGTCCTCCTCCTCTTTCTCCTCTCTCTCTTCCTCTTCCTCTACCTCTTCCGCTACCCCTCACTGCCTCCATGTTTGTAAAGTTCTCACAAAAGAGGTGAGCTTACCTGAGGCCTATTTGTAGTGCTAAGGCTCAGACTGATTGTGTGGGTGTTAATTTCAGGCATGTTTTGCATTTTGAATAGAAGTGTTTTTCCAATGATTGCAAGAGATTTCATTTTTGAACAAAGTGTCTAATGTAAGTGTGTAGTGTTTCGCAAGAAGTGTGTTGCAGAATCGCAAACAAAGTGCAAAGCAGAAAATGTGTTTGTACTTTTGGTGCCTTTGTGTAAGACATGGTTAAAGCAAGGTTTTCATGCTTTTGTCTAAGCATTCACTTTCAGTGTTTAAGCAATCGACAAAAAATGTAATCATTTCCTCAGCTTCCAATCAGTCGATAAAATAAATATGAACATAATATATTTTACTCTCATTTCATATAATTTACTGGCTCTTTTTATTTTTCAACTCCTCTCTTTTCCTATTTTCTCGGTCGTAGTGTGCAGCGTTTAATTATTTATCTAGTTCTAATTTGTCCCATGCAACATATCCCATTTATTTTTGTCACCTTTTAGGATTCTGCACTGGAAGACGATAGGCTATCTTTTTTGCATTGATTTAATTGAATGTAATTTAGTTAAGAAGTATGTTTATATCACTATACGTGCAATAAGAGTAAATGTATGCACCAAGTTTGACATTCTTCAGATAACAGACGGCTGTGAGAAAGAATACATTACCCCTGGCACCACAGTGCAGTATAATTACAGCCATAAACAATTAAAAACTGAAAAAAATTCAAGAACATTATAAAAAAAGACATTGAGCATGAGTATAATTTTTCCTGCTTGGGGGATTTATTTCACAGTAAAATTTGACTGCGTATCCCCAAAAACGGTTGATTGGTTTTTGAATAGGTTATGATGAGCTATGTGCAAGCATTGGTGAAAGCACAGAGTTTAGCAACTGGCCGTACGCTGTGGTGCGATTTGCGCCGTAAACGTGCTCTCACCTGGCGGGCAGTGCAAGCGCGAGTCACAGTCTACTCTTATTCCAAAATTGCATTCTGCTCCAGTAAAATTAAACTGGGCCGCTCCCTCTTGACAGACATGCCCCCAACACTGGATTCCCTCCCACTTCAGCACACGGCGAGTCACCAAATTACCAAACGAGCTCAGACGCGTGCAAATCTGTGACAAAATTGCAACCTTGCCAGTGACGGCTCGCCACTAGCCGTAAAATACAGCCACAAATTTGCAGTTTCACTGCTCGATCTGGACTGACAGACCACCACCAGCGACTCTCCTCTCACTTCCAGTGCACAGTGAGTCAAACGAGCTCAGGAGCGTGAAAATACATGCTGAAAATGTCACTTTGCCAAAGCCCTGGCTCGCCACCCGCCATGCGCCAGCCGGAAAATAGAGCCCTTTTATTCATTTTATGAAAAGTGTTTTCATCTACCCACCAAACGTCTGCACTACCAACTGAAAAACAAATGTTCTGCTCATTTTTATCTAAAGGTTGCAGGGGCAACCATAACACGGCCATCCCATCCTATTTTACGGCAGGTAGTTTTAATCTATATGTAATTACACTGTATTACCAGTAGTTATTACACAGTGATAGCAGTAATTACAATATAATTGTTTTGTAAGTACACATTGCTGTACAGCACAGAGGCAGTTTCTATGATTGTGTTGATGTAAGATTATGGTTGCATTAAAGCTAATGTCTGAGTTTTGTCGAGCCAACAACAACAAAAAAGGCTCTTTTAAACAAAAGGAACAATCTTTCACACATACACATACAGCTCTCTCTCATTCCAATTTAGCATTAGTGAGGTGGAACGTGAGTCTTCATGAACCTCATAATCTGTAGAGTGCAAGTGTGTGTGTGTGTGTGTGTGTGTGTGTGTGTGTGTGTGTGTGTGCACACGTACATGCCTGTGTGTGAGTGTCTGTGTTTGTGTGTGTGTGTATGTGTGTGTGTTTTACACACTGGGAGAGGCAGGACAGGTTGTAAATGCAATTTTTTTTCATCAATGATGTATTTGTTTTCCATTCTATGTTTTACATTGTGGAATGCAATATGCATTATTATACATGAAAATGTATAATAATATTAATAACAATAACATACATTACATTACATTACAATCATTTAGCAGATGCTTTTATCCAAAGCGACATACAGTGCATACAGAAACGTCATCGAAGTAACTACAGAACAGATAAGATAAAGCACATTCTTCCAATAAAGTAGCAGTTATCCCTAGTAATGAACATTGAATGCAGTTCACAGTAACCTGGATAAATCAGCTCTACTACAATTCTATTCTAAATATTATAAACTTGAATACACAGTTCAACAAGAACAAATACCACGAGGCCCTAGATAAGTATCAGTCCAGGTGGAGTCTGAAAAGGTGTGTTTAGCTTTAATGCAACCATAATCTTACATACCACATGGACTTTTTTCACTTACCAAAAGTTAGGACTGTTGTCCTTATACTAATAATCATATATGAGCGTAGAATATTCCGCCTCTGATTCCAGGTCAGACCATTTTAAACACCATGCTGGCCAGTGATCAATTTGTAAAAAAAAGCAATTTTTTTTTATTTTGGAATATTTGATTAAAAATTATAATTAATGTTGATCTCAACCATGAAACAAGTGAGAAACATATTGTGATTAGAAATTTAGTTATAAAGTTTTGGTTATAAAAAAAAAAACACGCACACACACACACCCACACACACATGCACATGCGCACACACACACACAAACACAGGCACACACACACACACATTACATTACAATCATTTGGCAGATGCTTTTATTCAAAGTGACAGACAATAAGCGATGTACACACACACCCACACACACACACCCACACACACACACACACACACCCACACACACATACCACATACACAGGCACACACACACACAAACACAGGCACACACGCACACACACACACGCGTACACACACACGCTCACACGAACACACACACACACATACACACACGTACGCACACAAACTCACACAGAAACACACCCACACACACACACTCACACAAACACACACACGCACACACTCACACATGCATGCTCGCACGCACACACACACACACACACACACACACACACACACACACACAAATACACACACAAACAGGCACACAGATGCACACACTCACTCACACAAACACACACACGCACACGCACACTCACACACGCATGCTCGCACGCACGCACACACACACTAGAGGGTGGATACCCGACCCGAACCCGACGGGACCCGACGGGACCCGACGGGTCGGGCCGGGTTCGGACTAAACTTTTAAAATGATGTTCGGGCTCGGGTCGGGCTCGGACAATTTCTTGCTTCGCCTTACGAGCCTAGACCCGAGTTACGAGCCGAGCAAGCGGAGCATTGCGAATGCAATTTCGGAAATTCGAAAAATTCTGAAGGGAAGGAAGAAACAAACCACCATGGATAGGTTTTTATCGAAACGCCCTGCAGATCAGAGTCAGAAAAGCGTGACGAAAAAGCCAAAAATCAATGAAAAATATGCAAACGTCACTGATGAAGATTAAGTGTAAGTGAAGAATAATAATGTAGCAATTAAGTTTAGAACCAGTTTATTTCTTTATATTCTATTTTATTATCTTTGTATTATGTTTTGTATTAATTATTTATTATTTATAAATACATTTCTCATTTTTATAACTACGTAACAAAGAAATTAGGGTGTTTTTTTGGGGACTGGAACGGATTAATGGTATTTAAATTAATTTCAATGGGGAAAATTGATTTGATATACGAGTAAACCGAGTTACGAGCTCGGTCACGGAACGAATTAAACTTGTATGTCAAGGTATTACTGTACTAATTAGGATGGGTTAGCTTACTTCACATGGTGCTTCAAGTTGTTTTTGGTGAAAATATAGTGTGAAATAAATAAAAATGATACCGAATATTGTGTGTGTGTCTGTTATCTACCAATAAAACAATGCCTTTTGACGGTCATTATAGGTGCCCAGTGACCACTAAACAGAGAAGCTGTAACCATGGTAACTACAACTGCGTGACAGGGAAACACAATGTCAGCGCTTCAGTGCCTTACATTAACTGCGTCGGGCTCGGGTCGGGTTCGGACATAAAAAGCAGAATTCCTGTCGGGTTCGGGTCGGGCTCGGTTACTACTATCTCGGGCTCGGTCGGGTTCGGACAGAAATATGCGGCCCGATCCGCACTCTAACACACACACACACTCACACAAACACACACACGCACACACTCACACATGCACGCTCGCATGCACACACACACACACACACAAATACACACACACAGGCACACAGACGCACACACACACACTCACACAAACACACACACGCACACTCACACACGCATGCTCGCACGCACGCACACACACACACACACACACACACACACACACACACACACTCAGCACATAGACAGTCCCTGAGCCATAAATGAAGGATTACAGGGACATGGTTAGAGATGTGCAGAAAGGCCTCTGCCTTTGACGGGATGCATTGTTTACCAGATCAAATTTGTGGACTGTAACCTGTACAGAAGGGCAGAGGAGGAAATTGAACGGCTATTGTGAGATTATGGGGCTGTGGAGATAAAGCCACTTTCTGCTGGAGGGGAATAATTGCCCTGACATGAGCATTGTTGAGCTGGAAGACGGAGAAGAAAAACATGAAGAAAAGGATAAATAAATTCCCATTGAACTGTTGATTGAAGACCTTAGCTTGGCTTCACCACCACTGCCATATCGAAGAGGCTCAAAGGTGTTGCAGGAAATTATTTGAGATGCTCTCCATCTCAGAGCTCACGCTTGGGTGCTGAGAGGAAGAAGAATGAAACAACCGGCTGGCGAAAAAAAATGGCGGGAAGGCATCCTGCTATGAGAGGGATGGTGGAATTGAAGCGGAACGTTCTTGGACACCTGACATACAATATATTGCAGCACTGAATTTGAAACCTCAACGTGAGGAAAACATGACGCATATGTACAGCAGGCCTGTATTACTGTAAATCAATAATTACAACTTTCAAATGCAATTCAATGCCTTTGTTTTACCAACTTCTGCCAGGATTCTGAAAATGTATTTAAAAAATGGAGAAAAAAAATGTTTTGCCACTGAAAAAGTCATTTTGTTTCTGTCTGACAATGTTGTGAATGCATATACATGTTTCTACTTGTGGGTATCATTGTGTGTGTGCGTGTGTGCGTGTGTGCTTAAACAGAGAGCAAGAAGATGAGGGAGAACATAAATTGAAGTATGAGGGCTCAGCCAGTTAATGAGTTACACTTTATAATTGGAGAGTTGCTAATTAACCTTTCCGAAATGAGAAATTACACATGATCTGCGATCAAAGGCGGAATTACATGATATGAGTACCACTAAATTACTGGTCGAATGTTTAAAGTGAAACTTCAAACACCTTCTTAACTTTATAAACACTTTCAACTGGTGTTGATAACACTGTGTGCCTTTTTCTTTGGCTGTAATTATGCAAAATTATGCAAATGTTGATAGCTTTTTTTTCCCCCTCATTCAAACCAGCTTTGTGCCAGCTTGTTGGGCGTGCCCTTTGAAAGCTAAGAAGCAGGAAGGCCTTTTGTTCCAATGCAAAAATAGCCTGGATAAGTGGAGGACAACCCAGCCAGTCAACCTTGAACAGGTGTTTTTTTTTCTTTCTATTTTCAGCTGGATAAGAATTGGAAAAGAGGTTCAAATAAACAAAAGAGAGACAGAGAGGTCAAATCAGGGGTTCTGCAGGTGGTCTCACGTAATTATATTTTTTTCTTTCTCCGTCCGAATAATTTCCTCCTAAAGCTATTTTAATGATAAAAGCTACTCTGGCGTGCACCAGTCTTCGGAGTGACTCAGAGCCAGTTTGTTTTGAAAGACATCTGTTTTTGAATGAAACCTTGCGTTCGGGCCAGAAGAGGAAACTCGTCAACATACAGATACACGCAGGCATTGGCACGTTCCATCGAGATAGCATTTTGTCAGGAATGCGTTAATCATACGGAGCTTATAGAAGCGAGCGCATGACCCACATGTACAACAGCCATGTCCCCTTATCCTCCACTCGCAGAGGGCTTGAAGTCAGCTCTCAGCATCTAACATCATTGATCTTTTTCACACTAATTAAGGCGCAGCGGGGCTCATTCAATTAATCTAACGAGGGCGGCCATGACTGGCAGCCTCCTAAGAGTGTTTCTGCTCAGCAACAGGACGGGGGAGAAAAAAGGTGAGAAAAAAAAACGCGTCGCACACGAAGCGGAGAGCCACCGAGCTCCGCGTTAGCAGCGACTCATCTCACCGTTGACGAATCGAAATGTGAAAACGGCGAGTCACCGTCGAAGATGCGCTTAAACATTTCTTATCCATGTCCGGAGCTTCTTGCAGCTTGAAGTACATTCGTAACTTGGGATAATTCCGCTTCTGTAGTAACCAGTTGAAAACAAAATGGCTCCTTCATAGGATTCCAACATGTGACCTCTTGCTCATCACTGCCGCCACGTCTTATCGCACATTCTGGTACGAGTGAGCTTTACATCGGCAGAGAAGGCCTAGGACAAAAATGCAATAGCCTACAAACATTACAGGTGCCCAGCTGTGCAGAGGAGCTTGTGTGTGACCCAGAAGCAGAAATTATGCTGACATCATGGGCAGCAGCTTCCCTGGCTGTTGTGAGTGCTGAAAAGCTGTAACACTGCCAGCATCGCCAGTCAGTGTGTGAAAAGCACAAATCTCCGGCTGCATTTTTAATCAGGCATTTAGGGCCCAGCTGCTGAGTGTGGCTGGGGCCACGGGGCCTCTCCATGCTGGGGCAGGCGGGGCAGGCGGGGCTGTCCAGGCGAATAACCGTGTGGTTTGGGCGGTAAATCTCAATCAGAGAACGGGACAGAGCTGCTGTTAATGCTGGCCCCAGGGTGTTCTGCATCGTTCGCCTTAGCCAATGTTTAACCCACCTGCACACCTAGCCTCCTGCTATGCCTGTCGCATACACACACGTATATATGTGCACACATGCACACATGCATACACTCATGCACACATACATACATGCATACATGCATACACTCACGCACACATACATACATGCACACATGCATACATGCACACATGCATACACTCACGCACACATACACAAAAGCGTGCACACACATACACCCAATCCCTCTCTTTCTGTCTCTCTCTCTCTCTCTCTCTCACACACACACACACACACACACACATACACAAAAGTGTGAACACACTTACACCCAATCTTTCTCTCTCTCTCTTTCTCTCTCTCACACACACACACACACACGTATATTTGTGCACACAGACATACATACATGCACACATGCATACACTCACGCACACATACACAAAAGCATGCACACACATACACTCAATCCCTTTCTTTCTCTCTCTCTCTCTCTCTCTCTCTCACACACACACACACATACACAAAAGCGTGCACACACATACAGCCACTCTCTCCCCCGCCCCCCTCTCTCTCTCTCTCACACACACACACACACACACACAATATCCCTTGTGAACGATTTTATTGTATTTTGTGTTTCAGCTGGGGTCACAAAGAGTTTAGCGCTCTCTCCCTCCCTCTCTCTCTTGCTCTTTCTTTCCCCCTCTTTCTTGCTCTCTCTTTCCCTCCCTCTTTCTCTCTCTCTCTCTCTCTCTCTCCCTCTGTCGCTCTCTCTCCCCTGACTCCCTCTCATTTTGAAAATGCTTCAATGGCATATTTTTCCACATTACTTCATATTTTTACATTTTGTTAAAACTTTTTTCTAAAAACGTCACTTTCTCTTCCCCCGCTTCTTCCTCTGTTCTTCTCTTGCTCTCCCTTCCCCTCTGACACTGACTTTATTAAATTATTTACTTTAATAATAATTTCACAAAGAGTCTCTGAGCCCTCCACCGCCCGTCTCACAGACCTAAGTGGCGAGGCTGTGTTGTCTGAAGTGGAGCCAAGTTCAGTACAATTTGAAAAGCTCTGTCATGTACCACAGCAAACTTGCTGCTTTCCAGCCCTGAGAGTCAAGAAACAATTTTTTTTTGTGTTTTTTGAATTATATATAGGAGGCGCTTACGTGTTCTTTTTCTTCCCCTATCCCGTTTTGACTGTTTCAGATTCTCCTTCATCGCTGCAGTCTGTAATGATGATAGTAATGTCTGCTGAACGCATCTGAACGCATCAGCGTGGGCTTACCTAGGTGCGGGTCTCGATGGGGATTACGCAGGGGGGAACAAGGATTGGATGAGAAGCTGACGAGTCAAAGTAGGTTCGGTGAACTGGATTACCCCCTTCCGCATGGGCCTCGCCTAACGTGCGCTGACATCTCCGCCGAAGCGCGAAGCAGAGAAAGAGGAGTGGGGGGGGGGTAAAAGAGAGAGAGAAAGAGACCTTAAAAGGCTGGTTCATTACCGCGGAGTCCGGTGCGCGTTCGTCTCGGGCGTCGGCAGTCCCGCGGGTCCCTCCGAGCAGCTCGAACATCGTTTGAAATTCAAACGGCCTTTCTTGGCGGAGGCGTCGGGCATCGGGCCCGTGGCCTGTCTGAGGTTGATAACAGCCTTTTCCGCGCTCCAGTGTTAACAATCTTCCGCTGATAGATTTCGCCCTTGTCACTCCTGCTTCAAAATTCCAATAAAGCAGCCGTCTCAAACCCCCCCCCCCCCCCCCCCCGACCCACCCCACCACCACCACCACCCGCCCCCTGTTCTAACCCTGATCCAGATACCATCTCCCTGCTATCTCTCCAGACACCCAGAAACCTCTGCCTCATCTTACCCCCGTATAATGTCCTACTGCATCCTGCAGGACCCCCCCCCCCCCCCCGCCCCCTTCCCAGAAGCCCACCCCACACTTCCAGAACCCCTGTTTTATGAACGTCTAATCATGATGGCCCGTCACAAAAAAAACTAAAACATGAATAAATAAAAGTGTCATTAATGAGTAAGGGGAGAAACACACGCCTGAAGCAATATTTGTTCTCGCCCGGTCTCCAGTTTGATACCGCAAGTCCCGAACACCAGCCGGTGACAAACCCTTCCCTTCTGAATTTGGCGCTTTTGATAAGCGCGCATTTTGGCCCGGAATCATCAATTATTCTACCACTGGAGTCCCTGGCTCAGACATCACATCCACTGTTTATGCCTCTTTTTTATTTTTTTTAATAGTTTTCTATCTAATATCGTGAGTTTTTTTTTGTTTACCTGGACTTGTGCTTGAGGTACTGAAAAAGAGGCATGAAGGCGCCGCGATATCAAGCGACGCCTTAAACTTTGCTGGGCTTATTTATTTTTACACTTAATTTCATTTCTAAGGTCTGATAAAATGAAATGTTCCGGGTAGTATATATATGAACCCCGCCGTTGTTTGACAGTGTGTGACTCAAAGAAAATATATATCAGAAGAAAAATTTAAATTGCATGGCAAAAAAGATGAACAAACCTATATCGCTCCAGGAAGCGCAGGCAGACTGCAGATTTAATAAACCTGCATCGATATAACAGATTGGATTATCTATTCTAAAGAAATTAGTGTCTGCAAGACAAACATTCGGTGCTAAAACTCCTACATTTGTCTTCTGCCTTATGCAAAAAAAAAACTAAACAAAATGTGTATTTGCCAAAAATGCTTTTATGCAAAGTGAAAATTACAGCGATGTAGTAACAATACAATGTCGAGTCGATAGTCTCCATAATATACATAAGCAATGAAAAAAGTTTTTGTTAATTAAATCAACCTGAACGTTTGAAACGGAAGACTCAGTCGGAGAGAGAGAGAGATAGAGAGAGATAGAGAGAGAGAGCGAGAGAGAGAGAGAGAGAGAGAGAGAGAGAGAGAGAGAGATTTGGGGTTAGTGATATCACTATCCGTGTTAAGCTGAGAGAGAAGCCGTGGCCATTTGGGCATTTGGTTAGAATTGAATAGCTGAGCCTCATCCGTGGGGACTGGGAGGAAATGGCATGAAGGAATTACAGCGGTTTTGGCGGTATGAGTGGCCATGACTCGGCGAAGCCTGAGACAGGTGCATGCGGTTAAGAGGGAATTACTGTCGGGCGGCACGGATCCCCTAAGGGGGGTTCGCAAGGGGTCCCCGGGCCCCGTGTGTGAATTCAATTACGAGCTGTGATATGAAAGCCGCTGACCCCGCCCGACGAGGGCAAGTTTGGCGAGAACGGGAGGCGCAGCCGCCCCCACCCCCCCCTCCCACACTACCCTTCAGTTCAGTAGTCTACCTGCTGGCTTCAGATCAGTTATAAAAAATTTAAATAAAACAAAAAAAATACCAGGCTGGCAATAACAGAGGGAGGGGCTGTGATGTCACAGAGGCCCAGTGTCCCGCCCCGTCCCCTCTGCGCGGTCGGTGAGGTCGCGACCTGTGCTGCTGGATTGCAAAGGACGTCATCCAGAAAGTTTTGTGGAAGTGCTTTAAAAAAATAAAATAAAACGACATCTCTAATTTTACAGAGTGCTTTATTTTCAGAGTGAAAACAGAGTTATTTTAGAGCACTGCGGTGGAAAAGAGTGATCTGCCGAACTGATATGAATGACTGTAGCTAAATTAGAAAAGAAGAATGACAGCCAATGCAAAATGCCAATTTAAACAGTGTTGAGAACTGTCGGCAAGAAGGAAAAAAAATAACATTTAGATTTTTTGGTGCTGCTGCTAAAATAAGGAGCGGAGATAAATTGAGGAATAGAGCCACAGAGCAAATTTAAAGAACAATTAAAGATTGATGCTGTGGAAGTACTGATAATAATGCTGTTATTTCCAGAGCATTTTTACCCCCAGCCCCACTGTACACATACTGTAAGACTTCGTAATTGTACTGTAAGAAATACATGTTAAAACATTTTTTTTTGTGATTTATTGCTCTGTCCCTTTGGGCTGAAAGTTCAAATCCCCTGGAAAATATTCTGAGAGAAAAGTTAATTATCATGAGAAAAAAACATTCACATGCAGGCTCATATGTTCATTATGACATAATCCATGTGGCATAAGATCAGACTGGCAAACAGCATGATCAATGGTCTGTAATTGTGTCTCATTTTTCATGGGAAAAATGCTTCCGATTTCCTGGAGAATCGAGCTTAGGACTCCCCCCTTAGACTCTTGCCATGGAACATTTTGCCTTGGGGAAAACAAACGGGATTCCAAATGCGGCTGGATTACCACCGTAAGGAGAATGTCTATGGCGGTCACTTGACAGCGGTCGCGGTGCTTAAACATGCATCTCGCATTCTAACCTGCCTCCTAATTTGAATATGGAGATTATTATGCGCGCCGTTAACAGCGTTACGGTCTGCTTGCATGTGTACCGTACCTTTAAGAGGTGCTGGTCGTGTGGCGCGATGCGCGCGTTACACTGTAAATCTGGAGAGGCTGTCAGGACGCGGAAGCGGCGGAGCGAGGGTTAATGGCCTGTGGAATGTAGCGGTAATGCAGCGCGGGGTTCCGTGGCCGCCGACTCCTTATCACGTATGAAAGGGATGATGGGCCCCGCATTATATATGGTCTGTTTACCCCCATGTATCAACGTGTAGATTACCGTGCCGACAACCCAGCCATAAGGGCTGTTATTCCAGCTTCTTAATGGCCTGTCGCTCCCGTCCGAGAAAATGCGCTCTTTCTCTGTGAGCATCACTCATCTCTGGATATGCCCCCCCCCCCCAACCCCCCTTCATGTGTCAGTTCTAATACGGCCACTACAGAGTGGCCCAGTCAGTAAAAAATTGACCCAGTTTGTAATCATTTCTGCTTCCTATTGTTTTCAGTAGGCCAGCCTGATCACCTATTACAGGAGTTGGAAAACAAATTTTCTGATTTATCAAAATTGTCTGAATAGTTTTTTTTTCTCACTCATCAGTTTTGGGTCATGTCAGTTATTGGGCACTGATCTGTTGATTTATTGACTGATTGATAAATTAATGTTCATGTGACATGGCAGGCCTGAGCCTCAGCTATGTCAGTAGCCAGCTATCTCATTGAGTCTGAAATAAAGAGAATAGAGGTTTAAGTCAACAAGGATTCTTCGATTTACAGCTGGGTTAGTTTTTGTGAATAATGTCCCATGTGCCCACAGGCTGTGACCAATGAGAGAAAAGCCTTTCTCCCTTCTTTCTCCCTTCTTTCTCCCTTCTTTCTCCCTTTTTCATCAGTGTCTCTAGTGGCAGAATCAGCGACTGAGCAAATTTACACCAGCTATACTTCACAGTGGCACTGTTTCCCAATGAAAGCTCCGACAGTCGAACGCCTGAGGCATTAATGAAGTGGCAAGTTGCTGCAACATTGCTGAAACGCTGGGAGAACATTGCGTCACCAGGCCATTGCTGTCCGCAAGTCTGAAGTATGTGGAGAGAGAGAGAGAGAGAGAGAGAGAGAGAGAGAGAGAGAGAGAGCGAGAGAGAGAGAGAGGGAAAGAGAGAGAGAGAGAGAGAGAGAGAGAGATAGAGAGAGAGAGAGAGACCATCTGCTCCTGTTGACAGGGGAGACAATCTGGATTAAGCCAGATCTCAGGCCAGACAAAAATAAAAACCCTTACCTGCCAAAGCCCGCCGGAGGTCTCACACCTTGGTTCCAATTAACACAGGGAGCGGGAGAGGCAACCCAAATTTAACTTATTTATGTAATTTCAGAAAAAAAGTTCTTCAGCTTCTCCATATTTGTTTTTGAGAAATGATTCACACGGTTCCTTTCTTTATTACCCACTCCCCTGCAGAATAGAAAGGGCATTTCTCTGGTGTATGCAAAGGTGTGAAAGTACTTGAGTCTCTCTTGCAAAAACGGAACGCATGAGCGGTAAGCGATCGGGACACTCTGAAACAGGTGGCTTCTGAAAACAACAGGGGCGAGGACACTGAATTTTGTTCTTAGGCCAGAATTTAAAGCATGTTTCTTCATGATTAAATGCAAAAGTCAGAAACACAATTTGGTTCTGCCGTCGACAAAATTAAATTGTGAGGGGCGGGGGCTGCTGAATGTGACTGAGCTCCAGGGATTAAAAAAAATATTGACACTGAGAACTTAATAATTGTCCAATTACCTCTTGTCATGTGTCCAAAACTAGACCTCACTGGCAAACTGGTCTCAACAGGGTCCCTGTGCCTTCTTTTGACAGACAGACAGACATACAGACAGACAGACAGACAGACAACAAAGCACAGCAGGACAGAAACCAGGCCGAAAATATTTTCTCTCACATTCTAATTACCGTGCTGGTTGATGAAGACTCCTCACCTTGGCGTGCTTCTTGTAACACAATACCACAAAAGGTAAAAAAAAAAAATCATAATTTTTTGAGTAAACGATTGTGGCAAAGCAGACCATGGTGAAAATGATGCACATGCACACACACACACACACACACACACACACACACACACACACACACACACACACACACACATACAAACGTGGCCAGCTATGGCCAGCTCAGTCAAGAGAAAAAAAGAGAGGGTAAAAACACGATGGAAAACATACAAGCTGTTTGAGAGTCTGTTTATTTTCTCCTTTTTCAAAGGGCAGCGACTGTAGTGGAGCTGGCTGTTCGAACAAGATGTACCTCTGTATCCGCGACCTTTCACCTCTACAGAAGAGAATGCACCCTCTCTGCTAATGCAGGTTCACTCTTTTACAAAACTGTTTCAACCCTCCCGTCACCCCTTCTTCAAACAAAGGTATTCAGGTAAATCTAATGGTGAAGTTACTGCTAATAAATAAAGTAATATGTAAAAGTCTAAAATAGTCAAAGGTATCCAAAAGGGCTTATTAAAATAGATGTAACTAATAACAAAAAATACTGAGAAACTAGAACTTTAATTCCAGCACTTGAAAAGCACACTCTAACACGTCGAGATTGACATAATTCTTATTTTTGTGCCGTTCCCAAGATTTTATTGCAACACAAAATTAAACAACTTCTCAAAAAATGTATAAAGAAATACAACATACACTGCCTGGCCAAAAAAAAGTCACCGTTGCACCCGTCACGCATAGTGCCCACTGTACAAGCCTCTGGAGGCAATGTTATGATCTGGGGTTGCTTCAATTGGTCAGGGTTAGGCTCAGCAACGTTATGCAGCAATAAATTGAAGTCAGCCTACCTGAATGTACTGAATGACCAGGACAGGTTATCCCATAAATGGGTATATTCCAGGACGACAATGCCAAGATTCATCGGGCTCAAATTGTGAAAGAGTGGTACAAGGAGCATGAGGAATAATTTTCACACATGAATTGGGCACCAGAGTCCAGACCTTAACCCCATTGAAAGACTTTGGGATGTGCTGGAGAAGACTTTACGATGTGCTGGAGAAGACTTTACGGAGTGGTTCGACTTTCCCGTCATCAATACAAGATCTCGACCAAAAATATATGCAACTCTGGACGGAAATAAATGTTGTGACGTTGCATAAGGTTGTCGAAACAATGCCTCGACGAATGCGTGCCGTAATCAAAACTAAAAGTGGTCCAACAAAATATTAGAGTGTGCGACTTTTTTTTTGGCCAGGCAGTGCATATTGTTTTCCTCGCACAAATCCAAACTGCAACAAGCAATGTAACAACCCTTCTCTCTGCAGTGACCTTGTATCAGTGTAATTACATACATGGCATTGTGCAATTACTATTATGTTTCTTACCCTGTGCTAACTGTACAGAAATACTCAATGCTTCATGTAATTTTTCATAGGGCCTACATATACACCCACTCCATGCTATCAGCCACATGAAACGAGGAGATACCATTATCAGGGAAAAGTATCACTGCTTTTGTGCAAATTAACATTTTGTTAATGTTCACCAGTCTTCTTACAGCCAAAAGGCTTTTTAAACTGGCTAGATCTATGAGCCATAGAAGATATGGCCATAATTGATTATTGTTTGACACAAAATGTCAAACAATTGTCATGGCTTAAAGTACAATTCTCTCTCTCTCTCTCTCTCTCTCTCTCTCTCTCTCTCTCTCTCTCTCTCTCTCTCTCTCTCTCTCTCTCTCGTTAAAAAAAAAAGTATTTTTCTCTCTTCTCTTTCAATATATTTTGCACCAGGTTTATTGTACAGATATCAGATTTGCAAACAGGATTGAGAATGAGAAAATATTTGCCTGAATCATTCATATTTGCAAAGAAGATGATCATTTGCTAAATGCTCGGCTTAATCTGTCTTTACTTAATTTGTTGAATTTGCAGATTTTAATGGGTTTGTGTTGGGGTCTATGGAGAGGGAAACGGTGGGGGCTGTGCATTCAGAGCCTCCTCAAAAGCTGTGTTTAATTAATGTGTGCAAAAAGGGGGCTGGGTCCAGCAGCCCCCCCCCCCCCCCCCCCCCCCCTCCCCCCAACCGCCCTCTCCACTGAACCAACACACAACGGGAATCTTTTTAAGTGTGCCAAAACACCGGGGTGAAGATCGGTTTACCTGCATCTGTGCAGTTCTATATAATGACCCAATAAAGCAGGGTTTAATCTGAAGTCTCTCTTTCTTTCTCTCTCTGTCTGCTCTTTCTCCTCCTCTCTCAGTCTGCTCTTTCTCCTCCTCTCTCAGTCTGCTCTTTCTCCTCCTCTCTCAGTCTGCTCTTTCTCCTCCTCTCTCAGTCTGCTCTTTCTCCTCCTCTCTCAGTCTGCTCTTTCTCCTCCTCTCTCAGTCTGCTCTTTCTCCTCCTCTCTCAGTCTGCTCTTTCTCCTCCTCTCTCAGTCTGCTCTTTCTCCTCCTCTCTCAGTCTGCTCTTTCTCCTCCTCTCTCAGTCTGCTCTTTCTCCTCCTCTCTCAGTCTGCTCTTTCTCCTCCTCTCTCAGTCTGCTCTTTCTCCTCCTCTCTCAGTCTGCTCTTTCTCCTCCTCTCTCAGTCTGCTCTTTCTCCTCCTCTCTCAGTCTGCTCTTTCTCATCCTCTCTCAGTCTGCTCTTTCTCCTCCTCTCTCAGTCTGCTCTTTCTCCTCCTCTCTCAGTCTGCTCTTTCTCCTCCTCTCTCAGTCTGCTCTTTCTCCTCCTCTCTCAGTCTGCTCTTTCTCCTCCTCTCTCAGTCTGCTCTTTTGCTCCTTCTCCTCCTCTCTCAGTCTGCTCTTTCTCCTCCTCTCTCAGTCTGCTCTTTCTCCTCCTCTCTCAGTCTGCTCTTTCTCCTCCTCTCTCAGTCTGCTCTTTCTCCTCCTCTCTCAGTCTGCTCTTTCTCCTCCTCTCTCAGTCTGCTCTTTCTCCTCCTCTCTCAGTCTGCTCTTTCTCCTCCTCTCTCAGTCTGCTCTTTCTCCTCCTCTCTCAGTCTGCTCTTTCTCCTCCTCTCTCAGTCTGCTCTTTCTCATCCTCTCTCAGTCTGCTCTTTCTCCTCCTCTCTCAGTCTGCTCTTTCTCCTCCTCTCTCAGTCTGCTCTTTCTCCTCCTCTCTCAGTCTGCTCTTTCTCCTCCTCTCTCGGTCTGCTCTTTCTCATCCTCTCTCAGTCTGCTCTTTCTCCTCCTCTCTCAAGCCATTATTGAATAGAAATTTGAAAAAAGAGAAAAACATGGATAACACACAGGGTATGAGTTGGGTCTGCGAGTAAGGCCAGAGTAGATTAACAAAGACACAGGTTATGAGTTGGGTGCATGTGTAAGACCTGTCTATATGAACAGAGACACAGGTTATGAGTTGGGTGTGTGTGTAAGGCCTGTCTATATGAACAGAAACACATGGTATGAGTTGGGTGCATGTGTAAGACCTGTCTATATGAACAGAGACACAGGTTATGAGTTGGGTGTGTGTGTAAGGCCTGTCTATATGAACAGAAACACATGGTATGAGTTGGGTGCATGTGTAAGGCCTGTCTATATGAACAGAGACACAGGTTATGAGTTGGGTGCGTGTGTGAGGCCCGTCTATATGAACAGAGACACAGGTTATGAGTTGGGTGTGTGTGTAAGGCCTGTCTATATGAACAGAAACACATGGTATGAGTTGGGTGCATGTGTAAGGCCTGTCTATATGAACAGAAACACAGGTTATGAGTTGGGTGCATGTGTAAGGCCTGTCTATATGAACAGAGACCCAGGGTATGAGTTGGGTGTGTGTGTTAGGCCTGTCTATATGATGCACAGAGACAATGTGTGCCAGAGGAAAGGGCACAGGGGCTCTCTGGCCACGCTGTCCCCACCATGCCTCAGGGGGAACCAATCGCCTGCTTTCAGCTGCTCCAGAAAACGCTACACAAGCTTTACATTTTCATCGATGCCTTAGCAACTAGAACCCAACAACTAGAACCCACAACATATCACAGATTTCACACAGGATGCTGAAAATTGTTGGGGGTCAGGACTGTGTCGCAAAAATAGTCTTGGTGTACAATTTGCTCGTAAATATTAAACTCGCTTGGTTTTGCTTTGTTTCGGAAGAGTTACTTTTCTTTCTTTTTTTAATATCCCTTCCATTGTAATGCACCTTAAACAACATCGCAACTGTCCAGATGACAGGTGCTTCTAAGGCAAAAGAAAAAGAGACACCTCCTGCAATAGTCGGTCTGGATTTACTGTGAGCCGGCAAAAGGAAAGGCATTAGAGCCGACTTGTTTTTTCACGCCGTTAATTTTTCAGAGCAATGAAAGAAATCAACCAACAACAACATCAACAAAAATAATAGTGCAGAAAAATACACAGCTGTTAATTCTTCCGCAGAAAGCTGGACTGAAATCTTTCCCTTTGTATTAGAATTTTGGTATAACTTGCCTTTTCGCCGTATACCCGGTTGAATACAAAGTGACAACTGCCTTTAGAAACTGAAAGCTGGAGCAACAGTTTTGAAAATATGAGTGGGCGGAATTTGTAAAAGTCCCCCTCTAAGTGAACAGCACTGTCAACACTGATACCATCCAAAAAAAAAAAAAAAAAGGAAAAAGATGCAAATAGATTGGGTACAGCACCTTGAAAAACATGGCAGAGCCCTGGAGAGATTTAGATGCCTAATTCAGCAAACATCTCCAACAAATTAACTCTTTCACAGCCAATTAAGAGGCAATTACATGCTAATGTTAATGCAAGAGCTCACAGCAGTCTTCATTATTTTAATCAATAATAATAAATAAAAAAACAGCTATGAATCCTGGCCAGGATATCACTGGTCCGTAGGTACGGAATCAAGCCCGGAGAGTGTAAGGGAATGGAAGAGAAAACTGAAGGAATGGTAACCACACAGGAAACTCAGTCACAGCCCTTATTTCACGCTTATTATTGGAAGCAAAATTTATCATTTGTGGAGCTTGTGGAGCCAAATAAATTTTTACCGAATGTGTGTGTGTGTGTGTGTGTGTGTGCGTGTGTGTGTGTGTGTGTGTGCGTGTGTGTGAGAAAGAGAGAGAGAGAGAGAGAGCAAGAGAGTGAGAGATAGAAAGAGACAGTAAACAATAGACAGAGTGGGAGAGAAAGGGGCGAAGTGGAAAAGCAGTCATGGCGGTCGGTGTTGGTGCCCCTTTTTGAGGGGGAGGGGGCAAACACAGCTAGGAGGCTGCGACTGCACTAACCCCCCCACCCCATCAGCAGCCCATTCAAATCCACAAAACCAACAAATTAAATAGACAGATTAAGCCAAGCACTTATCATTTTCTTTGCAAATACGAATGATTTGGACAAATATTTCTTCATTCTCAATCTTGTTTGCCAATCTGATGTCCGTATAATAAACCTGGCGCAAAATATCTTGGTTGTGATATTCATCTTTGTTTCATGGGCTGGTCTTGCCAACATAATATGGTATGAATCCTCAGTTATACTGGAGCAAAAATTGCCCCCTTTTATCTGTTTGGAGTTGATTCTTTGAATAATGAACATGTGGAAAAAACATTATCACATAAATCAGAAGTGTTGCTTGTGGAACTTGAACATTTTATGTTCACAACTGAAAAACTAAAAGCTCTCCTAATGCCATCTAATGGATGGCAACTTCAAAAAGCTTATATGCCTTTGGTAATCAGCAATATCCTTTTTTCTATAATAAGCTTAATTCTGGAAATAATTGGTTGAGTGCAACCTGAGCCACATTTTTATTTAGCCAACTTTTATTTAACCAGCTAGGTCATCTGAGAACTCAGTCGGCCTATTGTATTTTATTTCTTTTTTGCAGTGAGGACCTGCAGAATGGAGGTGGGTAGGAATGCACTTGATTGTGAAACCAATCAGACTTAGGAGTGATTAGATTGCCGGGTGTAGACAGCCAGCTTCTTGGACATTTGGTGGCCCAGGTTAAGCCCCCGACTGTTTTGTTAAAGTGGGATCTCTAATAACTGCAGTGAGTGAAAACCTCGGCTTGACATCACACCATGAGTGTGAAGCCACACATCCTCCGAGGACAAGCAAATTTCTCGTTCGACAACATCGCTGCCGTTCATTTTCAACGAGAGGGTGATTTCTCGCGGGGAAGTGACCAGAAGCGACGGGGAACATGGCCCTGGGAAAACCTTGACCCCAAACCGGAGCAACTTTGTGGCGTGTTAACCAATCAGATTAAAGATCCTATGTGTCAGTTGTCCCCCAATTCAAATTTTATTTCCGCATTCCATAGTACAGTCATTGAGGACACGTTAATTATTGCTGTGCCAGGGTTATACCATAATATATGATTATAACGATTTAACGAACACGGTGTGTTAAAAATAGAAGACATGCCCACAAGCGACGGACTGTGGGAGGCTAGAGCAATGCCAGGTGATCTTGCCGGAGGATGTTTGGCTGCACCCTAAGGAGAGCACCATATCCAACACATCGATACCATCCACAAGCATCGCTGCACTGGCGAATTTGGTTTCTGTTTGGTCCAGAAGGGAGAATGCCCCCTACTGGCCCACCAGCACCTCTTCCAGCAGTAACCGACTTTTCCCAGAAGGTCACCAATCCAAGTAATATCCAAGCCCTTGCCCGCTTAGCTTTAGCAACATTAGCTGTGGAACCCCTTACAAATGTATATTATTAGTTTTTCTCCGTAGACAACTAAAGAATGATGATTTGCGGAAGAAAAAAAATAAAAGGGGGAACAATAAATAGGCAGTAGAGAGTCTTTTCAGGTTGAAGTGCCTTTCAAATAATTAATTTGATTATACAGTAATTGCATCATGGTTACTTTATAATTACCATTGAGTTAGAAATAATTACGACGTAATTACTGTGCAAGAGCTCATGCAAATGAAAGAACTATTATCCTCTCCACATGAAGAAAGGCCAATTCAGCCCATTATTAGAAACACAAAGACCTGGATTCAATCTTAACAGGGTGTCCATTTTCCATCATTTTTCTCACAAACACAGTTTGGAAGTTTTTGTGACTTATGAAGCCACAAAACATTTCTTTTTAGAACATAAATCAACGTAAATCATGTAAACCTTTTGGGCACAGAATTAATTATAATGTGGCTAGTCATAATAATTAAAAGTTTGAAAAACTTTAAATACATTTTAATAAATTAAATGTTAAGCTTCTGTCGCTCGGTTGTGAAAAGGTGAGGTTCATGGTCAAGTCCTGTCTCTTGTATATCTGCTGCGCCGCCACAGCTATGAAGGAACAAGCTGTACTTTAAGCTCCCGTGTTTCCAGGTTCTGTCCTCCTGTCAGAAATCATCCCGCTCAGCATCGCGAGTCCTGCCATGTTAAAAAAAAAACAGCGGTGAGAAACGCGAACAGCGCAGCATGTCAGGGCCTATCGCAGCATGTCAGGGCCTGTCACACCAGAAGCTGGACACAGGAAGAAGCGGCCACGGCTAAGTCTGTCATGGCACTGAGTCAAAAGGAGGGGTAACGAGGGAGATGTACTCCGAGATGGAAATTTGCATTTATTTCTGAAAAGTGTGGCCGGTGTGGGGCGTGGCTGGTGTGGCGGGTGGCCGGTGTGGGGGGTGGCTGTTGTGGGGGGTGGCTGGTGGTGGGGAGTAGATGGGCAGAGCACACGGAGGCTTAAATCAGGGCTTGAGGCCTGATAGTATCTGCTAGTTAGCTCTGCTTGTCTCTAAATCCAGCTTCTGTCACTCTGGCTAAACAACAACCTCTCCACCCCCCATCCTCGACTCCGCCATACTGCCTTGCCCCCACCGACAATTTTTATCTCGTAATATAAGTTACATTGCAACCTGCCTACTGAATTGTTCTGGTATGTTCCACGCATTCTTGTAGAGCTCCTGCGCTAATTAATCTTTTTAACCCGTAATTACACTTTTATGCATCATAGTTATTTTTCCACTGCTCTTAACCTTAATAATACGTGTGTTGTTGTAATTTTTTTAATCATCGCTGTCTGTCTGCACAGCCTAGTAGTTATGCTCTAAAAGCTATCATTGGTGAATTATTTTGCATGCTCAGCTGAACGCTATGTTCTGTTTATTTTCTCTCATTACACAGAATCAGACACTGCTATGCGACATTTATTCTATTAATAATTATTATTCTGTGACTCAAGGTCCTGTAATTGTTTTATGATTTGTATTATTATCATTATTCATATTTTTGTAGACAGTACATTGCACCATGTGTAAGTGCAAGTTCAATTACAGTTCTTTTCAATCGCTTTGACACTTGTTTCAGAACCTTGATGTAATTTTTCAAAACTCTAGACACAAAACTCAAAACTGTCACCACTTGTAACACAGGCTGTCCAATGCTCAAAACATTGCACTTTGCATTCATATCTTTAAAGAAACATTGCACTCACAGAATCATTGGTTCAAACAATTCATTTATCATGAAATACCATTAGAACATTTCTTTAGATCACCCACACTGATAGTTTCACTGTTTGGTGTTCGTACAATCATCAAATATTGTAGTACAAAATATGTGATACGTGTTTCATAATGGTGCTACACGTAATGTAACTGTAAACGGACCAGCAGAGAGAATACTACAGACGCAGTGGAATCATTGAACAAATCTGAAAACATAGGTTCCCTTTGAATGAAAGCAACACTTAGCTACAAAAAAAAAAGTACTGCAAAACAAACTGCAGTGTTTCTCATCTGGCTTACAAAAAGCAAAACAAATCAACCCTGTCCTGTGGATTTGGCCACAGGTTCTCATCCACATCAACAAGGATGTTTTCAATTGCCAGACATCTTGGAAAGAACCTTCGGGCATGGCGAATCCAGGCCTGACACTGGTCTGCTGTGATGTTGTTGCATGTGTCATCCATGGCCTGGAGGAGGGTCACTTGTTGATGCGGGCGCCTGTCATACACTTTCCACCTCCATGTGGAGAAAAATTCTTCAATTGGGTTGAGGAATGGAGAGTATGGGGGCAAGTACACGGTGGTGAATTGTGGATGGGCCTGGAACCATGCCTGCACCAGTTGAGCATGGTGAAACCTGACATTGTTCCACACAATGACATAGGTCACGCCAACAGCTCTACAGACTAGGATTAGCTCACCAAGGAAGGCTACAAGGAGCTCTGCATTGTATGAGCCAATACGAGGCCTGCGTCCCACCACACCATCTTCTGATATCGGCACACACATGGTGATGTTGGCCCCACGTTGTCCGGATACTTGGATGGTTGCCCCCAGATCAATGAAATTCCGACCCCTCCTTCTCGTCTTGGCCAGGTTGAAGCCTGCCTCATCCACAAAAACAAATTTGTGATGGTTCTCATCAGCATCCAGGGCCATCACCCTCTATGTAAAAAGATATGTTGGAAAGAGAATTACTGATTACAGTACAATGATGGGGAATTTTCCACAAACAGGCATCATGAAACTGAACATACCTGAACATATTCAATCCTCAGTTGCTTCACCCTGTCAGCATTTCTCTCAAAAGGCACGCGGTATAGCTGTTTTATGAAAACCTGGTGCCTTTTCAGGATGTGTGCAATGGTTGGCAAACTTATGGTGTCCACATTGTTGAAAGTGTCTTCATTGTCCAGGATATGCTGTCTGATACTGTAAGGCGAATGTAATTTCTGGCCCACACCAAGTTGACCACAGCCCGCTTTTGTTCATCAGTCAGGAGTCTTCCTCTGCCTCCACTATTTGGTCTAGTCTCAATTCTGTAGGAAAAATTACAGAAGGAACATGCCATCATACTGTAGAACACAGTTACATAGTCACACCACCTAATCTGTGCTACACATTGGCATGCAGTATACAGTCATTTGACAATTGAGAGTAGCCTACAGTACTGTAATGTTTACTGTGGTGCATGCTGAAGACTTACTCATTGCGGAAGGTTCTGATGATTGAGGCCACGGTTGATGTTCTGAGGTTTGGTTGAATCATTCTAGCTGTCTCAGTCATTGTCATACCATGATTTATGACATGGTCTAAAACCATTGCTCTGATCTCATTGGATACCCTTCGCTATTGCTGCCGCTGTCTTGGTCCGTGGCCTTGTCCTCGGCCACGTTCCCCCACACCTCTCAAACAAGGCCCACGACCACCTCTCAGATGTGGTGCTTGTTCCCTGTCATTCCTTTGACCACCACGTCTTCCTCCTCTTCCTCCTCCTGCTTGACCTCTATGGTGATCACCTGCCTGCTCCATGTTACAGCATCGCTATGTTGCTTTAGATACCGCTCATTTATACTCGTACCACAAGGTGAAATCAATCATCAGTAACAAATTGGTGTCAATGGATCTCATTATCCTGAAACTTTCATGGTGTGAACATGAAATGTTGTTTCTCAGTTTCCATGAAACTATGCTTTAAGCGTTATGCAACAGTTACTATCATTTTGAGCAGTTGTATCAATTGATAGTTAGATCATTGTAATGAAATGAATAGACAGTCATCTAAAATGTAATGTGTGAATTGCATTTTGAAATGGTCATACTTTGATGTTAAGTTGTGTCATTTTGAACTGATGATTTTAGTTCAATGAACAAATGATATATTTTTTTTGGTTTATGTGTATTTTATCCAAGCAATTGGAAAAAGTGTTAGAGTTTAGAAAAAATTTGCATTTTGATCATCAGTTCTGAGTTTTGCGTCTAGAGTTTTGAAAAAAAGGTTCTGAAATTAGTGTCAAAGCGATTGAAAAAAACTGTAAGCATAGCGCTATGCGATGCATAGAGGCACAGTAGACAAACAATACAAACAACTAAAAAAAAAACTTTTTTCATGTTTTTAATATGTTCAGTGTGCTTTTCAGTACTGTCTCAAGAGAAGATTTGTTGTTTTTATGCTACGAGTTTTAACCAGCCTACATAAAGAATTACCCCTAAGGTTCAACAGAGTTGCTGAACTGAATTAAAACATTTTTGAGATGTCAAAAGGGTGTGGGTGTGTGAAGGACAAATAAGACCTTTTTTGAAAATGTGCTTTCCTTTTCATCATAAACTGATGCAAGGTGATGTAACCAGATGCCAGTTGAAGGAAAACGTTACTTTTGAATGAGTACAGTCAAATATAAACTCTATATTTTACATTGGGGTCCAGTGCATATTTCTGACCGGCACATCTGACCTCAAACACATCAGAGTTCTTAATCTGAGAAAGTGAGGGGTATTCAGACATATGAAAAGGTGTGTAATTTGGCTGCATTGACATATCCATATTAATATGAATGAAAATGTATACAAACCTAAGCAAACAACCCCATCCCCACCCATTAAATAAAATACTATCTAAGCATCTTTATTGACACTTTGAAGATCCACTCAGCTGGGGTTTTTCCCCCAATAAACATAAAACAGCAGTTCCCTAGCTCTCTGAGTGTTAAATCAACTCTACTTAAAAATTAGTAGAGTCCAGTCGGGATCATCTGAACTTTATTAGGTATTATAAATTAAGTTCTTATGAGTTAAAAATACTCTATCATAGTTGGTTTAACACTAAGCATTTTGCGGTGCATTTCTGGAATGTGGGTGGAGTTTTCTAGAGATCAAAGCATACCCCTCCCCCTCTTCCTTCTCTGATTAGGGGCTGATCCAGTTTGGGGCAGGGTGGGCAGGGTCACTCACCTCGCCCCGGGGACTGATGGTTGTCTGGGCCACTAATTCGGCCTGTTGTGAGGGATAGCCTGAGGGTTAGCCTGAGGCTCTGGCATACTCCTGGGGGGAGGGGGGTGACCGGGTGCTGAGAGGGTCATACGTTACTCATGGGCCCCCAGCCCCAGCCCTGGCCCTTCTTTCTGCCAGGGTGGGGCACCGCTCCAAAACTCTGAAGAGGTCGAGGGCACAGCAGAAGATCCTGCTGCAGTCAGACCCGGTGTAACTGCACAGCCTGCTCCCTCTGCACGATTGGTTCCGCCCTGTTTCCGCTTCCGGGGGCATTGTGATGTGCGACCCATATACAGCGCTATCACATGATTGTGCACTTTTACGCTTGCGTACGTTTGTGCCTTATTCACATTGTGCTTTATTCTTGCCTGTTACAAGCCTGCTGGCTATACGTTATTACAGCACTGCAAGCTAGGTAGTTAACGTGTCTTTACCATCCCACTTGCTTGCATAGTAAGTGAACTTAACTAGCTAGCTAACATTTGCTATCTAAATCACAATTGCTAGCTATCACTAGCTAGGTGGTCACTAATGTTATTTAGCAAGTGTATCCACCTAGCTTGCTAATGCTACCTATCTAGTGCTAGCTAGCTGGTAGCCTTTGTTATCTACCTTTACAGCTCACAGGCTACTATATTAACTAACGTAGCAGTAACTACATGTACGCAAACGTAAAACTGTGACAAATGCAAAATGATGTACAGCATTGTGTTCAATAATGGGTCGATATATCACAATGCCTCTGGAACCGGAAATATGGGGGAAGCCGACCGTGCAGAGAAAGCAGCCTGTACAATCAGACCCGTACTGATCCCACCACAATCAGATCCGTACTGATTCCACCACAGTCAGACCTGTACTGATCCCACCACAATCAGACCCGTACTGATACCACGACAATCAGACCCGTACTGATCCCACCACAATCAGACCCGTGCTGATCCCACCACAGTCAGACCCGTACTGATCCCACCACAGTCAGACCCGTACTGATCCCACCACAATCAGACCCATACTGATCCCACCACAATCAGACCCGTACTGATCCCACCACAATCAGACCCGTACTGATCCCACCACAATCAGACCACAATCAGACCCGTACTGATCCCACCACAATCAAACTCTAACTGATCCCACCACAATCAGACCCGTACTGATCCCGCCACAATCAGACCCATACTGATCCCACCACAATCAGACCCGTACTGATCCCACCACAGTCAGACCCGTACTGATCCCATCAAAATCAGACCCGTACTGATCCCACCACAGTCAGACCCGTACTGATACCACCACAATCAGACCCGTACTGATCCCAGCACAATCAGACCCGTACTGATCCCACCACAATCAGACCCGTACTGATCCCACCAGAGTCAGACCCGTACTGATCCCACCACAGTCAGACCCGTACTGATCCCACCACAGTCAGACCCGTACTGATCCCATCAAAATCAGACCCGTACTGATCCCACCACAATCAGACCCGTACTGATCCCGCCACAATCAGACCCGTACTGATCCCACCACAATCAGACCCGTACTGATCCCACCACAGTCAGACCCGTACTGATCCCATCAAAATCAGACCCGTACTGATCCCAGCACAATCAGACCCGTACTGATCCCACCACAGTCAGACCCGTACTGATCCCACCACAATCAGACCCGTACTGATCCCACCACAATCAGACCCGTACTGATCCCACCACAATCAGACCCGTACTGATCCCACCACAATCAGACCCGTACTGATCCGACCACAATCAGACCCGTACTGATCCCACCACAATCAGACCCGTACTGATCCCACCACAATCAAACCTGTACTGATCCCAGCACAATCTGACCGTTACTGATCCCACCACAATCAGACCCGTACTGATCCCACCACAATCAGACCCGTACTGATCCCACCACAATCAGACCCGTACTGATCCCACCACAATCAGACCCGTACTGATCCCACCACAATCAAACCTGTACTGATCCCAGCACAATCTGACCGTTACTGATCCCACCACAATCAGACCCGCACTGATCCTACCACAATCAGACCCGTACTGATCCCACCACAATCAGTCCCGTACTGATCCTGCCACAATCAGACCCGTACTGATCCCACCACAATCAGACCCGTACTGATCCCACCACAATCAGACCCGTACTGATCTCACCACAATCAGTCCCGTACTGATCCCACCACAATCAGACCAGTACTGATCCCACCGATGTAAGATTATTTTAGAGCTACTCTAGTATCAGATGCACTGAATGGCTTTTCCCTCTCACAGTGAAGTCCTACAGCACACCTGGGGAAGGTCAGAGGTCAAATAGAGTTATGAGCAGACCTGAGCACATGTATTGTAAAGACCATTCATTATTCACCATTACAATACAAATTCTCATAATTTAAAAAAATAAACTATTCCATCATAGACGTGATAAATTAACATTTATAATATGAGGAAAAAAGGAAGAGATTCTAGGGCACTCTTCCACATTAAAAGGCTTTTATTGTAATTAACTATCCTGAATGGGACATATGCCTAAAAGGCAGATGCCTTGTTTTCTGTCTTATAGACCCATTTTGCTAACTCCTTCTGAAAAAACACTTTCAAATATATATTTTTAGATTCTTCAAATATTATTGCCCCAATTTTCTAGCATTCCAATTTGATTCCCCACTAGGGTTGATAATATGTTATGCATGACAACACAAAGGTATGTGCCCACGGATAAGAAAATTGATATACGACAAAGGGTGTCCTTCCATTCCTATGGTAACAACAAACACGTGACCAGCAAAAAAACATAAAGACCAATCAAAATGTTATTATTAACTGCTTCTTGCTGCAACACACACAGACGCACACTCACATGTGCACACACACACACAAACACAGAAACACATGCATGTACACAACGCACGCTGGCCTTGTCCCTTTCAGTACGGCTAACGGAAACCCAGAGTCACTCAGCGCTTCTCTCAGCCAATCACTGAGGGATTGAGGTACCGGGGACTGCAGAGCATAAGACCCATTGGCTTATCTGAAATGGATACCACTCAGGATTCCGGCCCAAGTGTTATAAGCATTGAAAGATAAGCCGGTGCTTTTATGTCTGATGAAATATCCCATTCAAACCAAGCACTGCCCCCTTATAGCCTGCATACAGTAGCAGACGATAAGGTGCACATTTAAAAGCTTGTTATTTAGATTTGACATCTTTCACCTGTGTATGGGAGGAGGTGATCGTCACTTATGGCCCTCGCTGCATAACTCTAATGGTCGAGAGATTTAGGGAGCTTCCAATAAAAGTTTTATAATGTCCAAAAAATTATGTCTGGTAATCTACAATGGACATGCTGCAAAAACCCGCCACACTGCCGCATTATCTAAAGGCATACATTTTGAACTCTCTGTGCACCACCTGCATCCGACAGCTTATGAAATGAAATCATAAAATTGAGGATGAGCTGCCCAGCAGTTGCTTTTTATGCATTCAATTTTTTTTTGTTTATTTGCACATAAACTTTGACACTGATAGAGGTGAACGTGTGGTGGATGCTCGGAAACCTTATCAAGAGCTCTCTCTATTTGCTCAATCACATTAAAATAGTGAGTATAAAAATATGAATGCCTTTAAATGTTTATTTACTTTTCCATATACACAGAAAGGCTGTGAACCTCTTTTTCGGTCATCTGCAGAATGATTTTATCATTTTATATCCTAAAAATGTTGTAAAATGTATTGAACTGTAAACTGCACCAAATGTAATTTTAACAGCGCTGTCTTCCCTACTTTCTAACATTTCCGTTATGAAGGTTACCTAATACAGGGCCATGTCTAGGGGGGGGCAGGGGGGGCAGTGCCCCCCAAAATTCTCCGCCTGCACCCCCAAAGCCAAATCCAGAAAAAATAAAATAAGACAATATGAAGTTGGTGCTGTAGGCTATTAGAGCTACAGACGATTTGGCCAATCATAAAAATGCCACATTGAAATAATATATTTGTCTAATATCTGATTGGTTGGTTTGGTCATATAAAACATTTGAGACGCAGCGAGAGAGAGAGAGGTCTGTTTCTTTGATCAATCTATGCTGTCTCTTCTTGATAACTAACTGTTACGCATTGCTTAGGATATAACATTCGCTAGCCTAGCTTAGGCCTACTCAGTGAGTTGAGGATAGTGGCGAGAGTCTCCATCTGGTAGATTTGATTTTAAATAGATTTATTACATGTTGCATCTAGCCTAGTTGTTATAGCTGCAATTCTGCAAAACATCTGCAGCATTGCTTTAGCTGTATGTGTGTGCCCCCGTGTTTGTGTGCGTTAGCTAGCCTACTGCTGCATGTTGGCTAGTCAGCCGTAGGCTACTTTCCTCAAACTTTGGAATACTTCACATATATTAAAATACACTATCATATCTGTCTCTCTCTCTCTCTCTCTTACGTTCTCTATCACTCTCACGGCGGAACGGCAGCCATCAATAGAGGCAAGCCCCCCGGTGTCTCAGGCATAAAAAAGAGGAGGAGTATGGCTAAAATATAAATGAAAATGATGAGCCAGTTATAGTAACGTAGTTTCACATATAAATAGAAAATAGAACAAAGAGACTGAAATGATGAAGAAATATAGCTCATCTTTAATATACTTGTTTTCATGTAAGATTATATAATGAGTTGGCATTATTGTGCATAAATAAAGTTGTCCTCATGTAAGATGAGGGGGGTGGAGGTGGGTTTAAAATGTAATAAAATTATCTTATCCACTAGTATACTGATTAGCCTATACTTTATTTCAAATCTCATCTAGGTCTTTGAAAAAAAAATCTTCAAAATGTTCATAAATTAAACATTTTATTTTTGAAAATGCCCAGTTTGAGGTTATGTAGAAATGCAGGAGATGAGTTTTAAAAAGCTAAAAATTTTATGGGGGAGGACCCCCAGACCCCCCACTACTTCATCCCCTTTTGTGCCCCACCAACATCTCTTCATGCCCCCCCAATCAAAGCAGTCTAGAAACAGCCCTGATACAGAACATTGTGTCTCTGTATAAAGCAAATGTGTGTGTGTGTGTGTGTGTGTGTGTGTGTGTGTGTGTGTGGTGTGAGTGAGTGTGTGTGAATTAGGCAGTCAATGGCTAATGCCTTGCTTTCATATGGAATATGATTATGGATATGGATATTTCTGAAATAGTGTTTGGTCAAGGTTGGGGTTCAAATTTATATTGACTTGCCAACCATATATGGGGTGAAAGGCCACTGCAATGTGAAACAGATGCATTTGTATAGATATGCAAACATATACTTAATAAATAAAAAAATGCAAATACCAATTCCATCAAAAAAATTCCATCCGCTTTCACATTTTTAGTTTTGCTAGGTTTTATTCTAGCAACAAAGACATGGACAGTTTCCCCCTGAATGCAGCATACCTACGTTAGCAGTTATTTACACCACCATAGGATTTAATAATATTTCACATAAAGATAATGAAACTACCTCTTTGAATTTTCATTATACTACAAACAGTAAGATATTGAAGCTCTTTGAGAGATAGAACTGAGATCTATGAGATTTCCAATTGTGTCAGGCCAATTAAACAATCAGGCCTTTTACCTGTTGCAATCTCTGCACGACTGCGATTATAGGACAGATTCTATCCACCAATATAATGGTTTCAAAGACATTCTATGAATCTACAGTCCAATATCTGTTGTCTGATGATAGGACAAAGAGGTGATAACCATTCTATTTGGCTGCGCTGAGATAACATGTGGGTATTTGGTAGATATTACGCAGCTATTGCATCACAATGCTTTATTGCTCTTGTGCGACGCTGATGCTCAAATACTGCAGCTTAGAACAATGCAGTGAGTGTGTCTCCAGGGTTGAAAATAGAAAACAATCGACACGAAAACATGAATACCATGGAGCACAACAAAACTGGAGGAGTCTGATTTGAAATTTGTCACCAACATCATCATCATCATCATCATCATCGTCTTATTCTTCTTATATGTTTTGTTTCTAAAAATCCAAAATGACGACTAACGAATCAGATTTTTATTTTTCAGTTTTTCTTATTTCGAAAGCACTTTTGTGTGTGTGAGTGTGTGTGTCTTTGCGCATGTGTGTGTGTGTGTGTGTGTGTGTGTGTGTGTGCATGCATGCATGCATGTTTCCGTATGTGTTGCTCAAAATGGATCAGGGATTTTACGTGCTTGTCTTCCCAAACATCAACTGCCACCTTGTTATAACATAAAATAGCACCTCTGCCAGACCACATCCGACAGACGTTTCCGGACATGATCGGTCCTGAGGGGAGGGCCGATTCGGAAAGCCTGCCAGATGTTAATGATTTTTATGCCTCCAAGGGAGGTCAGTTCACTAAGAGGACATTGAAGACCCATTTTTAGACATTTCTGCTGAATTTTTCCAGATGGTCGACAGTTTTCAGCGTTCGAACCGTGCAAGCGTGTGATTTAAGAGGAAACAGACTCTGGGATTAAAATGACGAGTCCTAGATGGACTGAACCAGCCCGTCTGTTCTCCGCATAAAACTTTCTTATATTACAGATGTTTCTAGAATCAACATTTTTCCATTGACTTTGACTCTCAAATAAACGCAAGTGTACGTTTTTTTTGTTCCTTCACAGTAGCAATTGGATGAGTTAATTACGGTGATTGGTGAACTTTTCCAAACTGCGCTTGTGAAGAAAAAAAACTACAGTAAAACTTTGATTGCAAATCAAAGTTAAGGACGAAGGTTAATCCAGGTTCCAACTCTGTGTCCTCACTGTATTCAGCTCCTCTGGTGTTTTTAAAAATGATGTCAGACAGGGGCATGGTTCGAGTCGCAGAACAGCAGTGTTAAGTGAAATATTAATAGTATTAAGTGTAGTATAATATAATATTAATGCTGCTGATTACAACTTAATGGGCTGAGTTGCAGGACCCAGATGAACCCAGGCCCAGACTGAAATGCATGAATCTCCACTGAATGTGCTTTTTAAATTCAGAAATAGGCTTGATCTGGATCTGGGAAATCAGCCTTAATTGCAACTCATGAGCGTCTCCACGCCCCCTCCTGCTCAGTGGGATTTGTGGGTGGGGTGGGGGGTGGAGGGTTGTTTTTGGGGCAGGACACACACTGGAGAAATGGCCGTTGAATCCTGCTGATGCCCTCTGCTCCCTGGGTTTAAAGACATCATTCCTTTCTCGAGCTTCACTCCTCCTTCTAATGAAAAACTTTTCTTTTTTAATCAAACTCTCTGTCTCTCAGCATTACCTGGTGTGGGTTTCTGTTAAGAAGCAGCGAGGAAGAAGCACAAAAAGTGGGGGAGGGGTTTCCATTCCTCGTCTGTGTGTTTGATTTCTCACATCTTCTGGTGTGTCTTCACTTTACATCTCAAAGGTATGATGTTATGATGACTCCGGGCTTGGCTCCTGGTCCTGAAGCTTTTTCTGCAACCGTAACCTTCTGGTAATAAAGCAGAGAGTAAAAAAGCAAGGAACAGCACGTTGATCTGTGAGGATGAGGGGAAGATCAGGCACTGTGTGGTACGTGCCTTCTGTGGGTCTGTCAGAGGCTCTGGGGTGGCCTTCTCAGTAGAGAGCACAGGGACTTTGAGGGACACATGCACAGGGACTTTGAGTTAGGAGTCTTCACAGAGGCAATACAGCCAAAGATGGAAGGGAAATCAACAAAGGACACATGCCCTCTACTCTACAATACTGTACTCTAGTCTGCTCAACTCTATTGTACTAGACTGTGCTCTACTCTGCTATACTGTGCTTTTATCTACTGTGCTCTTATCTACTCTGCTCTACTTCGCTATAATATACTCTACTGCACTGCACTCTACTCTAATGTGCATGCTCTACTGTGCTCTGATCTACTCTGCTCTACCCTACTTTACTCTACTCTGCTCTATTGTACTACACAGTGCTCTACTGTGCTGTAATCTACGCTCCAATGTACTATGCTCTGGTTTTGTTACCACTGTTAAATATAGCAATTATTATGATTATTCTAATTCTAATTATTCTAATTTACATTCATGTTCTAGCATATTTCTATATTTCAGTATGTACACTGGCAATATTTACAAGTGCATTTCATGCCAATAAAGCATTTTGAATTATATATGTATTTGAGAGAGAAAGAGAGAGAGACAGAGAGAGAGAGAACACAAGCAGGTGAGAGCAGAGAGCGGTGCCCAGCAAAATAATTTTCAGCGTGCACTGCACCAAAAATACCTGCGACAAAAAGGGGGTTGTTATGGTGATGGTCGCTGTGGAGAAGCTGGCAGGTAGAGCGTGTCACAGCGATGAAAATGGGCTGGCCGCCCACCCCCTGGGTCAGACCGCTGCCAGCCAAAGAAGTTTATTGTTTTCCTCCTTCAATTTGCGCAGCTATTTCAGAGAGTTAGCCGGCTCGTTAGCCGCAGCTAATTACACTGGGTATTTTGGGACAGCTGGTGTTAGCGCTGGGCTGTAGCGTTTCTAGGCTTCAGATACTCCAAAAACAATTGAGGGTTTTCAGCTGGGCGACTTGCGCCGACCCCAGAAAAGTATTGGCTCCATTAGCGTTCATGTTTATTTAGCAGAAGCTCTTATCCAGAGCCTCTAATAACAGAGTGTGCACAATAAGGTTCAGAGAACATGAGCGCAGATGCAAAACATTGACTGTAACCCACCTAAACAATGCATCAATGTAAACAACAATGCTCTGGTAAACTTTGCTGCGCTTAAGTGTCGTATTAAAAGGGACATTTAAGACTTTAATAGGGCTAAATGAAGTCCTTAACAAATGAGCTATGACATTAATAATGAAGAGAAATAGCAGCGCTGAAGTGACCATCGCTCATCTTAGATCGTGCTACAAGAGAGAGATCGGACCCAAGATGGAGTCACCAGCTAGGACAGTCCTTTGACACTTTGGTAATATTGCAGAACTTATTGGTGGCACAGTGACAATAAAGCAGATACACTCTCAGCAGAAAGGGTTTCAAAAGGCTCCTCTGTGTCTCCATGGAGGAACCCTATCTAGTCCAAGGGTTGTGTTATGTGTGGTATTAATCTGTGCACATACACACAGCCTGAGTCATTTTCTCTTCCTCTACACCCGTCCCAATGAAAAACCCGGAAGCAATTAACACCTGTCTGTAAGCAATGGGGAAATTACAAAAGGGATTATGTCTTGTTAATCCTGTAAATTTGTTTACACATCATTTTTCATAAAGGCAGCAACTTAAAAAGACAAAGTTAGACAAGTTAGAGATGTATTGCAGTGGCAAGTTTAGTGTTAATTGTTTTTGTTCTGCTTTGCATGCAATTTTCTTCAATTCTTAAATTTTTTTTTTTCATCATAGATCCCAATATCTTAATTATTGTCCAATGTTGTCCGGCACCTGCTAGGAACATACATTACGCGCATAAAAAAAACATATTTGATTTAATAAAAACACTATTTGTGAATATTCTGAATATTCAGATTTTATATAAATGTGCATTCATGCAAATGCAAATAGACAGGTGAAATTCAGTATGAAACTAAGCCCACACCTTTTTTGTCTAAAAAAAACCCAACAACAACCGTTAACTCAGCACTGGCCACACCTTGTGGAGCTCAATCTAGTGATGTTATGCTTTCCCCCCCCCAAAAAAAAAACATGTTGGCCTTCGTGGGCATTTAGAGATAATATTTTGTTTGTGCTCGTAAGAAAATTCACTGTAGCATTATTATCGAAACATTGCCTTTGAAACATAAAAACATAATTGGACTAGGGATAATGCGACAGACAGAAGGTCGGACGTATACTTTCTCCTGGTCTGACAGATGGACAGGTGGGCATGGGGAGCGGGGGGGGGGGGGGTGTTTATGTATTGACTCCTTGTGGCATTCTGCCCACACGAAACATCAATGCTCGCAGGATAATGGCCGCCGTGTTGATCCTAGCACAGGACATGTCCTCCGCTCTGCCTGACTTCTGAACCCCAGCATGCTGGGAGATTTGACACCAGACAATCGTTCACAGCTCAGATGAGACTGAATGTGAAGGGGCTGGACAGGGAGGAGTGAGAGAGAGAGGAAAAGTGCAAATGTTAACACCTTCAAGTACTGTATATATAGTTCAGTACAGTCTTGTTTATATTGCATATGGAGGCCATGACATTTACTGCCTGAGGTGATTCTGAGTGCTTTATGTCTGCGTGTGTGTGTGTGTGTGTGCGTGCGTGCGTGCGTGCGTGCGTGCGTGCGTGCGTGCGTGCGTATGTGTAAAACTTATATGATACATTTTTCCGTCTGGAAATATACAAGAATGTGTGTTCATTAATTTGTTGTGTTTCTGTGACTTGTAGTATAGTGTAGGCACTCCTTTGTAACATTCAAAGTAAATTCCATGCTAATTAAGAATATTTTCCATTTAACTGGAGAGCGAGAAAGAGAGAGAGAGCGAGAGAGAGAGAGTGAAAGAGAGGGAGAGAAGGAGAGAGAGAGGGAGATAGTTTGATAAAGGCAGTAAAGGTCAAATGGTCATTGAAAGAGGAGAAAGCTCCTCCAATCTCTCTCCGCTTCGCTGCTTCACTCCTCTCCCGCTGCCACGCGGCCGTGAAAACACGCTGCACCTCACTGCGGGGTCATGACCAAACCGCGACCTGATCACGACCGGCGAAGCTCTCTCCGCCCTATACCAATTCTGTCACCCCACTTTGAATCCGCAAGCAGCCATTAAGCCGGAACAGTGCGTGCTTCCGAAAAAAACCCAGAGCCCAGATATCCCCGGAGTAATGTGCATCCTCTTTTTATTATTATTACTAAAGAACTGAGAGGCAAAGGAGCACTCCGATCTGACTGCTCAAAAAGAAGACATGCTCACTTACTCCAAATCACCAAACCGGATTTCCAAGCCTCCCTCCTTGGACTTAAGTGGACTACAACAACTACAAAAAAGAAGATGTGATACTTAAAAATGAGACGTGACTAAAAGTAAACTAAGCACCCCTGGCATTCTTCTCCCTGAGTTAAAATGACATTACCTCTTTCTGTCTGTCACTTTGCAAAATGGCAGCACTAAAAGGCAAGGCTGCAGTTAATCGGGAGCTTGGGGCATCTCACCCCATCACACGCGCTCAGGGTAATGTAAATATTGCAGCGATACACGTCTGGCGGCGCATTCAGACCTGACGTATGATTCCAATAAAATTCAGTAGCCGCTTGACCTGTCCCTTAGCTGTCACAGTTACTTCTCTTAAAGTGGATTAAATACCCCCCCGCCCCCCCGCCCACCCCCCCTTCCCTGTTCTGGAGGGCTGAACTCCAGACTCATCTACTGCCATTCAGTGATGCTGGTGGCTGTGTCATTTGTCTTACCGACTCCGTAATTTTGTTTGCAAAGGTGAAATCAAGATTTTCGAGAGAAGAAGTGAAAGTACTCTGTAAGTGCTGTAAAATCTTGAGGTAAGCTTCTGGTGATCCTAGGATGACCACTTTGGCCATTTTTTAAATCTGGAGATGATTTTCATTCAGTCTCAATGTTGCAAACACCACAATATTATTTTCGTTCGGCTGCCAAGTGCCAGCAACAAAATAGCAGGCACACATGATGTGTGTAATGAGTGATATTCATGCCTCTTGATTACTGCTAAATTCCCATCTGCTTTATTTATTTATATACAGATTGCTTATGCAATATGGATTTGCTTCGTTCTACAAGCCAACCATCAGTGCAAATGCCAATATGTGTAATTGAATAATTGTATAATTGTGCCCATTTGAAAACAGGAGAAACTGTCTGCAGACTGTAATGATTTGAGATATCAAGTTGTAAAATATATGTCATATTGCATATACTGTATGATGGTTCGGAGGACCAGACGCGACTGAAAGGGGATCAGAAAGATATCCACGAAACGTGGATAGCCACTAGAAGGAAGAGGAGAGTAAAAGAAACTGGAAAAAACTTCCCGGCTAAAAGCCAAAATAACAATGACCCAGAAAATAGGGCGAAGCTCGCAGACTCAAGCAGAAAGATAAAACAGACAGAGAAAACAATCCCGGCGTAAGCCGAAATAATAGCGACCCAACAATTAGGGCGAAGCTCGCAGACTCGAGCAGAGAGAACAGAAACAGGTAGAATGCCCCTAGCTCTCAAACTATCAGAGAGCTAAAACAAACAAAGAGGCGAAAGGAAACTAAAAACAAGCAGCAGACAGAGAGAGAGCTAAGGCAGGAAATAAAGAGGCCCGCGTGTGGTCGTCTGTAACCTGGACCCGTTACCGGCTTTGTGCTGTGGCAATAAAGATACACAAGCACTCGTGTTTATATAGCCAGCGAGAAACTTGAAACAGGTGCGCCAGGTAAGTGCCAGGAAGCGGGAAAACACTGCATGGGCGGCGGAAAGCCGGAGCGCCCTCTCGCAGCTCCGAGAGGAAGTGTCCATAGAGCAGAAGAGAAAGCAACCAAACCATGACAGTGTCATATGTTAGTCTCATTTGGAATTGAATCTTTGCTAGTGTATACATGCTTATAAAATCAATTCCAGGTGATTCATCGGTTGTATTGCAAAAAGTAATGATAAAAGGCATTCCCATGTTAATAACTATTTTTTGACAAACATATCAGACAGAACCCTATCATTTCAAGTGTAGTAGGAAGATGGCGGTTTCACTTTCATTTTGTATTTATTTGATTTTGACCTGAAAATGAAGACTCTTGATCACCTTATGTCATGACAATCGGCATTCATGAGGGTCAGCCAAAAATCACCATAAATACTCACCAAAAACCAGTTATCCCTCAACTTAAAAAGCCCAGGAAACAAGGCAGTTCCATTAAAACCTGCCAAAAGGCTTGTAAACCAGACTGCGAAGGCACAGCACAGAATCCAATGAGGACCTACAGAAAAAGTCCCATTCAATAGATCCATAGAGAGAGCCATAGAAAACCACAAAAATATCTGTAAAGGCCCATAAATACCCACCAAATGACCAGTAAAGAGACTCATAAATGCCTACTCAATGTACAACAGAGAGATATACGGACATCCCCAAATGACCAGTAAACACACCCATTGATAGCAACCAAATTATCAGGGAAGTGACTCATAAATACTATCTAAAGAATCTGTACAGAGACCCATATATATCCTCCAAATGACAATTAAACATGGCTGTAGATAACCACTAAATGATCTGGAAAGTGACTTGCAGATACTAACCAAATTAATGACATAGATCCATAGATATTTGCACAACAAACTGCAAGGAGAACCTGTAATTCTTTGTTCAGCCAAACTGTTTTTTTAATCACCATACTTAACATTTTAGTATTGCAATGTTTCACAAAGTCTCTCTTTCACCACCCCCAAACCACAGCTTTCCAACAATGTTGTAAACAAGTCCAGATCACACTTACACATTTTCTTCTGGAAAAAAAGTTAGAACCTGATGAAATTATGAGAACACAACGTTTTCACAACTTTCCACAACCTAAAAAAAGGTCTGTTGAAAAACTTTTTCTGGCTAGCTGGGTTCATGCTATAATCATTACATTTAAAAGCACAGCATTTTGTGCTAGCTCTATATATCCCTGGCCATGGATGGAGGGAACACGCTCATCTACTACAAGTAGAAATGGAGGATGACAGCGTGTTATCTAAGATTAATTTTTTTTGATGACGATAGCAGTGAAAATGATGGAAACGAACAAAAGGAATTTCAGTGCAGTCAGATGTTTAAGGACTCCTTTATGAAAAGACAATTCCAACTTCTTTTTGTCACTTGATGTAAGACAAATAAAAATGTATAAGAACAGAAGTAAATGTCCTGGAAATAAAAGCAGAAAGGGTGCTTTAAAATGTATTACACACAAAGCAGAAAGGGTGCTTTAAAATGTATTACACTCAAAGCATAATGTTGAGAAAAAAGCAAAGCAATGAATTTCACATTATGTCGTATATCCTCATATCCTTCTGTTCTCTTAGCAGAGTAATGACAGGCTCAAGGCAAGGCAGAAATGAAAGAGTCAGGTTTCATGAACCCTGTACAGCGAGTTGTCCATCACCAACTTGTTTGAACCAACCAAATGATTTTGCTCTCCAAAGGCATCTCCAAAGTGTCACTCATTTTGACTCCACCCATTTAAAAATTTTTTTTTTAATCAAGCCTCATTGTCCCAATAGTTCAAGATAATATTTTTATTTATTAATTAAGGTCTGTATGCATCTTACATCATTAACCATTATGTCTGAACATGCTCTCATAAAACATGACCCCTCCCTTTTTGTGAGACCCTCTGGTGTACTTTTGAGAAGATGTTGCCATGGAGAGGTGCGTGGAGAAGCACTTATGCATCTGGTCCTGCAGAATTAAAATGGCGTTCAGGGCCGCCTTATTGGATCCATTTTCCAGGCTTTTAAGTTGCGCTGCTTCAGCTAGTGCCCTGGCGAGCACGGGAGGCTGCTCGCGAGGCGCGATTCCCCCAGTGTACCCGGACGATGGCGTCCGCTCGATAACCTGCTCTGCCTAACATGGGCAAACATTAGCCGGCGGGGACGATGAATTTCACCCTGAGATTCTGTTCTGTGTTCTCCCGTTCTGCTCTGGGCCCCTGAGGGGCTACACTGTGCATTTTATGGACCGTTCAGGTCTTTTTTTTGGGGGTGGGGGGTTGGAAGAAATGTCTCGCTGGATGAAATATCGATTCATATTTCTTTTTCTGTGTGTGTTTTCCTTTCTTCCGGATGAACTTGTTGGGAGCCGATAGCTGATGGCTCCATTAAATTACACGCGAGCATGAGGGTGGGAGGAGAGAAGACACGCCAACACTCCTGAGGGTCACGGAAAAGAATCTCGATGGAAATGTGACATTCGGTTCAGGGGGAGAGAGGAGAAGAGAGAGCGGATTGTAAAATTGCATTACTGTTGGCAACTTGCTGTACTGCTGTACTGTTTTTATCACAGCGAGTGTTTGCCATCAAACATTTGGTTCAAAGACAGAGTGCGAGAGACGGAGAGCGAGAGAGAGAGAAAGAGAGAGAGAGACAGAAAAAAAGAGTGGGCTGTAAAATTGTATTATCATTGGCACCTTGCTGTTCTGATGGTGCCTTGCTGCACTGACGGTACTATTTTTTCTGATCGCCGTAAGCGTTTGTGCCATCAGTGGAATTCTCTGCTCTGCATGCCAAAGTGGGATTCCGCGAGTCTCGTGATGGCTGTGGGCCACACTCCCATCATGCCTTGCTCTGGTTTAACCATGGGGGTCACAGACTGCTCTTTGCCCAGGGGACAGTAATTGAATGATCTCCGGCCTGGAAGGCGGTGACCCAGAGACCATTTAGGGCACATGTGACCTGATGAGAAATCCCCACTGGTGCAATGACATGTACAGCTATACTTTCCAGTACATAGTCTCACACTCACTCATATAACACACACACACAAACAACACTCTCACACTCACTCATATAACACACACACACACAATCACACTTTCACACTCACTCATATAACACACACACACAAACAACACTCTCACACTCACTCATATAACACACACACACACACACACACACTCTCACACTCACTCATATAACACACACACAAACACACTCTCACACTCACTCATATAACACACACACACAAACAACACTCTCACACTCACTCATATAACACACACACACACAATCACACTTTCACACTCACTCATATAACACATACACACAAACACACTCTCACACTCACTCATATAACACACACACACACACAGACACACTCTCACACTCACTCATATAACACATACACAAACACACTCTCACACTCACTCATATAACACACACACACAAACACACACTCACACTCACTCATATAACACACACACACACAATCACACTTTCACACTCACTCATATAACACATACACACAAACACACTCTCACACTCACTCATATAACACACACACACACACAAACACACTCTCACACTCACTCATATAACACACACACAAACACACTCTCACACTCACTCATATAACACACACATGAACACACTTTCACATTCACTCATATAACACACACACACACACACACACCTTTCAATACCTACTCTCACACTCACTCACATAACACACACATGAACACACTTTCACACTCACACATATAACACACACACACACAACCTTACAGTACATACTCTAACACTCACACATATAACACACACACACAAACACACTCTCACACTCAATCATACACACACACACACACACACACACACACGCATACACACATATATATATATATATATATAACCATACAATACCTACTCTCTAGACTCACACTCACTCATATAACACCTACTCTCACAAGCACTTATATAGCACACACACACACACACACAGACACTAACACATACACAACTACACACACATTCTTACACTCACTCATATAACACACACTAACACACACACACACACTCTCTCTTGTAATACACAAACACACACTCTCTCACTCACTCATAACACATACACACACACACACACACACACACACACACACTAACACACATACATATGCACACACATGCACATACACACACAAAAAACACAGACACAGACACACACACATACACCTCTGTCTCATGCTTCCACTTTGAGTAAAATCAATACGGCAGAATATGCAGCTAAAAATAATATGAAAGAGCTTTTAGCAGAAACCCCTGTGTCCAGCTCTGATTATGTCATTTTCAGTGGACATTATCTCATGGTGCTGTCTTACAAATCATTTCCTTTCATGTATGATCCCACACTGTCACAAATAACTCATTCTATAACTCACGAAATAAAATAAAACAGGATTAAATTTAATAAAATCGTATTTTCAGCACTCTGCCTTCACAAATTGTTTGGTATAGCTGAAAATAGAGATTGAGTTTCTGACGAAAATCAGGAGAGTTTTCATTCGATTAAAATTATAAATCATCTTTTAAAGATTCGTTGGAGCGGCAGTGTGCAAATGGTTATGTGTTTTCACAGTGGCGAGCCTCGCCGCTCCGCCAGTGAACCGGTGAAATCGAATGTGTGACGGTCAGGAGTTATGGTTATGAGAGACTCATCTCCATAAATCTCCGCATGTTTGCGTGTGCGTTTGGGCCGCCTTCCCGGCATGTCATGCACCACATGGATGGACCGCCCGACAGGAAGCAGAAAAACGAATGTGTCCCCTGCTCGGCATCGCAAAGACGCAAACAAACAGATGAACAAACAAACTGGGGAGCGAGCAAGTGGACGAAAGCCAGCTGCCCGGCAGAGTCTTCAGAGACCTGTACATTCTGTTCACGCACGCACGCACGCACGCACGCACGCACGCACGCACGCACTCTGTTCTGCCTACTTGTGTGGCAAAAGCGAGCTGGAGAGCCCATCGCGCTGTGGAGACCGTTGCTTGCAGATGTGTACGTTTTTGACATAAAGGTCGGTGTGAGGCAGCTCTGAGAGAGAGAGAGAGAGAGAGAGAGAGAGCAGAATACACAGGGAAGGAGATGAAGTGAGGCAGAGAGAGAGAAACAGGGGAGAGACTGAAAAAAAAAGAGAGAGAGAAAAGGAGAGTGGGAAAAATGCAATAGAGGGGGAGGGTGGAGAGAAAAACTGTAAAAGAGAAAAAGAAAGAGAGAGAGAGAAAGAGAGAGAGAAAGAGATTAACGCCTTATTTCCTGCTATCAGTACACATACAGATGCTCTCATTCGTAGAATTTCATTCAGAACACAAAAGCCCAGAACACCAAATCGTTTTTCAGTCCTTCAGCTCAGGAGAGAGGCACTCGCTCACCCCCCGTCCCCCTCTCCCTCTCTCTCTCCCTCCCCCTCCACCCACAACACACACTTCTCACTAATTCATTAACAGTGATGTAATTTAGGAGAATGCAATTAAAGTCCACTTGATAATTAACCCAGATCCAGACTGAAGCAGTCTCTGTTGATTACAAAAGTAAATGTCCAACTCAAGTCTGGAGGGCTGCTAATACATATGCATGAGTCAGTCATGGTTTCAGCCAATCCGTCTACTGGAGGTTACTTTTATCTTCCTTTTCTTCTGGAACCGCAAATCCAATACTATTTTTTATTTTTTGTGTGTTGGGGAGGTGGGGGGTTCGAGTGACACTCCTTTGTGTATTCCCAGCTATTTCAGAAATGTTTTCTTGCTTAATTATCTATTCATTCATATATTTTTCCTTATTTTTTATTGTTCACAATTAGATTTTTTAAAAGTGATGTCATCTCCCCAGTGTGGGAATACGAGCGTCTCTTGCTGGAGGCTTCCAGAGGCTGCTGTAAAGTGTGTGTGTTCTGTATCACAGGCGGCAACAGTCACTAAGGACCCGTACACAAAGACGCTGCCTTGTATCTCTACGCACTTCTTCCACAGCAGGGGAAAAAAAATAAACTAACTTCCGATTCATCTACAGACACAATGCTGAAATAACAGTTGACGTTTGAAGCTGTGACTAAAACAACGAAATTTAAGAAAACTTCACAGCGTAAACTTCTGTTCGCCTGGATGGATTTCCTATTCATCTCGTAGTTGCGTCATTATTTATTTATTTATTTGTTACTTTTACGGCAAACAAAACTTTTCCTCTGAATTGGATTTGTGGATTTGCCAGGTTAAAAAAATAAAATAATAAAACGACAAAAAAAAACTACTTTATAGCATTTAATCTTTGCTGGGGCAGAAGAGGTTACTCTGAATGGAACAAAAAAAAAAACAGTCAAACGTAAAACTGAAAGTCGGAGACTGTTGCAATAAAACGAGCAGCAAAATGTTCCCGTTTCATGTACAACACGTAAATATATAAATAATCAGCGGCTGTCCTTTTATTCTCTCTGATCGTTCCACAAACACCATCAGAGTCTGTTCTGATTAATTTTGTCTTCCAGATGCGAACCTGCTCTGGCGGCTGGCGACGGAGCACGAGGTGTGATTGGTGCAATCGAAATCTCAAACTACTAATTTCCTCCTCTAAATTGCTTTCAAAGTCAATCTCTCGTTGTAGGCTTGTTAAGGCTGACACTGAGTCAAGAGAAAACTGCAATTATCTTTACTTCCAAAGATGTGTTTTTTTTGGGGGGGGGGGGGGGGGGGATTTTGCATTTTAAAAGAAAATACTTCCCAGTGAATATCCACTTAGCTTGGTTGCTGTCACAACTCCAGGATAGAAGGACTTGTCGTAATGCCACCCATAATTAAGTAAAATTTGACAATCATACGCATACAGAATATTGCTAATGAGATTTTTGATTCCCCGATGTTATATTTATGAGATCCTCATGAAGTGCTTTTTTTGGTTTTTAATTTATTTATTTTTTTGAGAGTAAACGAAGCCAAAAAAATGTTTGGTCTTCAGAGTGGCTCTGCAGAAGGCACTCTGTCCGTTACCCCCTCTCGCCGGGGAACACACTCTACTTTGGGTATTTCAGCAAAAAATTGTTTGGGTAGATTAATCTCTTCAAAAAATATGATTCTTGATGTTTGTTATACAGAAAATAAAGGTGCCAAGACCTGAGCAGTCACAGATTGAGGAGCTGTGTGTGTGTGTGTGTGTGTGTGTGTGTGTGTGTGTGTCTGTGTGTGTGTGTATTTGTTGAAGACCGATGTGTACACTGCACTGTTCCACAATGCTGTGCTCTCCAAACCACGGTGGCAGGAGATGGCTTGGGGGTTGTTTTGAAGCCTCTGGATTCTTAACGGCTTAATTTAAAATCCCTCGATTGATATCCTTAAGACCTGCATAAACTGGACGCCCCCACTCCCCCCCACTCCCTGCTGTGAGCGGTGGAGATTAGCTGCACCCTTCCTGGGTTCTGGGCTAGAGACCGGCTCCAGCTAACGTGCAATGCATCCGGCAGCAAGGAAAATGATGAAGTGGTAACCTGGAGACACAGGGAAGCAGTAACCATGACAATCATCCATAATATTGGATTTAGAGATCCACCCCTCCCCCATTCTCCTCTGGTTCACCCCTGCACACCTGGAGCATTTACTAGAGATAGGCTGATGCAAAAGTTTGGCCCACTGCTCAACTCAACTAACCTCAATATGAATTACAAATATATACATGCACACACATACGCACGCATACATGGTTACATACACACACGCACACAGACACATGCACACACGCACACATACAGACACGCACACAGAAACATGCACACACAAACACACACATGCAAACACTCACACAAACACACACATACACACACTTTTTTGTCTTTCACTTGCTCAAGATTCAAGAGAAGAAACCAGGTCTCACGCAGTTGGTCAGGAGCAGAAATTTTTACGAGTTAGTGAATATTAAATCTATGGTCTTGAAATGTTTCCTGGGGCTATGCTGAAATGAGAGGATTTGTCTTGTCAAAAGCTGAACACTTACATCCCTACATAGCATATTCCTCTTGCTTTGCATAATGTTCTTTACAACCATCCCTGGCTAGGGGGCAGCAGAGAGCAGCAGCAAACATGGATCCTAACAGGTGAATATAAGCAAAAAACAATATAAAGAAACACACACACACACACACCAAACATACAAAAACAGATATAATGTCAATGTCACCTTTGCTTAAGAGTGCAGATGACTGCAGATGATCATGACCGTTCATTCAACACATGATTGGACAGGATTGAACATGCTAGGATTGATAGGTTGATAGCTATCTTTAAATTTGCAACATGCCACATGGCTCTCTCTTGCACTGGCTGCATTACACGCAGGTCTGAGCCATCCTTCCAAATGTGACTCTTCTAATGATTTGCTTTTTTTTCATGATCGTGTTAATCCATTTATGATGCCGTTAATGGCAGCACTACTGACACATAGAGAAAATAATCGGAGGCCAGTAATCTCACTGAGTTTTGAGGTATCAAATCCATTACCTCTCCTATAACGCCCTCTGTCCCATAAATTCTGGGACATGTATTTATTTATATCATGTATGTAGTTTTACGGTATAAGGCTGTTATATACAGTATATTCTCCATCCTTATGGATTTGTTTGGTCAGAAATATTTCTGCATCTGCTTGTGGTGCAAGTGTTTTACTTCACACATTCGGCCCATTAGAAGTATCAGCTGTGCCAAGTACAGTGAAGCGTGCCAAACCCAGGTTTCCTCTGGAGTGGGGTTTGAACTCATACTGGAGATAATTGGATAAGGCAGTGGGCTATGGGGTTGAATCCCTTATTGAGTTCTGCTGCTGTGCCATTGACACCAAAACCTAGCTTTTATTAAGGGCCTTGGGGAAAAAAAAAATTCCAAATAAGGGTAGGCCTACAAGATTGAATAATGTGTAGCTGACAGTAAGATGCCAAACTTTAAGCACTACTTGGTTTTGTAAGTTGCCTTTGATAAGAATGATGGTTAGGCTCGTATACGTCTCCAAAAAGAATGACGACTGCTCCACATAAAGCCAGCTCAGCTCAAGCCATTTAAAAATGGAAAGCTTGGCTCATTTCAGCGTTACAACCCTGACGCCGTGGCGCATCAGATATATCACTCCATCTTTTGTCTTCCTCATTCCACATTCTGATAAGTTTATTTTATATATATATATATATATATATATATATATGTATATGTTTCTTTTCCATCCCTCTTGTTTTACGACTCTCTGCCAAACACCAAATACGCCGTCTGCTCGAACGGCAGCTGTTGTCCCTCATCTGCCTGCGTGCCGCGTGGCGTGAGCCACTGGGACTTGGTATTAATCACGTCAACCGGATTGCTTCTTGTCTCAACCCCCCAACACACACACACACACACACACACACATGCACACAAGCACACAAGCACGCACACACATGCGTGCACACACAAATGCACCCTTTCCACCACTTTCAAAATGACTACAATTTTCTCATCTCTCCACCCTCCCCCGTTTCACATCGAACCACGAGGCAGACACTTATTGCTATGTAAGTGCAGGCATTTAAGCTTGCTTTCGTCTTTTTTCCCCCGGTTTTAATTGCGCGTTTTAATGGTGCGTTCAATTTGCAAGCGCGCTGGTTCCCACAGCGGGGGGCTACGCGAGCGCGTGTGTGTGTGTGTGTGTTTTTTCCCCCCCATCTTTATTTATAGCCTGCCGTGCTTCATCTGCAGGAGCGATGGGGCTTTCTCCTTTTATGGGGTTTTAATTCAACCTGTGGAAATCGAACGTCAGCCTCCGCTGCGTTTGGGAAAGGCGTCCCTCGGTCGGAATTGCGGCTTCCGACACGTGTTGCTCGCTTGCGAGGGCGTTAAAAACAGGGGGAACAGCAGCAGGGTGACATCTGGGGGAGGGGAGCGGGCGCTCACGCTGATAACCCCCGGTGGGTGGGAGCGGAGGATGGGGGGCGTAGAGCGTGTTCGAGTTCTCTTCTCAGCGCTCGGAACGATTTAGACGAGGAGCCAGGCCGAAGGCGAGGCGGCTGTTCGCTCTTTCCGCACGTTCAGGGGCTGGCGAGTCCAAATGAACCCCCCCTCCCACGAGAGCCATCGTCTCTGCCCTTCAATCACAGCCAGGAATCCGGAGGCCGCCGTAATCACCTGTGGCAGCCGGTGCGCACAGCGAAGCCTTCTTTACAGTTGATGACAAAGCTCTCCAGACTGAAGAGGATAAACCAAGATGAAGACCGCACATCCCTACGCTTTTCCTGGCTCGACTGTCTGCTTTCACGGCGAACTGCGCGACGCCAACAAGCAGGTCCCCCTGCCCCATATACCACACCCCCCTAAAGTTCTAACCCCCCCCACAAATTTATTCAAAATCAAAAAAATAAATACAACACACACGCAACTGCAGCGGAGTTACTGCCTGATGTTGTACAGACTCTTTTAAAATGTCACTTAAATTAAATGCAGGCTTTAACATCTTGAAAGAGTGAGTGGTTTTATGCACTGCACAGATCCACCTCCCCATTTCCCTCCAAAAACAACTGCTGTCCCAGTTCAACCGATATTATGATATTACAACAATGGTTTGTCCTTCACAACAAAAATCCCACGTAAAACGATGGAGTATGTGTTGTAGGTCCTAGGCATAGGCAATATAGATAATTACCAATGGTGCCGACTTGCTAAGCGCGACACAGCGCGGCACAGCGTGTATGCCTTGTGCTCTTTGTTAGGTGAGCGTGTGTTCCACCAATTCTCCTCTGTTCAATTTGTTTTGTATGTGTTTTTGAATTTGCATAGTTTCTTCTCTTAAAGCACATTTCCATTGTTGCGTTTGCTTCAGCTTTTTGTGTGTATTTTAAAATGTTTCAGCGTTTCTGGATTTGGATTATGGTTGTAAGGTGAATGACCAAATACATTTCATGATAAAAGCAGGGGCCCTATCTTGCACCCGGCGCTAAGTGGGCGCTAAGTGTCTTTGCTATCTTACACCCGGCGGAGGGTTCATTATAGCGCCTATCGCTCATGGTGTTTAAATAAGTCATCTTGCGCCCATTGCAAGTAAACTGGGCGGGTTGGTCTTAAGATGAGGAGTGGCCAGGATCATTTTTGGCGTATTGCTATCTTGAGCCAGTAGACAGCGTTTGCGCTAAAACCACCACAAACCTGGTCTAAAGTCATGTCGCAGTTGTTTACATGTTATTTTAACGGCGCATATATAGGTAAGTGTGCCTACATAGGCGTGTGGACGACGCGCGTACACCCTCCTGTCTGTTACACACAGGGGCGCACACAAGCATGACTAAAAATATCAAGCTTACAATAAAAAATATTATTGTGTAGGCTATATCAAAAAATGCATAATAATGAAAGGGTCCATAGGTCAAAGACCACATACCTGTACCTCAGTGAAGGGGAATGCCGCATTAAATTGCTTTCACCCCAATCCATAAACATCCAGGCGATGTGCGATGGAACATGTAAGATCACATGTATAGACTATTCGCAATTATCTTGAATCAAGCTAGGATTTAGCCTATATTTGCCAATAATTCCAGTAATGTTCTGGGGGGACAATCTTCGGTTACGGGACAATGGCTATCCATTAAAAACTTTGCTGATAACACCTATATCAAGCCTAATGCGCAAATTGTCATTTACACCTGATGCGTGAATTGTGATTCAATTGAAAATTCTCGCACTGCAATAGACAATACAGTTTACAATACAGCTGACTTCATCTAGGCCAACAGCCTGTAAGTAAATAGAATGGTTTTGACTGAAAGAAGTTCAAAACCATGTCCAGTGAATATTGCATTTATTGTTTTTCAAATAGCCTAGGCTACAGACCCCAGGATACGCTGTGCATAAGGCCTACAGTTAAAAAATGGAGATTCATTAAAATGTTAAATAATCTAAATTAACAGCACTGTTGGGAATTACCGGGAACCTGTGCATGATGTAACTAAAATCTGTGATGCTCTGAGAAAAATCCAAACGCAGACCACAGGTAGCAGGCCAAAACGTAGTTTATTCACAGTCCAAGATCAGTAGCCAGGTAATCAGAGTTGAGACGGTACCAAATCGAAATCCAAAAGAGTTGTAAAAATAAACTTAGAAAGACACAGCAAAAAAAAACAGAAAGACACTGCAAACAAAACAGAAGGAGAAGGCAAGCTCGAAGTCGTACAGAACGGTTGTCTCAAAAATATCCAATAACACAGGCTTACAAAAAATCGGCACAGTGAATTTATCAACGTTCTGACAGAGATTACAAGTGGAAAGCAGACTAAATACACCAGGAAAGTAATGACACGGAAAGGAATCAAGTGTGGGTGGGAGGAGTAAGGAGCTAGACACAGGTGAACACAATAGGAAACAATAATTCAATAATGAGACGGAACAGAAGACACGGACTGGAATGCACGCAAACACATAGATAACACACGGCCTGGGATTAGCAGGTAAATGAGTGCACAGCACGATGGGTGGATTCTGAAAGTGGCTACAGCTGAAGAGAGTTTAAGGAATAACAACAAATAGAGCAGAGATAGAAAAGCTAAGGGAGAATGACAGCTGCAGTGCGGAGCAAGAGAGTGATTAGTAATTAAGTGGCATTAGTACAAAATTCTAAATCTCCTACGTTAGTAAATGTGATTCGTTACACATTAATCTATTAGTTATCGTTAGTATATCAATATAAACACACAGTTAGTATTGTTAGTCATATAAATTAGTATATGTACAATAATAATTAGTTAAGAAGAAAAGAAAACGAGACTGGAAATACAGGGGAAAACCCGCATGTACCGAAATGTGCAAACACGAATACAGGAAGTGGATTCTAGGATAACATAGAAATGTAAACAGACAAAGGAACTGAAGTGGAGTGTCAAATGGAAACGTAACCAGTAATACTAATGAACACAAACAAACACGTGTAAGGGAAATAATAAACATAAAATAAACAGAACACAATACACAAACAAACAGAACCATCCTAATGTTAAAGGTCCTAATGTTAAAGAATTATATATTATTGTGTATATCAAAACACGTCATAATGATTCGTCCGAATAATGTTGATCATATTATTTATCCATATAACCTAGCCTATTACTTGCTCTCACTACACACGCATGAGCATGTCTGTTTTGCCATCATATAAGCAGTCCGCCATAGTGGAAAAGCAGGCTTTTACAGGGAATGGGATATGACATTTTGATTGGTTTATTGCATGTTACGCCCAAGACACACCTATAATTAATGAAGAGACTAAGTTCAGCCTATTTGCACATTGTGCTGTGCTTAGCGTTAAAAAAACACACCGTCTAAATAGTCAAAGTGGACTTGACACGCCCTGAATGCACTTAACGGCATGTGTTTAAACCAAGCGCTAAAATCACCAAGAGAGAGCCCCAGGTGTTAGTTATAAATCCGTAGTAGATTTCTGACTACAGGTCTACTGTTATAATAATAATAATAATAATAATAATAATAATAATAATAATAATAATAATAATAAGAAGAAGAATTATTATTATTATTATTATTATTATTATTAGTTTATCAATTGCCACCGGGCCACCTACTGAAGTAAAACAGCAACCGCTGTCAAAACTGACAAACAGCAAGGAGCAGTCTATGGATTTTTGCAAAACAATAATTGCCTGAAAATTGCCAAAGGAAGTCGTCCAGATGGTATCGGAGATGAAACGGCAACATTTGAAAGGAGGAGGAAAGAAGGAAGGAACTGCCAATGAACTGGGACACGTCGCAAACGCAGGGAATGAGGAATGTCAAGAAAGCTAAAAAAAGAAAGAATAAGATGATGGGAAGAAGAGGACAGGAGACAAGTTCAGTGTTGTCTCTCATCTACCTCCATCCCTCCATCCCTCAGGCTGTTAATACGTTTTAATCCAAAGGGCATCCCTGTCATACAAAAAAAACTCAAATACCCACATTTCTGCAATGCATTATTTCTTTGAGATAAGTAGGCCTGCAACTGTTGTTTATCCTGTTCCATTCCCTGATTTAAAGCTAACAGTCTTCTCCCTGAAGCTAGCTGCTAGTCTTGCTAGTGACAAACAGACATCAGTTCACGCCCGTGCTCGCGTGTGTTGCTTACTCCACTGCACTGTCAGAAAATGGGATACGGTAGCAGTCTGTTTTGGTTCTCTCAGGTACAATTCCTGTAAATGTTACCAAATTTGTACCATAGAATACTAATCTAAAAAGGTAAAGGATACAATGAGCATACCTTTGAGGGTACTGCCCTAGTGACAAGCCATAGTGCCCCCATATTTTCTCTGACACCCTCCCCAAACAGGACACGAGCGAGAGCCTGCGTCACATAAAAATAATTGCATACCTACACCAGGCACATTCAGTAATCACGCGACTGAAACAAAAAAACGAATCATTAACATCGGGGGCGGGACTTGCGCAAGAAGGTCTAGAGCGTGGCGTCTCATATAGGAACAGAACGAGCACCACACATGGGTGGTGTAGGTTTTACGATTGATTATAATAAACGCGTTCATTATTTTGACATGACGCAGACTGACGCAGACAGTGACGCTCGCTCGTGTCCAGTTTGGGGAGGGTGTGAGAGTGAGGCACTGCTCACAAAAAAGAGGACGATCACTCATTAGTCTGATTTCATAGTGTGATTTAATTGAAGCTTTGAATGGCAGGTGCCCTCATCGTCCACAATGATCTGTCACAATGGCAGTTTAGATGGTGTTTGTTGACTAGTACAACTAGTGGACGTACTAAGGAAAGATGCTGGTGCAGAAAGCACAAAGGAGCTGGCCAGATGTATGGAGAACCGAGATGACTGGAGACGCCGATGGAGGGCTCGTCTGAGGACGACGTAGAGAGACAACCAGAGAGTGATTTGTGACCATGCTTTGCACTGCCACAGCCTTTTTAAAACATGTATAATGCCTTCATTACCAAGGTATAACATCTTTATAAATCATCCATAAGCATTTCTAGACAGATTTTGGTCAGGGGATTGGCCGCCCGACATTCTTATGTTTTCTTTGAGAATGGCATTATGTTAGGAACGATTCATAAAAAAATATTATGACATATTAATACAGTATTACACATGCTGCCTGAAGGCAGAAGGGCAGTACATTTTTGGTAAAGTATGATTGAGTTTTTCCGCCATAGAAACTAGAGCAAAGCGCAGAGCTGGAAGCTGTAGAATAACATGTTTTGCCCTGCAGAGCAAAGCTCATTGCCCTACCCAGCACTCCAATGGCAGCCCAACTACAAACTGAAACAACTGTCATAGTTGCTATTGTTTGAGTCCCTCCAGACCAGTTTGAAATAAATATATGAAGAAGTAAACTCAACCAAAACTGTGTTCCTTTTGGCCTCAGGAACAGAAACTTCCTGCCTTCCTCCGACGTGCAGGCTAGTTTTTCTGTCAAATCATGTCCTCTTCAGCAGATAAGGTAGAGAGAGAGAGAGAGAGAGATAGAGAGAGAGAGAAAGAAAGAGAGAGAGAGAGAGAGAGAGAAAGAGAGAGATAAGCTGGAACACAGACAAAGGTGGAGACACTGGTCATTTCCTCCAGTACGATCTCTGACCTTTGTGTGGGGGAAAAAAGAAACAATGCATCCCATTCCTTTCCAGGTGCCTGCTGTCTATCTTTGACATTTGCAATGTTACCACAATCAGACCCTCTGTGACCCTCCTTTCTCTTACTCTGACTGATACTCTGCCAAAGCAGTGCTGAGGAGGAGGAGTGCATTCAGCAGAGAACAATCTCTCAGGTGTATGTTCAGCGAAGTGCACACACACACACACACACGCATAGCTGCACATAGACACATAGCTATACACACAAGCACACACATAGACACACAGGCACTTACAGTGCCCTCCACAATTATTGGCACCCCTGGTAAAGATGAGTATTAGCTTAATCTCACACTGAAAAAAAGAAAAAAATCCAACCTTTAATTGAAGTAAATTTATTCTGGAAAAAAAATCCCTCATCAACAAATAATTATTTTTAACAAAACCACGTGTGCCACAATTATTGGCACCCCTGCATTTAATACTTTGTACAACCTTCCTTTGCTAATAGAACAGCACTGAGTCTTCTCCCATAACATCTAATAAGGTTGGAGAATACAGAGCAAGGAATCTGAAACCATTCCTTTTTACTGAATTTTTCCAGATCATACAGAGTCTTAGGTCCTTTTTTGTGCACTCTCCTCATCAGCTCAGCCCACAGGTTTTCAATGGGGTTTAGGTCAGGGGACTGAGATGCCCATGGCAGAAGCTTAATTTAGTGTTCAGTTAACCATTTTTGTGTTGATTTGGACGTATGTTTTGGATCATTGTCCTGCTGGAAGATCCAACGATGACCCAGTTTTATTTTCCTGGCAGAGGCAGCCAGATTCGTATTTAAAATGTGTTGGTATTTCATGGAGTTCATGATGCCATGCACCTTAACAAGGTTACCAGGACCTTTGGAGGAAAAACAGCCCCACAACATCATGGAACCTCCACCATACAGCGGGGATCAGCTTATTTTCGGTAGAGACATTTTTCTTTTTACGCCAAACCCACCTTGAGTGTTGGTTGCCGAAAAGCTTAATTTTAGTTTCATCTGACCAGAGAATACGGTTCCAGTCAAAGTTACAGTAGCGTTTAGCAAACTCCAGGCGCTTACATTTGTGGTGAAATGACAGGAAAGGCTTTTTTCTGGCATGCCTTCCAAATAATTTGTTAGCATGGAGGTGACGTCTAATGGTAGTTTTGGAGACTTGATGACCCCAAGATGCTACTTCCTCTGTAATTCTCCAACTGTGATTCTTGGGTATTTTTTAGCCTCTCTTACCATCCTCTTCACTGTGTGTGGAGGAAAAATAAACTTGGCAGATATGGACATTTTCAGATGAGTAGTTATTTTTTTATAGCCATTCCCTGACTTATGAAGCTCAAGAAATGTTTTCCTCATTTGATTTGTGTGTTCTCTTATCTTTCCCATGTTGATGTATGAATAAGGGAATATGGCCTCAGTGTCACCTCATATTTATACCCCGGTGAAACAGAAAGTCATGGATTACTGCTTGAAAGTTAAACACTCTGATAAACTTTAAAAAGTAAAATATAAATGAAAAAAATGCTTCAGTTACATTTTATTCATAAGAGTTTCAAGGGGTGCCAATAATTCTGGCACACGTGGTTTTGTTAAAAAAATTATTATTTTTTGATGAGGGATTTTTTTTTCTCAGAATACATTTACTTCAATTGGTCATTAGGCTACACAAAAGCCGACACAAAAGCCGGCTACTGCTACCACTGAAGGTAAAGTTACCGGAAAATACATTCTATCTATAGCCTACGTTGGCCAACGCATACCTATGCTGTGATTTCTTGATTAATTTGTGACAAAAATAAGTGCATTTCACTTCTGTTCACTTTATGCTTTTCACACATAACACAATATGACCATAAAAAATATGTAGCTACTATATTACTATATTAAGAATTGATGATAACCTACCTATAACCTGCACGATCACATTATCTTGACCACCATTGACCACCCATGAATGTAAACACACACACATACACACAATGGTACACAGACACACAGCTACCCCCCCATACACACACACGTACATGTGCACGCGCACACACACACACACACACACACACACACACACGCACAAAGGCACACAGTTACACAGTTACACAGTTACACACACACTTCACTGACGACCGGCCACCATCCCTGTACAGCCCCTGCCTCCTTTGTCTCAGGAGGAGACGACTCATAGAAAGACGCATCGGCCCCTCAGTCTTCATTCACTTTTATGGTGTTCTATGCTAACTGTTCTGACAGCTCAGCTGGATCTTCTCTTCCTCCCTCCAGGTGATCGGGCTTCAGCGCCCACCCGTTATCCCCAAGAGTGAGGAAAGAGCCATTCCAGTGCCCTGCGTCCTAAAGAAAGGCGCTTCGCTTAAATGAGGAGGTAGCAGTCATTTCCCTCGGTCTTCACACAGTCAGGACACGCTTCAAACAGCCCCCGTCTGGAGATATCACTCATCCGCTATGACAGCCCGAGCTGAAAATAACATCACCGGCAGCGGTGATTGTAATCTTTCATATCGACGGTGTTGACGACGATGACAGCGATAGTAAAAATACAGACGAACAGTTGGAAGTCGTTGAAAAAAGTAGCAATAATCCAATTAAATTTACCAATAGGAAAACAAAAGAGAAGTCGCCATCTTCACCTTCCTATTGTCATAATAACACAGGTGCTTTATGGAAAAAATAAGACCTGTGAGACCACCAGCACCTCTATGTTCAATTAAATGATTCTGAAAGAGAGACAGAAAGAGAGAGAGAGAGAGAGAGAGAGAGAGAGAGAGAGAGAGAGATGGAAATGAGAGAATGGAATGGCTTTTTTGTACTTCAGATCATTTATCTGCATTATTGTAAGTCAGTTTCTCCTTATTGTTACTTTCTTAGCCTGCTGTAAAATAAACGTGCAACTCCTGAGTGGCTCCACCCGTTAAGGCCTTCGCCACATTCAAAACCTGGGCTCAGCTTCGGCCATGACCTTAGCCGGCTTTGACCATGAGCCTTCCGGGGTCGTCCTGCTGGAAGTACGATGTCAGTAAGTCAGTCACCCAATAATCACAACACTGGTTCCACCCAACCAAGTGCCCTCAAGCAATCAGCTGTCTCCAGTGAGAGATACAGGCCTCCTCTGATTGGTTAAAAGCTCTCATTTGGTGCAGTGATTTGATAGCTTTCACTTTGTAAAATAGTCACTGGTTCCCATCAGAAGAGTACACGCCCTTCATCAGTAACTCGGTAGGCGTGACTGGAACAACAGCATAGCAGCAGTATTTTTTACCATAACACGGTTGTTCTGGGGCTCACATTCAACTGTCGGTTTGTGTGCCGTCACACAACGTATTCTCAATCTGCTTGATTGAATCTCTGTGAAGAAGCATGATGACGCACACTTTCAGGGATTTTTAAAGAAGAATAAAAGGTGTTATAATGGCACAATTGCAATGCTGTTTCTGGTATTTAACAGAGTATAGTAAGGATGTAAAGAGTGAGTGCTAAAAATGGAATATACCAAAATATTCAGAAAATGTGAATTTTTTAAATAAATATAATGATAATGACATTTCACAGCAGTGAATTTATTGCATATCTGAAGGCAGAAATAATTAGTATTCTGTCGATATTTTTGCAGCGTTGCAATGTCCTAAGAATATATTATGTCTTTTTTGAATTGTCTTTTTATGTTTTATCATTTATTTATTTCCTTTTTGTAGCAGTACTTTCGGCTGCTATTATACAAATAGATAAGCTTGTTATATTTTAATTCAGTATATTTTCGGTATTTTCAACTTCCAGAATATTACATTGAGCTTAGGGAGGAGGCATTGAGTCTTTGCTCTCACTGGTTAAAGGGTGAGACCTGAATGGGACTGAATAAAAAGGCATCCATCAAGAATGGACTCTCTGCTTTCATGGTAAGCAGGTTGCCTGACCGGTTGTAAAACTTTATTTTTTATTTTTTTTAAAGGAGAACAGTGCGGCGAAGGCCAGAAATATTACACTTAATAAAAGCACCTAGGCTTAAAACATCTCTCATGTCTCGGGTTCACAGCACACTGACTTCTCTCCGTCTGACTTTGTGTTTAGAAAGGTACTTTATTCTGGGTTCACCTGCTTCATGCTTTTGATTTTTGTCAGCCTTTTTTCTTCTCTTAAATTCACCAGTTGTCCTTCTCCGGTCACCGATTTCCCACCCTCATATGCAAGGAGCATTTCTGCTAACACGTGAGTGCTGTTCCAGTGTGCACACCGGGATGAAAATGACAATTTTACACAACGGAGCCTATCCCTGCAGGCATTGGTTGAAAGGCAGGAATAGATCCTGAACAGGTCACCAATCCATAGCAGGGCCCATACACCATTCACTCACACATTCATAACCCAAGGACAATTTAGACTCTCAATCTAGTATATCTGGACGGTGAGAGGAAGCTGAAGGAACCTGAAGGAAACCCGTACGGACACAGGTAAAACATGCTAACTTCACACAGAAAGGCCTGGAATTCAAACGTAGTGCTTTCTTGCTGTGAGGCGATGGTGCTACTCACTGCACTTGTGAACTCCAGAACAGCAAAATGTAACATATTCAATTCGTACACTGAGTCGCTCTTGGACACATATAGACTCTGTTGGAGTCATAGTCATAGTCGATAATTAAATTGCCCAGACTTGGATCTCTTATTGGCTGTTGGTTCAAGCTCTTACCCATGGTGAACTCTTTTAGATACAGATCCACTTGGGAGCCCAGACTACACTCATAGTTTAAAACAGCACTACACTGATGTCAGAGCTAACCTGTTTCTATACCGAGGCATGTCCCTCTCCTTTCATTAGACAAATATCACAATTTTACCACAACGGGTGTTTATTATGGGTTTACTAGCTAACACCATATCCTCAAGCCCATGTACTACTGAGCCTCCTGAGACCCGGCAATTAATTTCAGTCCCCTGTAGGGGACATGAGTCTTTTGTCATAATCTCAAGAACACCTACACTACAAGGGACATTCAAAAAACAAACAAAAAAACCATTATATTTTCACTGCAACATATTTTTTTTTGTCGAAGACACGTGGCAAAAACCTTGCCTAAACCTTTCTGCATGCAGTGCTGTAGCTTGCCGTGGATAATGGCATCTGCTAAACGCCTAAATGTAAATATCCATACGCAATGCAGGCGCCATGGCCTCGGGCTAAGGTCTGGACTCACTGAGCATTTAAGGGGGAAAATATCAGTCATACTTTGTTGAGTTTAATATCGTCATTATCAAGTTCATCTACAGGAACCTGCAAATCCAACCCCTAATGTAGTTAAAGGAAGAAACCCATAATAGTATCTGACTGAAGTCAATCAATATCTCATTAGGCTGATAACACTGTAGTCAGTCCAGACACATCCCCACTGCTCAACCCTGAAACCGTACATAGATGAAAAATGCTATAAGATTCCAACAAGGTCCCTGAACATATTCAATATTTACATTTTGACAAAGTGTTATTTATGCATGTATATTTATGCACCATTCCACGGCTTTTATGCAGCCTACTGGTAGAACTGATAAATCTTTCTCGTCTCTGAAACGAGCACTTCGCGATTTAAACACGGTGCTAATTTTAATCTTCCTTCGGAATTTTGACGCCTCCGCGAATTTCCGCGCCTTTTGCCTTGATTGATGTGCCTGGTCTATTTAAGACCCCAAGGTTAGCATTGTGCGTGGGTGGGAGGGACAGTGTTTTGAGTCGGTTTATAATGGATTATGACATCCATTTGTGCGCAGCTATTAAAACACTTAGTCACCTTGTCCCCTCCAAGAAAGAATCCCATTTTAAAAAGCAGAGCTTGCGATCCAAATGCATTTATTCACCTCCCCGGATGATTCGCTGCCACCTATTCGATAATGTGTGATTTGTGTTTTTTTCTACATGATTTCCTTCGGCGGCTCGTGTTCTTGTGCTATATCAGATCAGCGGCTGCTGGACGGCCTGTGGGAGGTGGCTCGCTTTCAGTCTGCGGCACATGGCTCCACATCCCCTTTCAGCACAAATTCAGGCAGAGGATGTGTGTTCACCCCGCGTTTAGGGTACCTCTGTGTAATTTAAATGCGCGGGCAGTTTTATTTTATGAACAATATAGTGTTGGCACCTCAACACTATTTTTTTTAAGTTTAAGGAGTACAAGATACATGGAAACATGTTGAAAAAATGATTTTGGAAGAACTCCAGTAGGTTTCAGTTCCAAATAGTTTATTGGAGCAAAAGATGCTGACGCATGTCGGTCACAAAGACACCTTCATCCAAGCATTTTATTTTAGTCCATCAGAGCATTTTATTTTAGTCCTTCATTAGACCATTTTATTTTAGTCCTTCATTAGACCATTTCATTTTATCTTGTAATTGTATATTTCATTATTTTCAGATTGAAGGAAGAAAAAAGTTATTCTCCAAAGTGTACAATACGATATATGATTCAATACTACTTTATATATCCCCTTGGGAAAATTTCTTACAGGGCAAATCAGCAATGAATATAACATATAATACTGTGTAACAGTTCATGTTGAACACATACATAAAATGACAAAAAAGTTTTTAAAAAAATGTGCCTGTGTGTGTGTGTGTGTGAGCGTGCATGTGGGTCTGTGTGTGTGTGTGTGTGTGAGCATGCGTCTGCGTCTTTGTTGTGTGTGCGCATGTGTGTGTGCCTGTGTGTGTGTGTGTGTATGTGTGTGTGTGTGTGTGAGCGTGCATCTGCGTCTTTGTGTTGTGTGTGCGCGTGTGTGTGTGCCTGTGTGTGTGTGTGCATGTGTGTCTGTGTGGTTGTGTGTGTGAGTGAGTTTGCGTGTGTTTGAGCGTGCGTGTGTCTGTGTGGTTGTGTGTGGTTGTGCGTGTGTGTGTGTGTGTGTGTGTGTGTGTGTGTGTGAGCGTGCATGTGTGTCTGTGCGGTTGTGCCTGTGTGTGTGGGTTGGGGAGGTTGCTGAGGAGAAAGATGAACACACAGAGAGGGAAGAATTGATTCACATAAACAGGTTGTAAAACTCCCAGCTGGATGAATTTGGATGAATTTCAAAAGTATGACAGAACCCCACTATCCCACCACAGATTGGATATTCATGGGGCTAATGGAAGAGTGCACAATACTAATATCTATTTTATTAGATATTGCTTTGCTTTTCAATTTATTTTATTTTATTATTATTATGTGTTTTGCTGAATCTGCTTTCAGGTCAGGTATTCATCCAATAGAAAAATATTTGTTCTCTGTTCCCCTGTCCATTAAGAGAAGGGATACATTTTAGTCTTTTTTTTGGCATCACTGAAGGGGGGAAGGTCCATAACACAAGTTCATTTAATGTATTCACTGGACCGCATAACAGCTTCAGGGCATGATTCATTGTCAATGACAGTCAAGTAAATAGTTTTGTAACATAAGAATGCAGTCTGCTGACAAATGCTTAATTAAGCATTTATGACTTCATTATAAATCATTAATAAAAGGATTGTTAATATTTGGTCCAGCATCCAAGTGCATGTTAGTAAATAAGTTTTTAACGAGTAGCCCGGGGTTGCCAGATTGATCAATTCTGCACAAGGACACAAGCACCATGAATTTGATGCACACAGAGGAGCTGTGGACCTAGTGATTTTCACCAATGATATTGACATGATTTGACATGCCAGCCTTGAATACGATGTCACAGCTGGATTATGAAGCCCTTTTGAGCTCTCTTCTCTGTTTCAAGGCTTTTTACAGCAAGTACCCGCAACGCATCCAGATTTGTGGGGGGAACCAGAGTCACTTGAGAACCATTCGATTCATTTAATCAGCACCCCTGGACCCTCCACTCTGCAGTGTAATTATATTAATGACATTGCATAAGAGATTAAATGAATGTTAGGTAATGGCACACGTGCTTCCTTTGTCACCATGGGGTTGGTGCTACTCTATACGCGAGTCTCGTACAATCACACTCTGTTCAAGGAGTGAATCACTCCCTTTACAAACTTTAATTGAAAAAAAATAAACATTTTTTTTTACAATGTCAAAGTGTTCTTTACTATGCTCTTAATGTGCTCTTAAAGTTATCAATTTGAACAGTACGAAAACCTGAGGTTTTAAGCTTTTTAGCATGATGATTCATTTGAAATGAAAGCCTTAGTTCTTGCTCAAAAGTACTTCTCTTGGTCATAGGCGCCCGCTAGTTGCACACTGTGGAATATGATTGGCCCGCTGAGCTAAAGGCCAAGATCCCCAGCTAAGGGAACCAATCATATTGCTTTTCCAGCTGTGATGTCAAGTCCACATGCTCTCATGTGGTCTGTGAACTCCATTACGCAGGCTGGTCCCTACGGCCGTAGGTTCAAACCTCGGCTGTGGGATTGACTGAGGTCTGCAGTAACGTGACACAGTTAGCCTCATCCAGCAGGGCAAGGATGAGCTTAAGCCAGCCAGGTCAGGTTACCTGCGCATTGGTTCCCCGGAGGCATCAGATATACCAACTGCTGCCATTTACCATCAGAGAGAGACGCCTCTCACCTGTCACCGGAGAGCGGATTAGATGAGTGGAAGTTAATAAGCAGCACACAGAAACCTTTTGTTAAAAATCAACTATGACAAAGTTTATACGAGGCACTATACATTCTTTATCAGAGTTAAGAGTACTCTATCAGAGTTGATTGTACACTGAGCACTTTGTGATGGGATGAGCAGTACAGAGAATGAGACTCAATATGTATAATTGGCAATTCCACATTGGGAGGGAAAGGAAATAAAATAGAAAGGCTCATTTGAAGGGGCCACGGTTTCCTTCCTCATTAGCTTGATGGAAAGGCTGACCTTCCTGGCCTTCCGTCGGAATTCTTTAGAAAATATATTTTTTTATTCCCACATTTATCAGTTTTCTTCCAATTTGGAAAGCGCAATCATATATATATATATATATATATATATATATATATATATATATATATACACATATATATATTTTTAAGGCTGTCACATCACCTCATCGTCTTCTATCAATTCAGGGTCTATTAAACAGCATGCTTGGTCTCAGCTTGGCTTTCCCAGCATTTTGTTCAGTTTCCTGAATGTCCCCTGAAATGTGTCCAAGGAACATTGTAGGAGCACTTAGAAATCCATAAATAATAATAATAATAATAATAATAATAATAATAATAATAATAATTGTGAATGGATATTCATGTTTTATTCATGATTTTATCAGGAATGTTAGAAATGTTTTCCATTTAAATAGTTTTTATTCAGAACATTGAATATAATGTCTCTCTAATGTATGCGCCATTATGTTTTTTTCATGTCGTCGGAAAATTTGTATGCGCCATTGCCTGGGATAATTTTTTCTGTGACTTTGACAGAACTTGTTTGGAACAATTACATTTTTTCTGACCTTTTCGGGAATATTCTCATCGTAACATTATCTCACATCCAAATGGGAGTTTTTACCAGGATCTTCCCCAACGTTCTGGAAAGGTCTGGCGTTAGTCGGGTAGTCCTGTCCTTTCTTTCTTCTGTCCCCCAGCTGAGCTATGCAAGCATTTTAACAAACTGACCAGAGGAGAAATAAGATGGGGAGTTACCATGCCGACTGAATCTCTCCCTCACTGTGCAGTTGCTATGGCCAGTGTTGTACCACGCTGCTGGCCATTGTCAGTGCTAAAATGGTCAAGATATCTTTCAGATCTGCAGCCGTTCGCCACTGAGAGAGGTTTTTCTTTTTTTTTAGCCTTTTTACACGAGCCTGTGAATGCCAGAGAATTGGCTGTTCAGCTGCACCTACATCAGCATGGCAGAGGGCGTGGGGGTACACAGATGCCCTCTGTAATTGCCTCTGAGCTGGGCAAATTCCTTTTGTTCCGTGGGTCCAATCATTTGGAGATGAGAAAGGGACGGGAGAACAAAGGCTTTGTGCAAACAAAAGATGCCTGTGATTATTATTATTCTTTTTCCAGAAGTGGCCTCTTTGGCCTGGATTCAATCACCTTAAGTTTCACTTTTAAATACACACACATTGTTTTCTTTACAAACAGTTTGAGGAACACAAAAAGCACATTTTGCCACTGTCATCTGCCATTGTATTACAAACATCATATTTTTTTTTTTTATGGCTGAATTGCGATCCTTTTAAAAGTGCAACATTCATAGTAATCATTTCTGCCCTCAAATTGGTGTCAGGGTAGCGACCATAACTCATTGTGGTTCAGCTTTGGGAAAATTGAGGTCTTACATTCCCTGAAGACCTCCTGGAAATGGCGTTTCTTTCTCACTCTCGGTTTCCTGATCTTCCCTCTTTAGCCTCACGGCTAACGAGTCTCGGGACGTTTGAATATAACCCAACGATACGTGTAATCAATACAAATTGGCAACTGGCCTATTTTTAAATAAAGCTAGATTTCATTTTATTGCCTCAGCTCGCTCTTTAATTGTGCACAGATAATGAGCCTCAGTACGGCTCTCTCTCTGCACGCACATAAATAATCGGCACCTGACAGCGATATTGAAAATGCAAGGCTGCAGTGGATTAGTTAGGGGGAGAATATCAATGCGATTCCACTGAAAAAGTTTAAAATGGTGCACATGTGCGGGTAGGAGTGCGAATTAAGCGGATCACTGGGGATTTAAACAAATTCTGTTACTTAGCAGAAGGATTGACAAACGACACCCGCTATCAGCATAGTATCTCAGGACTTTACAAGCATCACCCTGAGGCGTAAAACAACTGCAGTCCGGTTCTGATAGCATGCTTAAGTAACAGTCTAACCAGACATAAAACATCAAGCAAAAAATTCTGGCCATACATTTTCTATTAATTTTCTATGGCAAGCACTACATTCATTATTTATAAGTACTACATAGCACCTTCACAAACGCTGCATAGGCATTCATAAAAAAAAAACAACGTCAATAACCGGATATAAGAATATGGCATGTGTAACTTGTTGCATCAGTGGTGCCATGTAACACCATGTGTATTTTGGTAATGCATTTGAGATAACTGACATAAGCATTTAGGAATGTTTATGTTGAGCTTATGAAGGTTCATATGTACTGCTTCTGAAAGGCAAATGCTGTAGCTCTTCTGAAGGACCATTCATCGAAATTGTCGACTCAATTTTCACAAAGTCACAGAGCCCTCATCTCTGAATAAAATAATCAACCAGTGATGTTTATCTTCACATTTTCAGACAAGTATTAAACCCTCTGTTATTAAGCAGTGTCATTTTGATCTTTTTTTTTTTGGTAAACGTGACCCACTTGTGATGTGACTTCTCTGATGTGACTACTGTCCCTGAAGATGAATGAATGAAGGACCAGAGGGAGTGATAGAAGCCAAAGCACTCTTCTACATCTCTCTTTATCATCTTGCTGCTTCTGTTCCCAGAGAAACACTTAATCATGCAAACCTTAATCACTTTAAATGCATTTTTGGCTCTTATTATCTACGGCGACATACAGTATACTAGGGATTAGGCGCAGTGTAGATATATGGGGGTTTGTAACTCTTGTAACTAACTCAAAAGGTGTCAGGTTTTCCCACAGGTAGGACCGTGCCGTTGTTACACTTGAGCAAGGTACTTAACCTGAATTGCTTCAGTATATATCCAGCTGTATGAATGGATAAATGTAATAAGAAGTTGTGTAAGTCGCTCTGGATAAGAGCGTCTGCTAAATGCCTGTAATGATTCAAAAGCAAACGAAAAAACCCTAAACCTACAGGATAAGGAGTGAAGCATGTCTGTTGTAACTCTGAAGTGAAGGAACATTGATGTATGGTGTTCTTTGTGGGCTTCTTGGGCTTTATATGCTGCTCGTGGCAAAAAAGGAGCATAATTCTTACTTTTAACTTTTTGTTTTGTTTTTGTACCTGAAAAAAACATGTACAGTTATATGTGACTTCTAATTGTTAGTGAAGAGGACAGCTAATGACAGACGCAGCTTTATTGGATGGAAATACCCTTGTCATTGAGTACACCTCTGATATTCACGCCTAGACAAGACAATGCTGTTGATGCTAACATTATTAATTTATCCACTGAGAACAGTCTAGTAATAACAGTGGGCTTTACTTGGGGCTCTTATCATCCCCAATCATCTCCTCCCTGTCGCCTTAGCTGACGTGGGGTGAGTGCCTTGGCACAAAATGGCTGCCATGTATCACCCAGCTGTTTCTCCCACCCACAATGGTGGTTGGCTTCCTCTCTTCTCTGACAAGGTCTTTGAGATCTAAATGCAATCTGCATAAATGCTATCCATTGTGATAGTAATCATATGTATCATCATTATAATTAATGTTTTCTAGATCTGTGCCGTTCTCTGTGCCGTTCTCTGTGCCCTGACTGCTGTAGCACAGTTCAACACGGCTGTGTGGTAGCATGCATCGCATTTATGTAAGACTGAGGAGGTTTCTCTGTTACAAGCCTTCAAGCTGCTTGTCTAGCAGTGTTTACACAAGAAGGCTGCTGCTCTGGACCCGATCGGAGCCGATGTCAAGGTTGAGCCCTCTTCTGTGTGGCCGGACCGCACATGCTCAGTTCACCACGCCGAATGGCTTAAATTGCCTTTGAGCTCAGTACAAAACCCAGGGAAAAAAAGAGGGAAATGAAGAAAAAAAAGAAAAGGTAAAGAAAAAAAAAACTCGTGAAACGGATGAATTATTTATAAAGCTGGGAGGGGGCTGACGAAGCCAGAAGTGCGTTATCGCGCTAAATGTGCGCATGCTTTTTAATTAAGGCGAGAAACCCGTTACCCATCCTGGAGGCTATCAAAGCAAGCAGACTTGGTCGTTTCAAGGGGGGGGGCTTAAGATCAAACACCTTCCTGCCCTACCCCCTCCAAACATAGCCTCTTCTCAGCAATAACCAGGGGCATTTTGACAAAAAAAAAATAGCCTCCTGACGTGATTTGAGAAGGACGGTTGTGCTGTCACATCACCACCAGAGTTGGACAGAGGCTCTGGTTCACACACCCTTAGGCTAGTCCCCCCCCCCACCTCCCAGTGCCTTGCTTTGGGGACACAAGGATCAGGGAGCCCTCAGGGCAAAAACAAACAGATTGGTTTTCCTGTGCATGGACTCCTGCAGAACCTAGGCAAATAGATCAGAGCTCCATCTCCCCCAGATGAGTTAAACGGGAGGAAGAGGGAAGGGGGGGGTGTTTTGTCTATGTTTTCTTCCTCTACAGAAAAAAAATGTAGAGAATAAAAGAAGGGAAAAAACATCCACAACTCTTTTTTCTTCTTCTTTAAATGCATGAATAAATTATGTAATCAAATTTGGATAGGAGCAACAAGCGATTAAATATTTATTCCTCAAGCAATTGGGATCCGTCGGAGAAGTGTCTGACCCCGGAGGAATGTTAAGCTCTGTTTGAGCTGCCTAAATGATTTTGGGTGTTTGTGATTGTGGTTGTTGGGTTTTTTTTTATTATCATTTAAATGTTTTAACAAGATGATGATTATTTATGAGGTGGAAATTGAAACAATAGCCAACTCTTTCTGGTTTGGTCTGGATTTGGCCAGCATGCTGAGTGTTTTTTTATTTTTGGGGGGGGGGAGGGGGGGCTGGCAGAGGGGGAGGGTGTTGAATATGGAGATCGGTGAGCGCTGAGGGCTGGAGGCGTAGTTGGGGCTCAGTGTGTAAATATTTGCTTTTTGCAAAAGCATGCACGCTGCGCTGAGCTATCTTCTCCTGCCTGTCTCCTCCCTCTCTATGCGATCATTAGCCTCCGTCCTGCTGTTAGCAGAAATAGCTCCTGCGAGGTGCTTTGCGTAAAAGTGTACTGTGCAATGTTATGGTAAAACATCATAGTGAGAATAGTAAAATAACCAGATAAATAGATAAATAGATGGACAGATAAATCTTTATTTCTGTCATGTACAGACATCTTTGTGTTGCAGATGTAAAAATTCTTCCATCTAAAAAATTAATATGAAATTAAAATATACATTCCAGTATTGAGGCCATGCAAGAGCAACAATGCAGAGTGACAGCAAAAGACAAGGTCTTTAATTAACAGTCAACGTCCTTAATTAATAACCAAGGCCCCTAGTGGACACAGGACTACCTCGGTGTAAAGACATTTCCAGTTGAGAAGAGGACTTGCAAACTGTTTTACTCTGTTAGCAGCGTCGGGACTAGAGCTGATTGGCCACACAAGTGAGCCCCCGCTGTTCGCTTTCACCTCCACCCATTGAGCAGGCGACGGCGGAGGAGCAGAGGTTCTGCCTCTCCTGCATACCGTCGCCAGAAAAAAGGTTTCGTTCCGGTTCTTTCCGCGCCTTAAGGTCATCGCGTGACAGGTGTGAACTCTAAGCCCTGGTCGTTGACGTGACGTCTGTGACTACGTCAGGTTCCATCGCCGCAGGGCGTGTGTGTCCAGATCTGTCCATGTCGCAGGGTCAGAATGGAACTTCACCAAGGACACACACACACACACTGGAATCTGGAATTTATCTGCATGTAAAAGGTCATTTTAATTTGGATGTGCTCAATATTTAATGTGCTGTCTGAAATCTGTTCCGGGATAGCATTGGTCTTACAGATCGTTGTCAGGCGTTACAATGTTACTGACATGCCACCTGTTTCTCAAATGTTTGGTAGTAGTGTAGTTAAAAGGTACTGCTGTTAGCATGTTGATAACTTTTCTTTTGCCCTCTTAAATTGTGTTTTTTTAAAGGTCTTAAAAATAAATATGTGTCCCATGAGTTCAGACGAGGGGAACATGATTGTGATTGGTTGAGAAAGAAAAAGAAGTTGTCAGAGCCATTTCATACCTACATGTCACTCAGCCTTTAGATGCTGAATCATTTAATGAGTGCAAATCCTTTGCATATGACTGGTGGAGACACGTGGTGAGCACAACAAACCACATTATATATATATATATATATATATATATATATATATATATATATATATATATATACAATGAGGCTGTGTGGATTTTCTCTATTGTTCTGGGAGTAGGAGACCTCAATCTGGCCCCTATTTAATTATTGCTGCATGTCAAGATATCATCACTATTCAAGCAGAAACAATCCCTGATGGGTTCACCTTGATTAATTACAAAAGTAAATGAAAGATCAGATTCCTCCCTCCCTCCCCCAATTAAGATTATATTGGGAGGTTTTTAGATAAAAATTGAATAAATACATGTATTAGAATATATAAAACTCAGAAAGAGCGTGAGAGACTAATTAGAGGTCAAGGTCAACGTCGAAGTAACTTCATTATCAGCAGAGAGGATTCTGGGTGCTATTTGAAGCTGTCTGCTTTGTTGATCGACAGCGGTTAGGGGCTTTGCTTGTTTAATCAGCCACGCTATGGTCGATTTGCCTTATCTTGTTTCCTATGCTTCTTAAAATGTAAAAGTCACACAGCGCGTACCTGAGATTAGAAATGAAAGTCGACTCCTGATTTCCCCTTGTGGTGGCACAATAAAATGACACTTTCATACATTAGGCTACTGTAACATAGGCTAATGCTACTGTGTATCCAGAGTAAAAGTACAATAAGTAATGATCAAGGGTTAAAATATGAGAACATTTCTGTGTAAAATAGTGCTCACACACACACACACACACACACACGCACACACACACATATCATTTATTTAATATAGTATGCCTTTTTATCACTTAGTGGAATCAAAATTCAAAGGGTGTCAGTGGAAAAAGAAATATTTTAATAATTAACAAGACCACAAGGACAGCGAGGAAAACAAATGATGAGAGCGAGAAGTAGGACGATGAGACGACAATAACAATCAGGTCCGCCAATGAATAACGAGCTCGACCCGCAATGTTTTAATTAGCGGACCGGTCGACGGCAGGTTGATTAATGAATACAATTTTACTTAAGGTTTGCTTTGAATTAATAACAAATTGACATTTAATGAAAATTACTCACCACCGTGGGAATTAAATCAGTCCCTCCACGGCACCCCCACCTCTTAACAGGAGGTATTAAATGGTTCTTTAAATGTTCACAGCCAGGCCTGTTTGTTTGTTTTTTTCTGATATAATTTAAACTTTTTAATTGGTAAAGAATAATATATGTGCTTGAAATAAAATGATGTTGATAAAATCCTAAGTCTATTATTAACCAATTGGAAATTTTAAAACCCCAGTGTTAAGCACAAAATGAACAGCCAAGCCTATATATTAATGGTTTAAAAAAAATGTTTTATGTCCTAATGCAGTTGTACAGTTTGTACTTTTGCTCCGTGACCTTTCTCGAATATAATAATAAATTGCACAAGTTGCCAGTACAAAATAGCAAAGAGCTAACTAGGAGGCACAAAGGTTGTCTGTCTGGGTGTTTATTTAACACCAGACAGACATTCATAATAGATGGTAATTAACACAGTGGCATCTTCATTGGCTGACTAACGAAATCACCAGCAGACCTTTAGGTCATTTAACGGTGCTGTTGAATATTTCATTCCTGTTGTTCATCGGGGATCTATATGACACTGTGTGTGATGGATCATCGCAATGCTACGCTGAAAAAAAAACAGGCACATCATTAGCCAGCTATGACTGGGAGTCCAGAGCAGAGCAGTCGGGTCTCGTCCAGACAGAGGTAGGGTGGGTTTAAAATTGGCCTGTTTCCCTCCGGTTACTGCTACATTAATTCCTCTCGATTACGTCTATCATATTTATCAGTGTCCAGCTGTCCTGGAGAAAGTTGATCTGGCCCAGGGGAGCAGGAGTCAGAGTCTCTCCCAGTATGGATGCCTCTAGCAGGGGCACGGTCAGAAGAACCAACCCCTGTCCTATCGGTCCATTGAACTATCACATCCTATCCCATATCACTCTTCCTATCGGTCCATAAAACAATCACATCCTACCCCATATCACTCTTCCTATCGGTTCATAAAACAATCACATCCTACCCCAAATTTGTTGACATTGTGTGTTTAAAAACAATGGAAATACTTTTTCGAGCTAAGAGTAAAAGCCTTCCTTTTTGTATTCAAAATTTTTTTCACTTAAGAGAAGGAAATTATAAGTTAAGAGGGTTGTGTATTTTTGAATCATGTAATGTGAGAACGAATGTAAAATATAGATGTGTCTCAGTTTTGGGAGTTAAGTTATGGAATGGTCTTAGTGATGAGATTAAGTTGTGTAGATCTATGTTGTGTTTTAAAAAAGCCTTAAAATGCAAGATAATTAAGGATTACAACTGAAATAATCAATATATAAATTATAGCAAATTATAAAGCAATGTATAAATATTGAGCAATATCATCTTTCTTTTTTTCTTTTTTCTTTTCTTCTCATTTTGTAAGGCGGACATCCTAGGGATGCCTGAGAATCTAAGTTATACCTGATGGATGGTGCAGGATAGGCAAAATAAGCCTTGGGCTTCAGCCTATTACTTTTTCGGTACTAGTGTGAATTTCATTGTGTGAAATGTATGCATGTAAACGGGTATGTTGATGTTTTTGTTGGTAAATATTCACACAAATTATAACGTGTGTTTCTACACAATGTATGACCGAAATAAATCTAAATCTAAATATCACACTTCCTATCGGCCCATAGAACAATCACATCCTATCCCATATCACTCTTCATATCGCCTGCATAAAACAATCATATTCTACCCCATCTCACTCTTCCAATCATTCCATAAAACAATCACATCCAACCCCATATCACTCTTCCTATCGGTCCATAAAACAATCACATCCTACCCCATATCACTCTTCCTATCAGTCCATAAATCAATCACATCCTACCGCATATCACTCTTTCTATTGTTCCATAAAACAATCACATCCTACCCCATATCACTCTTCCTATTAGTCTATAAAACAATCACATCCTATCGCCTGCATAAAACAAGCTTGGAGAGAATCACTGCACACAGAACGGCCCTGGCCGAGTTGAAATCACGGTCAGAAGCTCAGAGAGTCGCGCCCTGTAGATGATGTGGCGCCCTCCTTTCTACTACCGGCTGACAGGGTTTTGTAGCAGGCGGGACCTTCCCAGCGATCGTGCACCCCTCACCTCCCGCGGCGGCGAACCCCATGGGGGTTTCGATGTACCTTCAGTGGAGACGTCCCCGGGTGCTCAGTGTTTCTGCTAATACACCAGTCTGACCGAATCAGGTTCCCATCTGGAGAGAACCATTAACCTCGGGACAGGCGAACATTAACTTCAGGTGTTCAAAAATGTGAGGTAAATGCAGCTGACTTTGCCACTTGGCGAATGTGTCAGTCTGTAACCCGTTCTCCAGGTTCCTTCTTGTTGTAAGTTAGGTTTTAGTGTATCCTCACAAGGACAGCAGTGTCCTTTATACCATCACCATCAGAGTTCTAAATGAAACCGGAACATTCTTCACGGGTTCCACACTGAATATGTTCCAATGCAAACAGCCCAAAGTGAAATATATTTAGTGACAGTAGGCTTGGTAGGGTTTATTTAAAATTAAGTTATTAAAAATGTATTTTATGGGTGTGATAGAATGAAAAACAGTTTGCAGATATCCATTTATCCATTTATTCACACAGTATCCATTATGCAACAGTACATTTTACTGAAGCGGTTCAGGACTAGTACTTTGCTCAAGGGTACAACTACCTGAAAACCAAACCTACATCCTCTGGGTTGCAAGCCCATTTACCTACCTGCGCTAAACTGCCAAGATGTTTACATGCAAAATATTTAAATTTGCTTTCGCTGAGCTGAGAACCAACTACAGAGATTTCTCTGCAATATGTCTGCATCTGCAGAGGTTCCCCACTCCCTCCCTCTCTCATAGACAACGCTGTCATAATGAGATGTGTGCGTCTCTCCGTCTTCCTTTCTCCCTCCGTCTCTGCAGTTTACTGTTGTTAATTTAAAGAAAATTAAGATGTAGAATACAATCCCGTGAAACGTTAACATCTGTGACAGAAGCAGTTGTTAAAAGCGTCAATGCATCACAGGTATGACAGTGTGAAGGGGCCTGTGGGGGAGATGCTCTGCGCGATAACAAATTAGGCAATTAAACAAGACGACTCAATAATACAGAAGAGTCATTTGCGAGATATGGACTGCACTAATTAATTCCCTCCGTACATTTGCTGGCTGAATCGATTGTATCTCTTATTTGTTTTTCAGATTTTTTTTTTTGAAAGCGTGCATAAAAAAAAGTGCTTCAGCTAGAAATGAGTGATTTACAAATCGATGTATTCAGAACGGTGAGTTGCATACAGTGTCTGGTACTTCTGATCCAGAATCAGCTTGCACTTCTATAATCCTCTCGAAACAGTTTGTAATGACTCGGCCGTACGCGATTCCCCCGGGGCGGGTAGGGGGTTCGATCCCAGCCATGGCACTTTCTCAATTGTGGTCCCTTATCTATCTGTTACCCTCTATGCTTTCTACCTGTTTGAATACAGCAAGTAAAAATGGTGGGCAGACTACTTCAGAAAAAAAATTAACTGTGCTCAGACAACTGTGGCACATCCGTCAACTGATGCAGCAGGAAAGATAAATCCTGGCACGGCCGTCGCTCAAAAAATATCTTGTGAAGGCTGATCTGATGGCCGAAGCCTCATTTTTTCATGACAATAATAGTGACACATTACAGCACTTGTGAATTGCTAACTATTTGGACGAGGTTGTGCGCTAGCTTGATTTCCATCAGTATCATAGTGACTCAGTCACAAAAGGCATATTCTGGATTATCACCCCAGGGGAGCACAGAGCAACTAATGAACATATTTTGCTACCATTTTGACTCATATCATGGTCAGGTAACTACACAACCCAAAGTTCTACCAAAGTTCAATTGTGCTTTAAGGGTTGTTTCTTCTGAATCATTTTTCTATTGAATTCTAAGGAAAAATAAGCCTGGAGAGAAGTTATCCAACCAATTCTGTCATGGTTTTCGCCTATCTTCCCTCTGTTGCTACGGTTTCTCTCCCATTTTTATTTATTTTCAGTCTATCGGATTTTTCCGCATTCCGTTTCAGAGTTTTTTTCCCCCCCGCTAATTATTCGGTTCACCTGTTTTTACCTATTTACCTATTTAAACCCCTCACTTTCGCTTCTTCTGCACTTCTTTTGTCATTGTGTGCTTCACAAATTCAGGGTTGGTTAGGTTCTAAGTTTAAGAGAAAGATTCTATCTTTTTCCCTACTTCTCCTTCTACTCTCTGCTATTGGGAAAGTGAGAGATTTATTTAGATTTAATTTATTTTTCACCTATTTATCGGGCGTTATAGTCTACGTTCCGAGGGTGATTTTGCTACTGTATTTTTGTTTGGGAGTCTTTTAACCTTACCTTTCTACTCGTGTCTACAAGCTACACCCGGTTTTAATGGGTGGTTTATTATTTTGGCTACTGCCAGGGAGTTTTTCATTCCTTGTTTTTGTTTCTACTATTTTGGGTACCTAGACTCCTTTAGTGGTCGTCGCTTCTGTGAGTGACTTGTTCTGTATTGTGCTTTGTTTTGTTGCATTTGACTCATCAGTTCAAACCAAACCCTCACAAATTCTATTGCATATCTGGCAGCAAAGTGATGGTTTGGGGCTGGTTTGATATCTCAGACCCTCGACGACTTACAGACATTTAGCCAACCATGTATTCCATACTGTTCCAGCATAATTTACAGCTAAATCTAGTTCCCCTCCACCCAAATTCCCATAGAGATTTGTTCAAATGCAGAAAAGTTCTAGTATCACTTCTAAGAGTATCTGCAAATAAGATATCAAGAGATATATTTTGATGTTGTTGTTGTTGTTGGGTCAATTTTGATGTTGTTGGGTCCATGCAAAGGATGTACGAAATATTAAATATGATGACTTTATTTAATGTATGTAAAGTTTTCCAATTGCTACACGATTCACCCAATATGGATGTAAACACCCTCAAATTAAAGCTGAAAGTCTGCACTTTAACCTCATAGTCACTGTTCAATTTCAAAGCCAATGTGCTGGAGTACACTGTCCAAAAACTTTTGGACTGCACTGTATGTGTGTGTGTGTGTGTGTGTGTGTGTGTGTGCGTGTGTATATGTGTGTGTATATGTGTGTGTGTTTTTTTGGAAAGGTCCCTTGGTGCCTGCTGAAGACAGGTGGGTCTGCTTGTCGTCGTGACCACTGGGTCCTCGGAGGTGCAGACGGGGCGCTCTTCACCTTCACTTCTCCTAATTTGTGTTCCTCAGAAAAAAGAAAGACAGAAAAAAGGAACCTGGATGTAATTCCCCAGCTGCTTCAGGATGACAGAAAGGAGGCTGGCGTGAGCGTTGTCAGACGGACAGACGGACAGTGCGATACGGTGGCGCTCGTTAGGCTCTGCGACGGCCCCTGTCCCCCGATGCCAGGGCGAAGCGGGGGAATGTCGTCGTAAATAACCACAAATGGCTTGAGGTCCAGTCATTCCGTCACTCCCGTCTTTTTGTCTTTGGCCTCTGCATCAATCTCCACAGCTATTTAAAACACTGTGAAGTGAAGGGCTATGATGTGATGCCCATGGTTCTTTTTTTGACAAGAATGTTTTTTTCCAGCTGTCACACGTACACACATACACACACACACACACACACACAGAGATGCACACTGATGCCTACATATGGAAAAAAACACCTCTGTTTCAATATGAGGACAGAATTATTGGACAAACATGTAATTACCATTTCTGTTAATTTCATTTTTCATGGTAAATGCACACACACACACACACAAATTTTTTTTATTTCAGACCGACATACAGTCCCAAGTTTTTATTAGTTTTTTTAAGAAAGCTAATGCTCTCAGGAAGTTCCCATTCCCTTTCTGCAGACAGAAGAGAACAAATGAAGACATTTTCTTTTTGAAAAAGAGGTGATGGGGGCCTGTCCACAGTTTAGAAAATATGGCAGAGGCTCCAGACAGGCAATTTGACATTTAAAAAAAAAAAAAAAAGATGCTGATTTATTGGTGAGATAAAAGTTCCCCCCAGGAGCTGTCTGCACGTAAAGGAGAAACAGGAAGACCAGGTCCGGCACAACAAACAGGACAGAGGGAGCTGTCTGCACGTCAGGGAGGAACAGAAAGACCAGGTCCGGCACAACAAACAGAACAGAGGGAGTTGTCTGCATGTAAGGGAGGAACAGGAAGACCAGGTCCGGCACAACAAACAGGACAAAGGGAGCTGTCTGCATGTAAGGGAGGAACAGGAAGACCAGGTCCGGCACAACAAACAGAACAGAGGGAGTTGTCTGCATGTAAGGGAGGAACAGGAAGACCAGGTCCGGCACAACAAACAGGACAAAGGGAGCTGTCTGCATGTAAGGGAGGAACAGGAAGACCAGGTCCGGCACAACAAACAGGACAAAGGGAGCTGTCTGCATGTAAGGGAGGAACAGGAAGACCAGGTCCGGCACAACAAACAGGACAAAGGGAGCTGTCTGCATGTAAGGGAGGAACAGGAAGACCAGGTCCGGCACAATAAACAGGACAGAAGTAGCTGTCTGCATGTAAGGGAGGAACAGGAAGACCAGGTTTGGAGCAACAAACAGGACAAAGGGAGCTGTCTGCACATAAGGGAGAAACCGAAAGACCAGGTCTGTGACAACAAACAGGACAGAGCTCTAACCTCAAACACTCTAAACCTGGGCTGACAGCCTGTGATGGATTTAATTAAAGTAGCAATGGATTAAGTAGCAACGCCTGTTGAACCACCACTTCAACATCCCATAACACAGGAGCAACTATCTGGGAAGCAGGCACAATGTGCTCTGGAATAGCGGGACGGTCAGTCCACTCAAAGATATGTGACAACGCATCCGGTTTAGCATTCTTAGTACCAGAGCGGTACGTCAAAAAAAAGTTAAACTGAGTAACAGGCCCAGCGTGCCTGCCTAGAATTACGTCTTCTAGCATGTTGGACGTACTCCACGTTCCTGTGGTTCGTACATACAGTAAAGGGGTGTTCCGCTCTTTCCAGTCAATGACGCAAGTCCTCCAGGGCCAATTTGACTACCAGCAGCTCCCGATCACCTACGTCGTAATTCCTCTCGGTCGAAGTGAAAGCTTGAGAGAAATATGCACATGGGTGCATTTTTCGGTCAATGGGTGAATGCTGAGATAAAATAGCACCTACACCCAACTCTAAAGCATCAACTTCCACCACAAAAGGGAGGGAGGGATTGGGTGTAACAAAAATAGGCTCAGAACTGAACCTCTTTTTGAGTTCCTCAAAAGCAGATGCAGCCTTCGGGTTCCACTGAATTTGAGCCACTGATGTTTTCTTAGTTAGGGCTGTAATGGGTGAGGCGAGCGCACAGAAATTGCGAATAAAACGCCTTTGAAACTTGGCGAACCCAAGGAAGCGCTTGACCTGTTTGACTGAGTGAGGAGTGGGCTAATTGAGTACAGCAGAAACTTTCTCGGGATCCATATGGACCTTCCCCTCTGATACGATGAATCCCAAAAATGAAACAGTGCTAGCATAAAATGAGCATTTTTCTGCTTTCATAAATAATTTAGCCTCCAACTGGGCTTTCAACACCTGTTTAACATGACCGATATGGGTTTGTAAATTGGAAGAGACAATTAAAATGTCATCCAAGTAGACAAACACAAATTTCTCTAACATCTCCCATAGTACATAATTTACTAACGCCTGAAACACAGAGGGGGCACTAGTGAGCCCGAATGGTATGACTAGATATTCGTAGTGGCCGTTGTGAGTGTTAAAAGTTGTTTTCCATTCATCACCCTCACACATGCGCACCAGGTTATAAGCATTGCGGAGGTCTAGTTTGGAAAAAATAGTGACCCCCTAGAGATGTTCAAACACCGAATTCATCAGGGGAATTAATGCATGTGTGTCTAATCCACGTAAACTATTTTCCACCTTCTCCTCCCTGCTTATCCCCCCTCCACCCCCTTCACCCTCCTCCCTTTCTGCAGATGACTTCCTGACCCATTTTGAGGGGAAGGTGGCCATGATCCGGAACTCCTTCACACATCCGGTGACGCCCTACATCCCCGAACCCATCGCCACGCTGTCATCCTTGAAGACTCTGGAGGACGCAGATGTGCTCCAACTCGTGACGCACCATCGCGTAACCACCTGTCCACTGGACCCCATCCCGTCAGCAATCTTCCAGTCTATATCCGCTGAGCTCGTTCCATATCTGTCCTCTATTATCAACACCTCCTTAACCTGTAGTCATGTTTCTGCTGTTTTTAAGACTGCCCGTGTAACACCACTCCTTAAAAAACCTAGCTTGGACCCCTCTGATGTCAGAAACTACCATCCTGTATCTCTCTTGCCCTTCCTGTCCATAACGAGCTGTCCATAACCAACTGTCTGTTTTTCTCCACCAGAACAACGTGCTTGACCCCCATCAGTCCTGCTTCAGAACCGGACATTCCACGGAAACTGCTCTCCTGGTCGAGGCACTCTCCACTGCTAGAGCTTCATCCCTCTCTTTTGTCCTGATTCTACTTGACCTGTTTGCAGCGTTCGACATAGTCAACCACAAATTTCTGATCTCCACACTCTCTGAGATGGGCATTTCTGGGATTGCCCTCTCCTGGTTTGTATCGTATCTCACTGATAGATCCTGCCAAGTCTCTTGGAAGGGTTCTGTCTCTGCACCCCATCCACTGTCTACAAGAGTCCCGCAGGGATCTGTACTGGGTCCTCTGCTGTTCTCCATTTATACCAAGTCTCTTGGTTTAGTAATTAATTCATATGGCTTCTCATACCATAGTTATGCTGACGATACTCAACTCTTCCTCTCTTTCCCTCCCTCTACCCAACAGGTGAAGGAGAGAATATCTGCTTGACTGGCCGACATCTCTGAGTGAATGACTACCCATCACCTGAAGCTCAACATCGACAAGACAGAGCTCCTCTTCATGCCATACAAGACCTCCCCACTACTTGACCTCTCCATCACTGTTGACGGGATCATGGTGGCTGCCTCCCGCTCTGCAAAGAACCTGGGGGTGGTCCTGGATGACCAGCTGGACTTCAGAAACCACATCAGGGCGACGGCACGGTCCTGCAGGTTCCTCCTGTACAACATCAGAAGGATTTGATCGTACCTGACCACCTACTCCACCCAGCTTCTGGTCCAGACTATGGTCACCTCATGCCTGGACTACTGCAACTCCCTGCTCGCAAGCCTACCAACCTGCACCATCCTGCCTCTTCAACTGATCCAGAACGCAGCTGCCTGGCTTGTGTTCAACCTCCCGAAAATTTTCACATGTCACCCCCTGTTAAGGTCACTCCACTGGCTGTCAGTTGCAGCCAGGATCAGGTTCAAAGTTCTGACCCTGGCCTACACTGCAGCCAATAGGACAGGCCCCGTCTACCTGGAAGACTTGATCCAGAACTATGTTCCTGCTCGACCACTTTGCTCATCTACAGCAGGGTGACTCTCACTTTCCCCCCTCCGTGTCAATGGCACTCGCTCGTCCTGACTGCAGAGCTTTTCCACCCTAGCTCCCCAGTGGTGGAACGAACTTCCCATTCCCATACGTTCTATGCCAACTATGCCTGCGTTCCGTCATGGCCTGAAAACACACCTTTTCAGACTCCACCTGAACTGATACATATCTAGGACCTCTCATGGTACTTGTTCTTGTTTAACTGTGTATTGAAGTTTATAATATTTAGAATAGAATTGTAGTAGAGCTGATTTACCCAGTGTACTGTGAACTGCATTTAATGTTTATTACTAGGGATATCTGCTACTTTATGGGAAGGATGTGCTTTATCTTATCTGTTCTGTAGTTACTTCGATGACGTTTCTGTATGCACTTACTGTATGTCGCTATGGATAAAAGCGTCTGCTAAATGACTGTAATGTAATGTAATGGGAAGCGAATCCCGTTTCTTAATTGTAATGGTGTTCAGAGAGTGATAATCAATACATGGCCTTAATCCTCCATCTTTCTTTTTAACAAAAAGAAAACCTGCGCCAGCAGGCGAAGTAAATGACTTTATGAACCCATTGGCTAACGCCTCCTCAATATATTCCTTCATGGCCGCACTCTCCAGAGCCCCTCTAGTAGGGTAGTACCCGGATAGAGTTCTATTCAGCTGGAACGTTGAGAGGCAAAGGAAATTCAAGCATCCCTGCAATACCAGTCACTCCCCTTTGAGTAGGCGAACCAGGAGGAGAAGTCCACTGAATTTCAGAGTTGGCTAGCTCATCAGAAGAAAGCTCCCTCCAATTGAAACATCCGTCAGCCAGAGAGTCCCACTCTAGACTCTCGCCACCAGCCTCAGAGCCTGAGACAGGCTCTTCCTGATTGAGCAGAGAGGTAACCTTCTCCAGCTCAGACTCGGAATCGGAAACGTTAACACGTTCCTCGGACAAATTGGAAGGGGCGAGGTGACCCTGAGAGGTACAAAAGAAACCCCATTGATGAATGACTAGCTTATTCTCTCCCCACCTAATATGGGGATTATGCTTAACCAGCCAATTGTTACCCAACACAAGAGGATATCTACATGGCGAGGAGAGAAGTCATCTCTTTAATGGTGCCTGAACCCAACGGGCGACTATTGAGAGTGGTAACCAACCGGGTTAGTTGAGGTTGAGGCACTGGACAGGTATTTTATTTTTTCTAGCCCACCGGGTACACCGGAATTTATGAAATTCCATAAAACACTCCACAGCCCCAGAATCTATAAAGGCCTCGACCTGAAAAGTGTGCTGTCCCCAAGAAAGCTTAACAGGTAATAGTGTCTGGGGTGTAGTACCCTGAAGTCCCGCTAGAGGCCCCGGTTTCTCTAGTTAGACCCCCCTTTTTTTCATAAGTTTAAGACACTGGTTAAGAGTGTGCCCCTTCCTCTTGCAGTAATGACACCACTGAGTTTTAGAAGCGGTGTCTCCAGAAGATGAGCACACTGCCCCATCTACCTGCATGGGCTCCTCAGTACTTGGCGAAAAGAGTTTAACTACCGGAGAAGAGGACTCCGTGAATGGAATAAACAAAGACTTTATCCGGTGGTCCTTTCTGTGTTCTCTACGGTGTAAAACGGTCCCGTAGTCGATTGTCTATCTGAATAGCGAAGGATACTAACGCATCTAGAGAATCAAACTTCTCAAGAATGAATAGGGCATCCTGAACAAACTCGTCTAATGCCTCAGAGAACAACATCATTAGGAGAGCTTCTGACCAACCTGTCTAACCTGCCAGTGCTCAAAATTTTATGGCGAATTCGGCCACAGTGTCGCTACCCTGGTGAAGGCAATGAAGCCATCTAGCTAACTCCCAACCCGAAATGTTATGGTCGAAGACCGACTCCATTTTGTCCATAAGTGTTTTAGTAGTACTTAAATCGGAGACTTCCCCCTGATTAAAGGAGTAGCCCATTCAAGCGCGTATCCGGTGAGTAGTGAAAGTACGAATTCTACCTCAAACTCTTGATTACTAAACCGCAACGACTGGGCTTTAAAACATTTTTTACATTGGGCAAGGAACCCTCGGCACTTTCCCGGTTGACCATCATAGCGGAAGGGGAGCTGTAATTTGGGCTCCCTACCAATCTGTGCAACAGTGACTGGGGGAGCGATAGCCTGAGTGGCAGGTAGGGGTGCTTGGTGTGCAACTGTGAGTAGCCGCATGCTCTCCGTCAACTCTCGGAGCCAACCCTCTTGAACCCTCATTTGGGTATTCAGCTGACTAACTTGTCCAGCCTGTAGCTGCTGTTGGGCCTCAAGTCCCCTAACATACTTCTCTGGGTTCCTATCCCTCGGCTGATCTCCCTTGGAACACCTCGCTGATTCATCCATGATATGACTTCTTTGTACTGTGATGGATTTAGTAGTGGATAATCAAACGCGGAGGTAGGGAGATTAGAACAAGTCACTCACGCAAGTGAGGACCACTAAGGGAGTACTTACTATAAATACAAAAAAATTGAACTCGAGTGATAACACAAACTAAATCTCCCGCGCTCAATACTGGAGCCAAACCGGGACACTTAGAAAACAAAAAAACACCTTTTGCATGTAAGCTAAGACGGCCGGAAGAAGGTAAAACCAAAATGAAACCACAAAAGAAAAACTGCGTCAGTGAGAACAGCAAAAAAAACAATAAATAGCACAGAAACGCTAAACAGGAGGAACAATTCCTATACCTTAGAATAACGCTATAAGCAAGTCCCTCGTGAACATAAACAAAGTTTAATATCACGAGGTCTCTTGTACCTGGCAATACCTGGCTCAATGTAATATTGAATGACAAAACAGCACCGGGGAAGTGGAAGTGAATAACTTAAATACCCCGCAGGTAGAAGCACAGGTGAAAAGAATAACGAGTAAGGGGAAGCAAAACCCCGGAATGGAACGTGGAAAAAATCCAATAGATTCTCAATCGGGAAAACAGGACGAGAACCGCAACGGAAAAGGCAACAATAACCCACGAACCACGATACAGCCTCAATCAAACAAGACGTGAACAAAGTAACCTATCTCCGACTGAACCAGTGCGGGAGCAGAGAGCATGCTTACACTCCAATTAATCCATTTTGTAAAAATTGTGAAGAAAGCTTTTTCTAGATAGCTCTGTAACCCTGGACTTTTTAAACGAAATAGACTCTTGTTCTGATGAATCGTTTGATGATAAATGTGGCCAAACATAAAAAGTATATATTTTTGTGTACATCATGTGTTTGTTCAGAAACATACATTGTGTAATGTGTGTTTGTGTGTGTGTGTGTGTGGTAGTGTGTGTATGTGTACTCATCTGTGTGTTTAAGAGCCTCTTGGCAGTTACCATGGCCTTGACCTTCCTAGCCTACTGTAATCATGATGTAGTTTTCCAGCTTTTCTTTTTTTTTCTAGATGATGTCAGCTGATTGATTGATGGAGTTTCTCTGCTTTTAATCACACAGCAGCTGAGTTGTCACGTCTGTGCGGTTCAGTGGAGCAGTGCACCAAAGGCTTCGTAGAAATTGCATTTCTTTCCCAAGCCTTCATTAAAAACAATAGCGGATTACTTCTTCAGAAGATGGATCCCTTCAATTTGAACTTGGAAAATAATACGTATATTGAGACGTGACCCACCCATTTACTGCAAGGGCAAGCCAGTTTTTTTTTTTTTTTTTTTTTGTTTTGTTGGGGGAGGGGAGAGGAGCTCTGTACACTGTACGTGTTTTGCTCGACTCCATGTTTGAGTTTGCTTTATGTTCACGGTCATGGTCAAGAGTTAGACTCTGCGAGTTTAGAAACCTCCAAAGTTTGATTTCAAACCCTTTATCCCACAACATAAATTCCACCTTTTACGCTGGCCTCATTTATGTGTCTGAGTTTACCATAAACTTAGTCAGCAAAAAAAACAACTGAAGGCAGTAACACACATGTTATAATGCATTTAAGATCCAACATAGTCTCCACTGAGGGTCTCCAGTAACAGAATATACCACGGCTACCCAAAGTAACATACACATGCAACAAAGCCCTATCTTCACAACCACACCAGAGTGAAGACGCATAGACAATATATATATATATTTTTTTTACAATGATATCAAAGTATTAATGCCTGACACCACATTGGCATTGGCATGACATTGTCGACAAAAAAAAAAGGTGAGATGGCACAAAATAGCTAGATATGGAAGGTGGGGTGGGATGCCAGAATTGGAGGCATAAGAGGGTGGAAGTACACGTTTAGCATTAGAAGATTACCTTTTCTCATGACTTTTTTACAACAAGTCTATTTAGATCAACTTGACCCTTGTGTCGGATTCATATTATGTATGCACCCCGTGTCCACAGACCCTCGCCAGACCCCTTGGGATAAAACTTCTTCATTGAAATGTAAACCCTAAATCTATTTTTCATGTAGAGACAACCTGTCATTCATCAATACATCAGTGAATAACTGTGCTGTCCAACTTCACAGTCCAGACAGACTGTATTTTGTCAGTCTACACCACTCATTTTTATGACAAAGCATCATAACATCAGAACTTTTTTTTTTTTTTGTAATAGATCTGTGGCGCTGAATTTTGATTAATACTTCTGATTTCATTAAAAAAAAGACTTTTAAGATGTGTACTTTTATGGTGTACCGCTTTTATAAAAATGTCAAAAAAGGGCATTTTTTGAATGGTAGGGTCACTCCAGGAAGAGGCATTGGATGGCATGCTAAAAAAATACATTTACTGCTGTTAAAATCAGAAAAGGGTCATTTTTGACCCAAGGGCAACACAATTAAAAATGCTTTTAATGTACTTCATAACAGTGGATTATTCAAAAATAATCCTAACCCTAGCCCGTACCCCTTGCTCCTACATAACCAAAATCCTGCCTTAACCCTAACACTTCCTGAATTCCTTACCTTAAACCTAGTCTCAGCCATATTAACACATACAACTATAAGACTTACCACCAGAAAGTGAAAAAAGACACAATTAAATATAGGGTTTTTAGTAATTTATCAAGAATAATGTATTTAACCAATGACACATCAAAATTCATATGGAGTACCTGTCTAAGCTCTAAAATATGAAAAACATTAAACCTTGCACTAACAGGTAAGAGGCACAAAAAATAAACTAAAATAAAACAAAAATGAGTCACATATATATGTGATGCTTCTATTAAGCAAGCGGTAAAGAGAAGCTGCTAGGCACTTTTCATACCTGTTGGCCCACTGCAGCATGCTGTTGAAATAACACCTAAGGTTACTCATTGAAAAACAGAATCATTACTTTCATCCTGCTGCCACATTATGCCTACTGTCACATTTACATGAATTAACATTATGAACATGTATAGAAAATAGGTGGGGGTGGTTGGAATGAAGTTTATCCAGGCAGGGAAAATATATTTTAAATTAACTTTTAAATGAGCGTAGGGGAAAGGGTTTCTGTCGGACACGGTGAGAGAGGAACGGACCAAGTCAGCGTTGCTGCCAGGGTTTTTAAAATGCTTGCTATGCGCCGCGGAAGATTTTATAGTGCTATAAAACAGAGTAAAAACACAATAAAACACCTTTTATTTTTTTTGGCATGGACCTGCCAATAGTGTCTGTTGAAGGGTACACATCTCCCACCTAGCACACGTCTGTTCTCTTTATTTATCTCTCTTCATTCTCACTCACCCTTCACACCTCCCTGCTCTCTCTCTCTCTCATTCCCACTCACAGTAAAATGTTAAGTGTTAAATCAACCCAGATAGACTACATTTGGAACCCTCTTAGACCTCAACTCTGAGTTAAATTAACACTGAACATTTCACTGTGCAAGCTGTAAAGACAAAAAAAAAATGCTTTAGCGACATGACATACAGGTATTGTGCATAAAAAAAACAGCTTAGGCTCGTATTGGTTTGAATATTTGGAACATTCATATTTTATATTAATATATATCTGGATATTGAATGTTATTCTGGGTAAGTGGTGCTGTGAGTAGGGCTGTATAGTCTGTAAAAGTGGCTTGTCATTGAACATTAAGATATGCTCATGTAATCTTAACCCCATCCTCCTCCTTCTTCTACTTCTTCTTCTTTTTCTTCTTCCAGTTTCTGGCATCCAAGAACGTCAAACCAAAATTACGCTCATAAAAAAAAAATAAAACATATTTTTGGACGAGTAACTCCTGTCCAGTCATTGCAATAGCTTCAAACCTTCCCCCCAAAAAACTTCAAACCTTCACTGGACCATCCAGTATCCAGGTAAGCAGGCAGACAGACAGACATACAGACAGACGCAGGCCTGCTTCTTCGCCACCTCCAGGCAGAGTGCCGGATTACAGAAGGCTATCCGGGGGACGGCTGCAGAGGGTGAGATAGGCCCGGCGATGGTCGTTTGAGCTGTGGGGTGTCTGTCGTTGCAGACAGTAATGAGCGCTCACTGCCAGCCAAACAACTGCTTGGAGATCGACCCAGAAGGACAAAGCAAAGGACAGCCAGGGAACAGCAGGGCCATTGGCACCCCAGTTTTATTTTATTTTATTTTATTTTTTTTGAGTATCAGTTAAACATACACTAAGGTTTCTCAGAATAGAAAGGGCACCATTTCTGCTAAGGACCTGGAAACAATAGTCAAAGAACCATGTAGAATATTAAAACGGTACTTACATGCACACATTCATAATATGGTGGTTGGTAATATGAATCTCAACAAAAAAGTAATGCAAAATGCAATTTTGCTCATTTCAATGCAAAAAAGACTTACATCTACATATACAAAGTATACACTCTATGCATCAGTAAACCAAATTATTGATATAAAACTAATGTCAGGTTGCAACTATACTTCACAGAAACAAAATAAGCTAAGGGTTCTTACATGCATTCAATTGTATAACTTGGATGGAATAGCTGCCATTAGAAGTGATGATTGTGTTAAAGTTGCTTTATCTTAGAAATATGAAACAATGGTATATCACAGCTTACGAATAGGAGAAATGATATATGATTATACAATAGAAAGCATAATAAAAATAACATAGTAATTGAACATTAAGGTGTACTTATGTAGTCATTACCCCATCCTACTTTAATTATACCACAGCCATTAAAATTAATAGAACTGTTCTATCTGAACAAAGAGGCAAAGTAAAGCATGTCGAATGTGTGTGTCTGTGTGTGTGTGCGTGTGTGTGTGTGTGCGTGCGTGCATGGTTTTCTGGCAGTGTCATAAAGGCTGTACAAGGGTAAAGCAGTCATGGGCCACTCTGTGTGATATATGGGTGCTATGGGGGAGATTATGTACAGACAATGTGCCTGTTTGTTTTAGCATATCAGGAAATGAGCCTGATAATTAGGGGCCTTAGCCAGAGGCAGCCCAGTCAAGGAACAGAGAAGAATCAATTAAAGTCAAACACACACACACACACACAAACTCATAAAACCCCATTTCATACACAGAAATGCATGCACGCACACACGCACAGAGATACATGCACAGATTTTACAAAAAGTGAGAAAAAAGGTAAACATCCTAGTACTGTATTTTATTAATTTACAATTAATGACAGTGAAAATCATCCTGAATTTGGTGAGCCACGTATTTTTGGCGGTACCGATCACAGGGTTTGGACTGTTGAAACTCCTTGATGTTGATTTATGAATCAGCATTTTGCATGTTTTTTATTTGCTATGAAACTTTTATCTCACACATATACATTAAAAGGCACACCAATACTCATAAAGCTGTACACACACACACACACACACACACACACACACTCAACCAATTACAAAAATACAAATGGACATGCACACACACACACACACAGATTCACACAACTCAGATGGCACCTGTCCCTTTAAAAAAAAAAATCTGTGTATATTTAAAAAGCGCACACAGTGGCCCAGTTATAGCTATTAGACATTACGCTCTGCGGCGCCATTAGGCTGTAACAGATAAAGGGCCCATTGACAGCTGATAGTCCTGTCAGGGCGGCTGAAAACAAACAGAAAAAAATAAAAAGCAGTGGAAAATATTTAATGGTTTACAAAAGCGGAAGAAAGAGATTTTCGGATGGCGGCGTTCACGTGGCTAACGCATTAGCCGTTTCTCACTCGGTGGCTGTCCCCATTTAGCACCGCCAACTACACTTTCCACCCACACTTCAGAGCTAAATATCCATAAATAAACAACAGTGCAGGTTGCTCTCACACCCTGTGGCAGGCTGACGATATGCCTGCCGGGGACAGGTTATTTCACAGAGGGGCGAAGGGCAAAAGCACGCACAACCCAAACAGCATCCAGTTCATTCCAGGCTAAAACACTTTGACTTTGTTAGAATTTGCATATTGGTGATGTAATACGTATCCCAGGTCTTATTTCGCTGTTTTGTCTTCACTTGCAGTATTTCAGTAGTCCAGAATGAAACAGCATGGCTTTGCGGGGGATTGGTGACGTGACCACGATCTCCGACTCACCTTTTAGCTAAGTACTACTAGCTAGCTAGCTAATGTCAATATCAATCAAGCTGGCTGTGTACACTCCCCACATAAAGGGGTGTGGCGAAAGTAGTTCTGGGTAACGTAGGAAAATAACACACTGGAGCAGATCCATAAGAAGCCTGACAGTATAGAAAGTAAAAAAAAATGTGAATAGTGATAAAGTAAAATACATTACACATATCAGATAATAAACCCTGGAATGAATTGAACATAACTGTTACACGTTTAATAATGATGTAAGTGTTGTATCCTGGAATTTGGTCCTTTAACGCTTTCTACTGAAACATATAAATAAATGCTTTATATATTTTTTGTGTTCTTTTAAAAGGAGAGCAGGACAGTCTGCTATCCTCTGATATGTTCTTGCTCTAGTGAGACAGGCAGAAAAGAGAGATAGGGATAGAGAAGGAATCGCACCTGAGAAGGTGCCATGGCGGGAACTTAACCTCAGCCTGCGCAGAGAGAATTGCATATGGCACAGAAGTTGGTGGCCCTCCAGACTGCGCCACACGTCTGATCCGGCGGATGTTTTTCTTTCTTTCTTTTTGAGCGGCAACGTTCAAAAAAATTTTTTTTCCGTTTTTTCCATTGCTTAAATATTTAATCTGGATTCCGGCTTTGGATATGTTTTTAATATCGGCTGCGGTATTTCACAGTGACAGAGAAAGAAAAAAAACAATACCAAACAAACAAAAAACAACCACCTGAAAACCCAGAAAGCACTGGCGTAAATGCGCTCGTCACTAAGCAGATGAAAACATTCCCCTGGGGGTTATTGGACCTTCTTTCAGACGATGCTGCAGGGCTTCAGGAGGTACTTGTGCTTGAAATTAGTTTTGCATATGCAGCACACAGGCAATAATATTGTTTCACGACACAGCATAAAGCACGTATGGCATGACTATTGAATAATAATAAATATGATAGGATAGAGTAATCAATATATATGTTTAATTAGCAAATAGAAAATGTGACCCTCTTTTTAGCTTTTCTGGAATATTTTCCAATATTTTCTTGTTATATTATTAAGACTCCCTGTTATAATATTTATACTACTTGGAAATATGTACTAGATATGAATATAGATATTAAACCAGAGACATCCCCCAAAACAAAATTCCTTTCCATATCCTCATTTTGTCTTTCGATAAAAATCTAAGAGACAACCAATCAATGAATCCCGCCCCATGCCTCTGTGCCCTATGTGACCCCTCGCTTTGTGCGCGTGTCCCGGCATCCTTTGAGACACCCGGCGCATAAGAACAGAACATTAGGACGCGAAGCGTGATCAAGGAGAAGGCAAAGCCTCAGTAAACGTCGAGGGATGAGATGGCGGGAAACGGTCGCTACACACACGCGTATCGACTTTGGAGCGGGCCCACCGTACCCCCCCGTCCCAAGCCTGTCACGTTAAATTAAGATTAGCCTGGCAGGGAGCAGGAGGTAATGATTGATCACATGATCTGGCACCAAACAGAATGTCAGATTCCATCACGTTGACAAGCCGAAACGTAACCGGAGAGGCACCTGAGAAATCCACAATGCATGTGCTGTTTATGAACACAGCGTGGTGAGGGGGGTGGGGTGCGGTGGGGAGTGGGCGGAGGAACCCCACAAACCCCTTGTTATATGGGAGAAACTGCGCATGTGGAACAACAATGCTCACATTATATCACACAAAGTACTCTATATGGAAATGTGTTACGACCGCTTCTATGTGCCTTCGCTTATGAAATAATAATAATTGACAGATTTGGACCAAACTTCCATCCCTCGTGTCTGTATGGTCTTACCTGTGCCCAAGGGCTTCATTTTGAATAATGCCCAGAATGTAATTTTATATGTTACCTTGGAGAACAATATATGTTTTTTTTCTTCTTTTTTTTTGTTTTACTAATTTTCATCTCAGATCAAAGCTGTTTCCATAGCAACTTTCTGTGTAGGAAGTGCATGAATAAAAATGGCCTGGACAGGTATCATCATTTTAATTTATTTGTTTATTATTTCCCATGATGCACCTCAATTATGGCGTACCTGTCAAGGTGTGTGACCCAGGGCCAATATCACAGTCCACTATTCGAGCTACAAACACATAATTTAATTCGAATTGACACAGAGCCTTGAATAAGATGCAAAATAAATAAAACACTGAATAAATAATGTGTCAGCGATAAAAAAAATATATATTTTAAGTGGGTGTTATCTTCCCGTTTGGCCAAGAATGTAAACAGGGAACACGTTAACATATTAGCTAAGATAGCATGTAATCATGCTATTTCAATCTCAGCTGAGCCACACTTTCTCCTGACCTAAGCTGCATTCCTGATTATGGCCATAAAGACAGTCAACGAAAGGATGATAACAAGGACATTTATATCACAAGAGACACAACTGAATAGATTATTAATAACTGTGTTATGCCTCATGGAGAAAAATATTTCTGATGCTTAGTAATACATCTTATTAATTGTGTTAAAACAGAATCCAGGGCAAACAGATTGAAATTGTTGAGGTGTTTACTGAGCACTGCAATTGTGCAGAGTACAACCTCATGTGATATTGGGGCAACAATTAAGTTTTTTTTAAGAAGTATAAGTCAGTAACTGATGCTTTGTTAAATGTTAACTACTGAGCTATAACCTGAAATGATGCCAACGTAAAAACCGTCGCCTTTTGACACCCATTCAACTGCCATCTTGTGTTTTTTTTTAAGGTTCCAGCACATATCCTCCATCTGCTAGCGGAAGTATTCACAGCGGGCGAGCTACGCTCAGATCACAGGCCTGGACTTTCCAGCTGAAGGACCCTTCTCTCATTTCCGTTTATTTTTTGTGATGAGGGTTGCAACGGCTTTGTGAAAATACTCCCCAAAACAGTACAAGTCCTAAAAAGACATGGCCTCATCTCCACCCTTGGTTTTACGGCCCCCGCCTTTTCAATCTCTCATGTCTACATGGACAAATTCCCCCTATCAGGAAGAAGAGTTAGGAAGTTAGCATCCCAGGTCCCACCTCTTTAAATGCTGTGATCCTATGACTGTGTAGGCTGTGTTACAGTAGTGCTATGTAATTATATGAACACCTATTATTACACACAAATTGGCCGTGAACTACTCTCTTTAGGGTTTGTAGTAAAGTGTTCAGAGAACTTTTCACACAAAGTTCACAGTCTATCAAAGACGAGGATTCATTAGATAGGCACTACACAGTAAAAAATATTTGTTTCACTGATAAATGGAAAATCACAAAATAAATTAATAAGCCATTATTATTATTATTACTACTACTATTATTATTATTATTCATAATGATAGTTAAATAATTTCCATTAAATTTATATTACTAAACATATGTTGTTCCTCAAAGAAATGAACAGATCTCCAGTAATTAATTAATTGTGTATGAACTAAACACACAGACGCAAGTGATATCGTCATGTGACCCCACCTTTTGGGGAGACGTGGAGAACAAAATGCAACACAGGGCAGAAAGGAGAGCAGCAACACCTGATAGGATTTTTATAGCTGCTTGTCAAACGCGGGAGTGAAGAGTTACCATCTGCATTGTGCATTTTTTTTCATCCCAGAGGTTAAATCCTGGTCTGGCTCGATACAAGCTCTCGTTGTGGCCTTTTGCGTTCGCAGCTCAGCATCCTGGTCTGGCTCGATACAAGCTCTCGTTGTGGCCTTTTGCATTCGCAGCTCGGCATCTTGGTCTGGCTCGATACAAGCTCTCGTTGTGACCTCTTGCGTTCGCAGCTCAGCATTCTGGTCTGGCTCGATACAAGCTCTCGTTGTGGCCTCTTGCATTCACAGCTCGGCATCCTGGTCTGGCTCGATACAAGCGCTCGTTGTGGCCTTTTGCGTTCGCAGCTCGGCATCCTGGTCTGGCTCGATACAAGCTCTCATTGTGGCCTTTTGCATTCGCAGCTCGGCATCCTGGTCTGGCTCGATACAAGCTCTCGTTGTGGCCTTTTGCGTTCGCAGCTCAGCATTCTGGTCTGGCTCGATACAAGCTCTCGTTGTGGCCTCTTGCATTCGCAGCTCGGCATCCTGGTCTGGCTCGATACAAGCTCTCGTTGTGGCCTTTTGCGTTCGCAGCTCGGCATCCTGGTCTGGCTCGATACAAGCTCTCATTGTGGCCTTTTGCATTCGCAGCTCGGCATCCTGGTCTGGCTCGATACAAGCTCTCATTGTGGCCTTTTGCATTCGCAGCTCGGCATCCTGGTCTGGCTCGATACAAGCTCTCGTTGTGGCCTCTTGCGTTCGCAGCTCAGCATTCTGGTCTGGCTCGATACAAGCTCTCGTTGTGGCCTCTTGCATTCGCAGCTCGGCATCCTGGTCTGGCTCGATACAAGCTCTCGTTGTGGCCTTTTGCGTTCGCAGCTCAGCATTCTGGTCTGGCTCGATACAAGCTCTCATTGTGGCCTTTTGCATTCGCAGCTCGGCATCCTGGTCTGGCTCGATACAAGCTCTCATTGTGGCCTTTTGCATTCGCAGCTCGGCATCCTGGTCTGGCTCGATACAAGCTCTCGTTGTGGCCTCTTGCGTTCGCAGCTCGGCATCCTGGTCTGGCTCGATACAAGCTCTCATTGTGGCCTCTTGCGTTCGCAGCTCGGCATCCTGGTCTGGCTCGATACAAGCTCTTGTTGTGGCCTCTTGCGTTCGAAGCTCGGCAGTTTTACACAGTGCCTGGCCTTGAACTCCTCGCCTGCATGGTGCCTGTTAAACTGCAGATGCATTTGAGAGCCAAGAATAGACTTTTAGCAGCACCAAATGTACAGCTGGTCACACAATGGCAAAAAAAAAAAAAAAAAATGTCTGAATTTGAGTCTGCAAAGTCTATGAACAAAAATCCCTGTTCAAAATGAAAGGAAAACACCAAAAAAATAAATTATTGCTTGGATACAATGGCTTACATATTCTGGGAAACCATTTTCATGGAATGAAATGCTATAGTGGAGAAAAGCTAATGTGAGTGTACTGTAGAGCTCTGAGAGAAAGAACGTCAGAAAATGTGTCAGGTGTCATGGAAGCGTCTGCCCTCAGCACCACAGTGAGCATGCCAAATTGATTATCTATAAAACACCCAACAGACGTCCATCCAGACTTCAACATGGCTAATTTACGGGACATACTGCCTGGCATAGATTTAGATCAGGCCTGATCCAGAGAGTGACAACCCTGCAAGACTTGTTATATTTGAAATCAATGACAGCACACTGGAATTATGCGCCACAGCCATCATTTGTACAGAGCCAAGAGTCTCCATAGAAACGTGTGGCTCCTTTCAATAGTGTAATCAAAAAAAAAAATAACACCACAAACCGAACAACTACCCTAACAGCTTAATCAATTTCTGTTGAATCCCCGATCCATCTTGGTCGTTATTTCCAGTGCATTCAGTAGAAGACAAATAAAATTGGCATGGCCGCATTGCGCTCTGAAAGATGAATAGAATTGGAGTATGGGATAGCTTGCATTGTTTAGCTAATGAGTGTTCAGCCTGCTCCAATTTGCACTGCAAAAATTTAAAATCTGTGTCCTCATTGTCTGAAGTTATTTCTTTCACCCTTTTGAAACAATAAGCTCCAAATTATGACAAAAATGTGTTTTGTATTTGATGTCACAAAGTATGGAGAGAAAAAAAAGAAGTAACAAAAAGAACACCCTGATTCATTTGAACATTAAAGTGTAATTAAAAAAGCATAACAGCCATCACTGTTACTTAGCAACTCATGTTTTTCCATTTATCCTCCATAGCCTGTTTTTTCGTCCAATTAAAGGGACAGAGAGACTCATTACCAATACATTAGATCATTTGTACTGCTCAATGTGAAGGCTCAGAATAAGGATACATTATCTTGAGAGGTGTGTCATTTTAAATACAGATTTATCTCTCCCCTTGCTGTATTTCCCCCCTCTCTCCTCTTCGTCTGTACTGACAGAGTGAGATTTCATGTACCCCGGGGGTCAGTGGAGCTAAAATGGGCTGTCAATCATGGATTTTTTTTTTTTTTTGATTCAATCAAAGGGATTTGCTCTCCACAGTGAAACACAATGGTTGGTTAAAATCAGTGATAGCACATAGTAGTTCATCCCAATTGTATTTTAATGTACCCTCACGTTATTTTGATTATAGTAAAAAATAAATGTATAAATGCGCTTCTTACGACCAATTTTGCCATTTTTGAATGCACAATTGTAATTGAAAACCTTTTATTGCAAGTTACTTACGCCAGTGGTTATGTGTAATTTACCAAATATAAAATAACCTTCTAGAGCTTTTGATGATCATTTAAGCATAGTTATTCATGTAGTGTTCAAAAATATTCAAGACCTGCAAGATGTGCAAGGTGAAAAGAAACTGATTGGCCAGAATGACGTGGCATCCACAAGCCCATGAACAACTGCAGAACAGAAAATACACAGACGACCTATACGTCTTGTTCTTCAGTAGACGTTCCCAATATTGCCATATCAATAAAACATCAATTCATGAGGCCGTAAAGCCATTAGGCCAGACTATGATCTTAAACCACATTCAACATGCAGTGTTACAATCATGATTTTATATTCTAATTTCCTCTTGTCTCGCTTTGTTAATCTCTCGCCGGAGCCCTTGACAGAAAGCTTAAGAAATCAGGGAGCGGTTAGATTGCTGTAGTAGTAAAAATTTACAGTCTTTATAATGCACCCTCCGACAATAAGAACGTAAAATCTGCCATGTGATCAATTTTTGAACACGAACAGACCAACTTGATTTCCCTCTATATTCCAGTCAGGTAATAAATCCCCTCCTGACACATTTATATTCACATTTTATTTGATCAATCAGCAGTTATCCCTTCCGTGAACAAATAGTAATGCACAGCAGAACACGGAGCCCCTACACATTTCTCGGTAAAGAAACTGTCAGTTGGCTTGATAGAACACACAGTTGTCTCAACTGGTCACCGTTAGCTTTCATTGTTATGGCATCCCCTTGCAGCCCCACCCACACCATTACTTTCTCTGGTGCAAACATGGTCGTGTGCAATGTATATACAACATTTTTCCATCTCTCACTCTATCTCTATCTCTCACACACACATACGCACACGCACACACACAGATGTAATTTTCACCCTGAATCCTGTCATGGAGTGCTCTGCTTCAGTATAATTGTAGCTAATGGTTTGTGCAGCTAATTAAAGCGTATGAATTACAGTAATCAGTCAGACCCATCAGAGCCGCCCTGAGCCTGTTCCTCCAGACACTGCACAGAGGGAGAGAGAGAGAGAGAAAAAGAGAGAGAGAAAGAAAGAAAAAAAAGAGAGAAAGAGAGAGAGAGAGAGATTCTTTAACTTTAAAAATCTTTTTATTCTGCATTTGTTAAACAGCATCATTTGGAACAAAACATTTTTTTTAAAACTAAGAGAAATAAATAGGAAATTAACCCAAACAGCTTCATCCATAACTCATAATCGATTTAATAAACACAGATACGGAGCTCTCATCAGTTCCTGCCTTTGCCCTCTTCTCAGTCGTGACAGTGAAGGCATGGGCCATTAAACCATGCAAACCATTCACAGCAGAATGAATGAAAGTATATGCAATGGTTGTCTCATATGCACTCAACACCAAAAGGTCAGAAAGAAATGAAACTACCTTGGCCCACATACATGTTGAAAACCACAAATAAGTGAGTGAGTAGATAAAAGTTTTATTAAAAATATCTATTTTTTTCTCAGAATAAACTTACTTCAATTAAAGGTTGGATTTTTCAAAAAAAAATTCAGTGAGATTAAGCTAATTCACCCAATAGTGAATCTTTTATAACCCTTTTTACTCATCTTTACCAGGGGTGCCAATAATAGTGGAGGGCACTGTATATATATATAAATCAAACTTTAATATATATATATATAAATATACACATCAAACTTTTATATAAATACAACAAACTTTGGTATATACAACAAACTTTGATATATACAGGTGCAGCTCAACAAATTAGAATATCGTGAAAAAGTTCAATATTTTTTGTCACTCATTTCAAAAAGTGAAACTCATATATTATATAGATTCATTACACATAGAGTGAAATATTTCAAGCCTTTATTTCTTGTAATTTTGATGATTATGATTATTTCTTGTAATCTTCATGCTTCCTTCTGCTGACAAGCTTTATGGAGATGCTGATTTCATTTTCCAGCAGGACTTGGCACCTGCCCACACTGCCAAAAGTACCAAAAGCTGGTTCAATGACCATGGTATTACTGTGCTTGATTGGCCAGCAAACTCGCCTTCAGGAAGTAACAGCATGCAAAGGATATGCGACCAAATATTAAATATGATACTTAAAAAATATGTTAAAGCAAAATATTCTAATTTTCTGAGACACTGAATTTTGGGTTTCATTAGCTGTAAGCCATAATCATCAAAATTGCAAGAAATAAAGGCTTGAAATACTTCACTCTATGTGTAATGAATCTATATAAAATATGAGTTTCACTTTCTGAAATGAGTGACAAAAAATATTGAACTTTTTCATGATATTAAAATTTTTGGTGCTGCACCTGTATATATATTCAATTTCACTGTATATATATATCATAGTTCATCATATATACAGGTGTGGGCCATAAAAGGAAAGGAATAATTTTTTATTAATATTTTACCATTGCTTCTTTACTGTAATTGAACCCCCTTTGACCAGCCCCGCCCCCTTTTTCTTTCATCCTGACCGCTGTGAAGGCATGCCCAGGCAATGCATTCATCAGGCAGCCACCACCACACACTTGACCTTTGTGTAGTGCATGTGCAAAAGGGCGGGCGTTGCTCAGTGCTCACACAACGACAGCGTCATCATGGATAAACCTCCCGAATCTCAGCCTGAGGAAGAATCACCATGGCCATACCAACAAAACCTACATTTTTACTTGTGAGCTATGCAAGCCGAGAGTAAATACTCTCTCTACTGCAAAGACGTCAAACACAAATCTAAGAACACATATAAATAGTGTATTAACATTGACTTTGCTAGCCAATTTAGCAAAGTTTAGATAAGTTAGCCACATTATATAACAAAACCAAAGCTGACATTCCTTGCACTTTCCCATGAATAGTTGGGCATTTAACTTTTTTGGTTTATGTATGACCTGTGAACAAGTGGGCACTTTTTGCAATAAACTCAATTGAATGGCATTTTTTGCTGGCATGTGTCTTTTTTGTATTATATTTTGTTATAATTTCGTATAACATGTACATTGTCAATTTGATATTTTAAAAAAAAAGTAGTTTGAACAAAGTTTTCGAAGCAGCTTTAGTTAACCAAACTAGATTTCTTCATAGGGTAGCGTTGCTGTAGTTCAACTTAATTGGTAGCTTGCAAAGCTATGCTTTCAAAGTAGCTTCCCCAACACTGCTTAGTACGTTGTGGGAGATATAACATAGCTGTTCATGTCCAATATCTAACGTTAACAGCAGTATTTATAGTTAATTTCATATCCATCTTATTTTATTATTTCTTATACTATTTTTACTAGGTCTTCGCTCGCAGGCTAAGCATTTAATTGCTAACTAACAAATGCCTATCTGCTGTAGCCTACTGTTAATGTTAACTATGCATTTGACAAATAAAATTTGATTTGGGTTTAATCACTAGACTAACTAAAGCTATTAGATTCAAAAACTTAACTTAATGAAAAATAATGCAGTGAAGAAAAAAACCAGCACACAAAACTACGTTACACCACTCACTCGTTTCGATCTGAACTGGATCTTCGTTAAGTGAAACGTCGCTTTGTGTGCAGACCTTTTCTTCACTGCATCTGTCTATGGTAACGTAGAGCTATTGACATGAAGCTGCAGGTGTGGTCATCCACAACGTTTTATAAACAGACACTTTTCCAAGTTTGTCTACGGCTTGGGGAATGGAGTAAAAATAACAGACATTCAGGATAGCGTGCGTCTGTTTTGCAAGTTACTCAACAACACCTTTTAACCATCTTCAGAATAAGCTCCTTGCAGCTAAAGTTTTTTTCTCTTTTTCAACTAAAATGTTGTTGTGTCTGTCGGAAATAGATGTCGGAGGAAGTCCTACATACGTTTCTAAAGAGGGATTGGTAGACTGCAGTGTCAATCATAAATTTGCTAACGGTCAATTAGGTTTGGTTGTGAAACCACACGTTTTGTTATTCACCATACTTATTATTATTCCGCCACTATTATCTCCTCCTACATCTCCACCATCGACACCATTCATACCTCATATTATACCTTTATGCACCCTCCAGGTTGTTATTACTTTTTACCTTCATACCATATATACTTTTTCTGATAATTGACCTTTTATCGCCAAAAAAATGAATGGGAGTAAATGGGCACATTTTGAAAACCGATGCAATGGAATGTGGATGCTGTAACATATTACACTGCTTATGACATCACAATGCCTACCTCTACAACACTGGTATGACCTAACAATACTATCCCAGATAATTTGACATTACACGTTTGTGCTTTCATCACAATTCATTACTTCTTTGTATCACTTCCAAGTTCTTTAGACTAGTTACCACAAAATGCATCACCATATTTTAACACTTTCACCTTCTTTAGATCCATTTATACCGCATTACCACTTCATACCATTTCCATCTTTTATTTACCACCTCACACTATAACATATTACCATCTTTCTATACCATTTCCAGCTATTAATACCACTACAAAGCAACCACACTAACAATTTATTTAGGAATTGTTCATCTAGTTTGATAAGTTCGAGCCGCTCGCTCCGGCTGCTGAGCCTGGACTGACCCCACACACTTACAACCCAGTGCAGGAGATACATAGATGGATACCACAATTTCCTAAATTATGTCATGTTGTATGAGCCTGTGGCACTTTTTTTGATGTTTTGCTATCTTACTACATGACAGCTTTGATAGCCTTAGATACAAATAGGGTACATTAACATTAATGTAGGCTAGGCTACATATAGTTAAAACTTAGCTCTCATCTTAATTTGGATATTTTTCTAGTAACAGTTAACATTATTAAAGATGGCTAAATTAGCCATGAATTAATTTAGGTAACAATAAAACGTGTAGTAGCTTCGCTAAATTGAGGTCATAGCCACATTAAAACTTTAGGAACATTATCTAATTTTGGTCAAAACTGCATAAACACGAACATTGTCCAGTCATAACCATTTAACTGTTAGCTAAGTTAACTAATGTAGGTATCTTGTTGGCTACTGTGTCTTTGTGTTTCTTTCCATAAAGTGCATTTGTAGATCAGTCCTGCTTTTCCCATGGCCTCACAAATTGAGAGAATAGCCGAGGGGGTATTGCTACAATTAAATTAATTATAGGTTTAGGCTTATTTATTTTAAAAAGGGACAAAACACATTCCTAAATGTAACATAGCCTAAAATGTTTCTGATTAATTTTCATCTGTAGTCCCTGGGAGGGTTGATGGAGAAACATTTTTAAAAAAAAAACGTAGGCTATTAGACTAGATTTCCTGTATCACAACCTTAAACGCCCGTTTGCCCATGCAGTTTCATACGGGCAAACTGTATGCGTTGACACCTATGCTATCCTCTGTCTATCAATAGCCTGTCGCTCACACAAATGCTTCTCAGTCTCCACAATTTTCTGGATTCAAAAAAAAAAAAAAATATATTTATTTAATGGATTTTTGGGGCGGATAATTAGGTAGGGGGATCAGAAACAAGCCACTCACGCAGTGAGGACCAATAAAGGTGTAGGGGATCTCTATGCCCAGAGACACGGAGGAAATATTGGAGGTCCAGGTGCGACTGATAAGGAATCTAGAAGTGTTCTAACGAACACCACTAAGACGGACAATAATCTATAGTAGACGAGGAAATAAGGCGAACACAAATAACCTCGCGATAAAAAGTGAGGAACTCGATATCCGAGCAAAACTAAATAAATAAGCAGTTTACACCCGTTGTGGAGTGAACAAAAAAAAGGAAGGAGAAAAATAAAAGAACCCTAAACCTTAGGGCGAGTGTTATGTTCTGTACATCTGCTTGTCTGTTTGTATTATTATTTGATATTTATTCTGGATTTATTATTTTTAATTTCATCATTGCATTCCCCTCTGTTCGTGGGTTGTCCGAGTCTCATCTGTGTGTTTGTTTACCCAGTCTCGTGCATGCACTATTCGGGTGACTTCGGGAGTTTTCGTGGGTTAACTATGTATTTCCGAAGTTTCGTTTTCTGCTACTTCCTGATTTCCTTCCCGTGTATAATTGTATATATTACTAACTTGCGCTAACAATCACTCTGGTGCTTTATTAGTTACGTGCACTTTACTAAACCAACCCTTTTGTACCTTAGCCCTTTGATTTTCCGGTTTTGACCTTTGCTTGTTTTTCTGATTTTGTTTTTTGGATCTCTATTTGGAATTCTCGATTACCTGGTTTTTTGACATTGGACTGGAAATAAACTACGTTTCTGCCTTATCCTGGTCTGCTATTGGGTCTCTGAGTCAAGGACATAACAACGAGTGCACTTGTAGGTTTGAGTGGGAAACAAAGAAACCAAAACCTCTGCTCTGAAATAAGAGAGCGAAAGAGCGCGCTTTACTTTTACTAAATTGTACGGCGTTGAGAAGCAAAGCGGTCGATAGCACGCACAACCTCTATACCTTTACTGGCTAGAATGTTACATGAAATAACATGGAAGCGACGAGAAAAGGAGTAAGTGGGATATAAATAGTGATCTCGATAAAATCTCGATTAAAAAGGGTAGGGGATTGTAAGTTAGTGTTAGCTGTAAATTAGAGTAGGCTCTGTAACTTTAGCTTATGTGAGGCTAATTGGCTGTCGATAGAATCCATTTGAAGTTAGAAGCGATATTTGAAGTTATAAGTTAACGTTACTCTAAATACACAATCAAAAAAAAATGTATACAATCAAACATGTAATTACATTGACAAGAAACATTAAACAAAAGTTCTCTTAAACTATTGCCTGGATGTTTGTGTCAGTCTTACTGTACTGGGGGACACAGGCTGGTTCAGTGGCTTCCGTCCAAAGGGAAAGGTTATGCCTTTTGGGTCGGGTTGTCCTTTTTCGTTCCTTTTGCTGGTTCAATTCCTTGTGTCGTTGCTGGAAACTTTTGAAGCTTTGCTGTTTCTTCGTCTTTTTCAGCAGGTGGTTTCATTGGGTTCCTTGCGGTTTGCGGTGTGTAATAATGCAGGCTGTCACTTTATGACTGTGTTGTATAACGATAGCTCAGTCAGTGGCTGCAGTTTCAGTGGCTTTCTAGAACATGCTGAGAGCTTGGAAGAGCGGTTGATCTAGCCGCCTAACCCGAGGGAGAGAGGGGTCTCTCCACGTGTTCCCTCGCCTATGTCGGCTTAGTTGCTTCTTCCCCAGTCGGGGAAATGCGTGCAACTTGGAACTAAGCCGTCTTCTAACGTGTAAAAATAACGTAATAAGTAGGAGCAGGAAGTTTTTTCGAAGTTTTATGGAACGAGAACTCAGTCCTGATTGGTCAAGTCTGTGGGGAATTCCACCCAGGATCACATGACTGTCACATGCCGGTATATGTAGTTTGTTGGAAATGCGGTCCAGGGTCACAAGAATGTGAGTTGATTTCAATGGACATGCACTACATAAGTAAGTAAGTAAGTAAGTAAGTAAGTAAGTAAGGAAATAAGTAAGTAAATAGACATTTGCCCCCAGCATGGCTCATGCATTGTTTGGAAATTAAAGGGACTGGAAAATAGGATTTAGATGAGATGCAGTCAGCCCTGCTGGAGTGGTGCCTGCCTGGGCTTCATGTGAACATTGGAACCTGTTGGTCTGCACTGTACATTCCAGTTACTTTGATGTGCATTAGATCGCCACTCAAGGGTTATTAAGGTCCCCAGATGTGGGGATAAACTGAGGATAACTGATTAAATTTTTTTTTTTGGTAACCCATCGGATCAAGCAACAACCCACCCCCAAAATGCCTGAGCTACTTAATGATTGTGATTTCCAAGAATATTTATAAAGGTGGTAAGAGATCTGTTGTATTGGGAGACACCTCAGATGGGAACCCCGGTGGATCCACACTCTCAGAAAAAAAAGTACACAAAACTGCCTAAAGAGGTAGCGCTTGTCACTGGGGTGGTACCCTAAAGGTACATAAAATTGTACCCCTAGCCGGCTAATACATAATTAATTTGTACCTTTTTTGCTTGTAAAATTAGTACCCAAATATAACATTATTGTACATCCCGGGTACATTTGGGAAATTTGTTTCTTAAAAAACAAAAAATGTACCGCCGCTGTGCCTTTATTTCTGAGAGTGCACCTGGCCTCATGACTGGCGAATGAAATGTTCACAAAACCGTACATTTAACACTCTGACCTCCAATCCATTATGCTGCTTGCAGCACTATTCCCCCAATCCCCCTTTACCTCCCACTACGGCTTTTTGCCTTATGCTGAAGGTAATGACACTTATTATCAGCTGTTACAATAATAGCTAGGTTTCTCAATATCATAGCTAGTCTTTGTCTAACCTTTCTGCAGGCACTTTGTAAATTGCTCTGACTGCTAAACAACTAAACATACAGTAAATGTAAGTCCACCGGCGCTAATGTGCAGACAGGTTCAGTGCAATCCATCACCGACTCTTCAGTTGAAAGAACTGATTGTCTCTTGTTTTTAGTTGGCAAGGTGAGAGGAGGATGATGTTCGTTGTCACAGCCAAATGAACAATAAGTCCACTCGGGTTTACTCCTGATTTTAAATATGGACGCCAAACCTCCAAAGCAAACAGTGTGTTTAGGATACGTCACATTTGCGTCCATCCCATAATACTGTTGCTCAAGCAACCAGGGCAGATCTGGAGCCTGGGGTCCTTGGATAAGGAAGTGATGTCAGCTTTAGTAAGGTTGCCAAGCGATGTGACAGAATATGAAGCTGGACAGTCCTGTCAGAGGGAAGAAGTTGTGCGTAGGGAGTGTGGGCAGTGTGGATGGACTGTAATGTAATTCTACTTGTTATTTTTATTTTAATATCCGGAAAAAAAAAAATATTTGTTGCTGTCGGGTGGCTTGCTATGCCAAAATAATGGTTCTTGGGATAGTGACACATCACACATGGTTTGGTGCCGAATCCTTACCACACCTGCACTTGCTTTGGTCAGAATCTTCACGGGACAGCCCCTAATTGGCTCTAGTGTCACCGGAAAAAGGGTTTCTGTCAGATGGGTTGCCTCTCCCGAATTTCGAAGGGACACTTGCAGTCCTAGAACGGTTCTTTCGAATATGATTGTGTGTTTTGCATCAGGTGAACATGATATAAATTAGTTCTAAAATGTGTATATGTATTCAGCAAAAATTTGTTCTTGATGTGGCATGTATTTTATTTCATAGAACAATCTTTCACGAGATCCTCCAATGGTAAAGCAATAGAAGAGCGTGTAATATTGGTTTTGAGGCATTTTCTCTCGACAGCACAGCCGGACTAATCTTCTCATGTCGTATTCAAAACAAAAGGAATATCTGGGGCTTTTGTTTGGCAATGCCCACGTCTCTGTTAAACACATTCATATGCATGCTTTAATAATGGAGCAGGGTTATTATTAATGAATAGTTCAGAATTCAGGTTCGGGGCCTGATTTCGCGTGCGCTGAATTCTGAACTGCTCCTTTGAGAGCATTTCTTTTCACGGTGAGGTTCCAGGTTTCAGCGGATTAAGAAGATGGGAAGGGGAGGGGGGGGGGGGGCTGTTTGTTTTTCACATTTTTGCTTTTGTTGTTTGATTTATTCACAGTTTGGGGCCCTGGGTGGGTTGGACTGGAGCGCCCGGGGCTAGAGAGGGCATCAGGAGGCCTCAGTCTTTGGCGGGACGGAACATGGGGGCCGCTCTCTGAAGATGCTGCCCTGCTGGCCCGTACCAGCGCGAGTCATTCAGAGCCAGAGGCAAGGATTTTATTTAAATTTTTTTTATCTTGATTTAAAAAAAACATTTTGCCTGAGTAAAAGCTTGGATAAGCACAGAAAAAGGCCTTTCTGACTTTTTGGATGAAGAAGAGGGGGACGCATTAATGCCTCAGACTTCACTGCCGATTGAAGATGCTTAAAGAAGTGCCGTGTGAGAGCTTAAGCTCTGGACTTTGATGGGTATGCCATGAGCCAGCCAAGCCCTCACCACTGCATATTCCAGGGTCCAAAACCCCAAGTGTATTGTACTGATTCTGGCATGCATCCATGAACATACAGAATGGCACACAGCCACATACACACACACACACACACACACAATGGCACACATCCATGAACATACACAATGTCATGGAGTCACACACACACACACACACACACACACACACTAACATCTGTCCACAATGGAAAAACAGAACATCACTGGCACTCTTAGCCCGTTCAGTAGGAGAAACTGTTCCCTCAGATGGTCACCTTGGGTGTCTCTCGGCCTTAGGGAACAATGTCAAATCCACAGGGCGCCCCAAAATGTGCCGCGCCGAAGGTTTACCCCACACTGCCTCCATATCACAGCCACAAGTGAGACACGCAGCAGTCTGTTAATAAGACATTAGCAAGCCGGTCGCATCAAGGGCAGACGCTTCGATGGAGTGATAATTGGTCATGAGCTGACTGAAATTTCTAATTAGATGGGACAAGATACTGCCTATTTTTTTCCCTCTCTTTTTCTCCCCCAGTGATCCGAGCGTCTTGCTCGAGGCTTCCGCTTTGATCTGAAATAACACTCTCTGTGACATCACAGAGGACCTGACTGCTTTCACTCCATCTCGCCTCTCTTCTCTTTGCCTACACTTGTTGATGACAAACCCAGTGACATGTTAGACAGGGTCTCTCTTTCTCTTTCTCTCTCTCTCTCTCTCTCTCTTTCACTTTCTCTCTCTCTCTCACTCGCTCTCTTTGCTGCTCTCTGGCATGGCTGTGTTGACTTTGGGCAGGGCACGCATGAGAACATAGTCTGCTTTACACACGGCGTGCGCTCGTCATTAGTTTAAGGAGTCAGCGTTATCGCTGGAGCAGCCGGGGTCTGGTTAGCGGCAGCTATGAGACGGAGCGGAGGAACTCTTCATTAGTTTAAGGAGTCCGCGTTATCACTGGAGCAGCCGGGGTCTGGTTAGCGGCGGCTATGAGACGGAGCGGAGAAACTCTTCATTAGCCCCCCCACATCATTGCTCTTCAGGCGCCTCGACTGCCCGTTCCTCCACCTGGGGGACACACAGCAGGGCTTAATGACGGTGATCCAGGCCCCGGCACTCCCGACAGAGGACATTAGTCTCATTATCACCTGTTACCAGGGGGAGGGGACGGGGGGCGGGGACTTGTGAAAGTGAATGAGAGAGAGAGAGAGAGAGATAGATTATTAATTTTTACGACCCAGATTGTCTCTCAGATGGCGCGTCTGGTGGAGAGGACTCAAGGACAAACCCGGGCCGCTCGCGGCTTCTTAGAACACGAGCGACCGGGCTTCCAGGTTTCAAACGAGCCCCGACCGCGAGACCCAGCGTAATTAGATGTGCGTGCGTGCGTGTGTGTGTACGCGCGTGCGTGCGCGCATTAGTGAGTCACATAGGAAGGGGCTCTAGAGTCACTTTATTAAAACAGTCATGATAAAGCACTACATCGATCAATACACAATATACAATTTACACATTTTATAGTCTGTGCTTTATCTTTCCATAATAAACAGGACCTTTGTGGATCCCCATTAGGGGTCAGTTCCAGTAAGGTAAAGGGTGGCGCTTGGCATTCGGGAGGCTGTAAAGCATTTGCGACTGCCCTTTAACGGGCGCTCTATAAAGCTGCTCTTCTGTTTGTGTGGAAATGCTGGGAGGGCGTTGGGTTTTATTTGTAATGTCGGGTGTGTCAGAAGCTCAGAACACATTTCATTAGAGTGGCTCGCTAAAACAGAAAACTAGGCCCGGTTTGTACCCGCTATAATCAAAGATCACTTCGAAATAGTCGTGCGTCACGGGAATTTTGAGTTCACTGGTCTGCTGACTGGAGTCAGTGACTCAAACTTTGGGTGAATGGTTGTTCGAAAGAAGAAAAAAATTGTGTTTGGAATTTCACACCACGTATTCTCTGGTTCTGTATAGCTGGGCATACAGGACTAATGAATAAATGTGCAGCCCAACTGGTCAGTGCTGATAACTATGAATGATAGACGCCTACATTAAGGTTGGGAACAGGTGTCTCCATTGATCTTCTAAATTGGGCTGAAATGATTCTGCATTCTAATATAGGGTGTAAGGCAACTGTCAGTCATTACAGCCTTGTGAATTCTGGTCAATACTTGTGATTTGGTGGACGTTTCAGAGATGGAAATCATGCCAAAGGGTCCATAGCCTTCATTATTGTTTTTAGGCAGCGTAGAAGCTGAACTCCAACACTTGAGAATATTGTTTGTAAGGTGTATATTTATTAAGGATCTATGGGACTTCAAAATGTGGTATTTTGATGTGGTTAAGGTTGGAGCGGTGGAGGTGTGGGTTTGCAAGGTGAAATGAGCTCAAACGGCCTAAAGAGGCCAGGGTTTCCTGCTTCAATATGATTGGCTCTTGGTTCTGAATATTAAATGCAAGGAAAACAGAAGCAGAGAGAAATATTTTGAGAAATAATATTAAATAACACATCATTGCTGTTCCCCTGCAGTCCTGGCATTGTAGCCCCAAATGTCGATATTTCACATTTTTTACATATTTCCAGTTTGAGTGAAATATCAATATGTGTTGTTGACGGTTTTGCTTGGTGTCAATATGAGATCTTCCAAGATAATAATAACAAAAAGACAGAGATTCAATTTGAGCACCCTGTCTTAGAGCTTTCATTCCACTGCTTTAGATTCTGCACCAACACGCCTCTCTGCTCTGACTACTTTGTAAGTCTCTATTCGTACTATATGCTATAAAGCTTACATACCACGCTAAAAGCATGGAATAAGACCATAACCAGTCATAACCAGCCCTGACAGCGTATTACAGATTGTGTCATAACACTGTCATAATGTATGCGGTGATAATTTTGTGACAGCTATTCAGAAATCTATTTCGTAAAGTTTTCTGCATACATTATGACAGTGTTATGACATTTGCCGTGAGCTGTAATATGCTGTCACGGCTGGTTTTCTGTGTGTTTCAGCATCAGTGCTTTCCTGTCACTCAGTAGCCAATTTAGGCGATGGAAAGCAGGTGTGCGGCCGCAGTGAAATCCAGCAGATGCTGCAGCCCTGGAGGACTGGAGCTCGGCATCCATGCTCCAGCACAGAAGGGCCAAAGCTAAATCTAAACCCCTGGGCTCGGTGCGCGGGGGCAGGGGTGCGCCGTACCCTGTGTAGGGGCCTGAATGGAAGAGCTCTTTGTATGATCTTGTTCCATGCCTCAGCTCTGATCCCATCACATGGATCACAGTCGCTTCCTCTCCCCGCCTGACCCCGCAGCGCTACGCCGCTAATGCTAATCCCCGGGGCTCCCTCACAGAAAGGAGTTCCTCTATCCTTGCACCTTCTCTCTGTCTGTCCAAATAAACTGGAAAGGAGAAGAAATAAAGGAAAGCAAAGGCATCAGCTCAACGACTGCGCCCACAGCTAACCGCTAATCGGTAATCGCTAACTGGGCTAATCACACGACCGCTTGAGTAAACAAACTTAACCAGGTCGTGACTGGAGTCCGCAGCTAAAATATGCTCAATTAATATGTATAATTTGTGCCTGGAGGGTACTCCAGGGTTGGAAAACTTCTGAACACTGCCATGTGTTATAATGTCTTCTTCGCTGACGCATAATTGCTAGTGTTGCACCAATAGAGGCGGAGCAGTAGCTGAGAACAGATGGCGGGAACCAATTCATTGGCTCAGGGGCTGTTTATTAAACAGCGCTCTATGCTCTTCATCAGGCGTTCTGTCCCCCACTCCGGTTCAGACTTTAATGGAGTCATCGCTGGCACTTTCAGCCCGTCGGCTTCACTGCCGTTCTGGCCCGGGGTGATGAGCTGGCATGAAATAAATAACTTTACAAAAAAATTTAAACGAGAGGGATGGGGCAGTTGGAGGGGTGTTTGCTTGTGTGCGTGTGCATGTGTGTGTGTGTGTGTGTGTGTGTGTGTGTGGAATTAAATAGCTGAAAAGTGTGGAACAAGCAAGCCAATAATGTGACCAACAAAGGCCACCCACCCTTTTATTTTTCCACAAAATGGCATATCTCTCTATGGCTCCTATGTCTCCACTATGTCAGAGAAAATAAATTCATGCATTTCTGGACAAGGGCTTCTTACAGGAAAGGTCCATTACAAGGATAGATATTTCAATCTCATGTATGGCATTGGGTCTACCGTAAAATATATGAGAAATGACCAAAAGACTATTTGATTATTTTAGAAATAAAGTCATAAAAAAGATTTCCACGACATGGTTTATCCCCCCCCCCCCCCCCATTTTGTCTGTGCCTCTACTGCCTGACAGAACGAAGCATTCTGCACCCCTGTCACTTCGATTTCCGTCACACTTCCGCTGGGTAAGGGGGAGGCGGATTGGTGGCGTATCGAATAGCCGGCGAATCGATGACGGGAAGATGTGCCACAGCAGGCGGCAGCCGCTGGCTCAGCCGGCGCGCGGTCTCCATTCCAGAACGCTGGCCGCAGCAACCAGCCGATAACGCTCCACAGGCAACAGCTCATTCTGCAGTCCAGTCAAAGCTGCTCTGTTTCCTATCTATACAGAAACATATATAAATATCTAAGTACAGGTTGTGTATGTATAAACAGAGACACACACACACACACACACACGCATGCATGCACACACACACACACACACGCACACACACACACACACACACCAACTGAACAATAGCAGGAAATAAAAAAAATTACTGATAGATTTAAATATGCTTCAGGAATGTAACAGGTGTAAATAGGCATATATCTAAATGCAGGTGGATAGTCTTTCTTAAAGTCTAGTTTTGTATGCATTTATTATTACTTGTTTAGAATGCCTGTGGCATGTTTCCAAGGGCAGCAGAGGGTAGGGCGGACGAATCGGTGAGACTCTGCTGATTGGAGCACTTTCCTGCCAAAGCATGACATTTACTGACAGCTGCATTCCGGCCTGACCCTTCACTCGGCAGGGACAGCTGTAGAGATTGCCTTTTCTTCCGTAAAAAAAGGCCCAAATTGGATCCATGGTTGCTTCTGAAAATATTTAACACGTGGGCCAAAGAAGGGAAAAAGACGATTCCACAGAGGCGTACGGGTCTCAGAATGTGATTGAAGACGTGATGCTTGTACAGTCAATCTCTCTCTTCCACGCGGAATGGATTTGCTTGGCGTGTAATATTTAATAATGATTCTTCAGCTTAAAATATAATGTGCTGACGGTGAATTTGCTTATTGAAACTGACTAACTTTGCAAGAGAGCGACTGTAGAAAACAGAATGCCTATGCTAAACCTGCCTGATATCTTTGCGTGACTGAACTGTGTTTGACTCCGAGCACTAAACATTGCCAGACTTGCACAAAAGCTCAAATGCATGCGCTAATCCTCAAGAAAATCCACACAACACAAAGTAACCTTGCTGCCTCACGCATTAATCCAAACTGTAACAATCCCAAAGCCAGCTTCAAACAAATTGAAGCCACAGGGGGAACAAACCTGTAAGTATGTAAAATCATAGATAATTTCAGCCTTCGTCTTAAGCTAATTATTAAATCTTTAAGTCTTTTGCCATTTGAGTGCAGGTGGCCAAATAAGCTTATCATAAATAGAGGAGCAGCGTTAGCGCTGTGGTGCTTTGTCCTTAGCGTTATGCAGTGCAAAAACGATAACTTTTGTACAATATTTTGGTTAATTTCAGCAAACTGGTGATGTGAATTGAGGAGAAAGAAAAGGACAATGAAAGGTGATAAATGTGAGTGTGTTAGTGATTTAGTCATGGGGGGATTTTTTCTTTGAGCCTCTTCTTCATCTTTGTAGACATGACCACTCATCAGACATGAAAGATAAATATGTAAAATTAGTCATGAATAATAAAAGATCACACTCGAGATCAAGCGCATACATATAGACATGCACACACACACACACATACTGTACATGTATGCACACACACAGCATACATATACCACATACACACATGCACATACAGTACATATAGTCACATACACGTGTACACACACATAAACACCCACACACAGACACATGCACACACACACAAACATGTGCATCTATACACACACACAGACACACATACAAACATGCATGCACACTCACACATATGCCCATATACACGTGTACACACACATAAACACCCACAGACACACAAGCATGTGCATTCATACACACACACATACAAATATGCATGTATGCCCACTCACACAGCATACGTATACCACATACACACATACTTGCACACTCACACATATGCCCATATATTCATATACACGTGTACACACACATAAACACCCACAGACACACGCACGCAAGCACACAGAGATTTTCACCCCGTCTAGATTCCTGTGTAACAGCAGCCTGCATCCCCTGCTCAGTCTGCATTCCCGTTTTCGGATGTATCGAGCCCTTATTGGATACAACGCTAACACTGTTGTGATCCCTTGGACAGGAACCCAAAAGCAGGCAGGAGTGCAAAAAACCAAGGTTTATTGTCCAGGCACGGTACAAAACAAGATCCAAAAGGGAAGTCAAACAGGCAGGGGTCGAAATTGGGAAGGCTCGGCAGAGGTACAAAACGGAATCCAAAGAATAGTCGCGAGAACACGGACGGGGGTCAATCACCAGGAAATCAAAAACTCGAACAAGACCAACAAACAAACAGAAACAAAACCTACAAAGACACGAAAACACTGACTCGGGAAAAGAAACACTGAAACAAACTAACTCGGGAGAAAACAGGCAACACACTACGCTTGACAATCTTAGTAAGACGAACTCACACTGAGGAACTTGGACTACTGGTTTAAATGCAGGTGTAGACAGGTGCAGACACTTAGCTTGAGAGCAGCATGCGAAAATAAATCAGGTGTGGAGGGTTGACAAGATAACAAGATAATTAGTACTCGTTAGTAATAAACCTATCCTGACCTAGCGTTAGTAAATTAGTAAATGACATGCACGAGAAACGTAAGGTAACATGAACACATGGTTAGAGAGTTAGTATTATCCAATCCTGATCTAACGTTAGTAGATTAGTAAATAGACACAGGAGAATGAAACAATAAGGGAAGTGTGAGTGACAGCAAGAGAGAAGCAGTATGAACGCAAGGCTGTGGAAAAACATGGAAAAATGTATGCTTCATAAACTGTGACAATACTAAACATGACAGAAATACAGACTCAGAACATAACAAACACACTTTCACACTTGCATAGGCTACGTATCTGCCTATTCATGTATGACATTTCTGCCAGTTAGTAGCCTGCTGGCTAAATACGTTATTATAGCACTGCGAGCAAGATACACTTCACATGGCTTTTAACTAGGGGGTGGGTGGGTGGGGGGTTGCTTGTTGCAGAATATTTTAGGGCACCCCCTGGTAAAAAATAAACCCCTATGCACACCATCAATCAACACACATACACATACACACACACATACACATATCACCTCCCTTGTGATAATTGTGGAAAATAGTCTTTTTGGAGGATGAGGTGATTATGCACACCTCTGTAAGCCAGGACAGGAGAAGAGCCATTTGAAGAGCACTTTCTCACTTGGACTGAGAACCCCTCGGCCTACTCAGCCAAGATGCTTACAGTGGCGGTCCACCATGGCTCGGGTAGCGTGCAACAGCAGCTGCCATGTATGCACTCATCCTATGGCTCGCCCTTAGATGTCGCGCCAACATGCGAAAGCTCTTTTTCCCTCTGCCAGCTTTCTCCCAGATGATGCTGACATCATGTTTATGGTTTGCAGCGCTGACGTGCTTTCGCTGGACCTGAGGGGCAGACACAAGTCCCTCAGGTTCGGCCTCGGGGGACTCAGACATGTTCCATCACGTCCACACAATGCATCTCACGTTTTACTCACCGTGTTAGAGCAATGGACAGCGACACAACTTTTCACGACTTAAAAGAGCTACTATCATTTTTAAAATTTATATTCACTTGGCAGGGGAGATTGCCGGCACAGTAACAGTGTGGTAACTTGAAAGACCATCAGTTAAAACTCGCACAGACACACACGCACAGAAAGACACACACACACACACACACACACACACACACACGCACAGAGAGAGAGACACACACACACACACACACATGCATGCACACAAAACACATGCACATATGCACACACACACACACACAAACACACATGCGCACACACACAGTTATAGATATGCCATCATTTATTATCTCACATTTGTTTTATTTCAGTCCTGATTTTGTCATTTTTCACCGGACTTCTCAGCACACACCAGCTGAGGTTAAGTCAGTTATACTGATGAGTGAGAATGTACCCTTCTCTTTGCTTTTATTACACTGGCTTTAATAAGACCTTACTGAGATTTACTGAGGAACACTGACGAACTTAGAGCAGTTTCTGCTGCATTATAGACTTTTACAGTACTTAGGTTGATCTTAAAAATATAAAAAGAGATAAATATCCAGTAATAAACATATAATGGTTCAATTAAATTAATGATTCAATGTGCACAATTGGGAAATGCCATTATATTTGGTGGAAAAATTTACAACCTGAAAAATAGCTTCATTGTTACTGTCTATTTTTGAATTCATTGCTTACTGCAGCCTAAACAGGAATGAGTCGAATGAGCTGAGTTGAAATGTGTCTCAGATATATTGCATTTTGGTCGATAATGCCTTTCCTATCTGTACCCATCTCCCTTACACAGCCTATGGGTTAGGAACCAACACCGCCCCCCCCCCCCCAAAAAAAAGGGTTTCTTACTGTCTGTTTGTTGCTCGTTTCTTATCAAATCACAACATTCTCACCCTTCCCCACTCGGGGCCTGGACGCTTACTCAGTCTCCAAACCGGGGTGGAAAGAGACGATTGTCCCTCTGCGTTCCTTCCCCCCAAGGGATAAAAAGTTTTGATGCTGTCTGGGTAGAAGTCGCCATCCCTGAGAAAGAATGCATGAAAGTTTTAAGAGGCTATATAAAAAATTTTTTTTTCCAAGTTACCAAAAGACAGAACCTCCTTACTATGTGAGCGTGTGTCTCCACTCTGTCCCAAATTCACTCTCTGCCTCTGACTCACAGTGTAAACACACACGGGCGGTTGGCCTCTGGCATGGAAAGACCTCTGCCCCCCCTTCTCCTCCTAAAAACAGAAAGGCCGTCTGGCGAGAGGCCGGGCAAACAGAACGGCGCGGTGAGACAGTTCTCTCAGGGTCCGCTGTGGCGGTGCGAGAGGGCCAGGCTCATAACGGGCGAGTTCACCGACGCCGACCCCGCTGCCTTGCCCTCAGGCGAGGTGATTCAGTAAACAACCAAGCCACACAAACAGCAAAGCCTGGACAAATGTGAGCTCTACTCTAGGAAACCACCCTGCATACAGGACTCTTATATTCATATACAGACAAGCAATGTGCGAATGTCCAGGGCATCGAGAGAATGCATCAGGAGGACTGTTCTAGTTTTATATTTATGTTAAAATATGTATGGGGGGGGGGGGGGGGCACAGCCGCCAACCACATTTTGTCACAGGTGTGTACTGTGCATGCATATGCTGTAATAATGTGATCACAGCAGCCATATTCTGGGTATATAAAATATAAATATATTATTTGAGGTGAGAGTTCTTCAAAAGAGAAAATAATACAACCCTGCCTGTCTGATAACCCAGAATTCTCCCAACAACCCACATCTGTTCCTGCAAAATGCCCACTCTTAATTATTCAATAAACCCAATCAAATGTGCGCTCTGACATTTTAGCTGCATTTTATGCCAAGCTCCTGAATGACAGCTCATAACTGTTCTTGTGACCTCCATATCCTCCTAAGACCTGGCAATTGATTATGGTCCCCTGTCGGGCACATGAGTCTCTGGTCTTAATACTTATTATATGCTGAAGCCTACACTACATAGGACATTTAATAATAAATGCATAAATAATGTTTTTGAAAATATTTTCACTACAACATGTTTTTGTCACCCAAGACACTTGTAATGACAACGAGATCCGGACGGAAACGACAACGGATAATCCGGATCCAACGGACACAATCCGCGACCCGAAAATCGTTAAAACCGGTGAAAAAAAACCGACCGAGCGCGAACCGAGACGCTACTTGAGTAGCGTCCGCGAAAACCGAAGTTTACTTTTGACGACGTGGGCGCTTGGGGCGCACGTGTTGTGTTTACAAAGCTACAAGCATCGGTTTGGTTGTGTTGTTGTGCGCTCTCTTCTCTATTTAGTGATTTCGTCGCTGCAACGGACAAACGGCTTTAACGGACAACTGATCCCCCCTATTAGTCCGTTGGATCGAGGTTCAACTGTATTCAAAATAATTGTATGTCAAAAAAAGTACAATTTGTTTTTTTCTGCCGGTCTCAGGTGGATATGAAACGTGGAAAGATGAAGCTAATTAGCTAATTGAGCCTGAGGTAATTGGTGGAAACAAAAAAACCTGCACACAAAAACGGAATTGGCCACCCCTGCCTGAGCCGTGCTTCATATTTAACATTTTTCTGTCCTCATTACTTAATACATGGCACTGTGTGTCTCTGAGCTTCTGTATATCGGCTGGAATGAGGGAACATGACACTGTTTGTTCCTTTGTTTGAGGTTGAGGTCAAAATCAGACCAGAGAGGGCTCTGAACTGCACATATTACATTCCCTTTAATGAATCACCATCATTAGTCAAACTCCTGTCTGAAAGACTGTCTCGCTGCATGTTAGTCAATGAAAAAAAAAGCCAAAATTGATTCGATCAATCATATAATCGATCAATCCGTTTTAGTTTTTTTAGCAGCACTGACAGTCAGTCCGTCACACAGAACGCAAACGTATTCTAGAGGAAAGACGAGAAACATATAAAACATAAAAAAGGTCATTTTAGTCAATGTATGGGAAGGCTGTGAAGATTAGTCCTGGCTCAATTTTTGAGAAGCTTCTAGAAAACAGCGCGTTCCACTGTTTTTGGATTACCACACCTTCTCGAACCCTGTGCCTGTGGTGGTGACCGTGACCAGGAGTCCCGTGGGGTGATACGTAATTGGCCGTGATATTTGGCCATCCCCCCACTTCATTGCAGGTGGAAGGGGGACAACTCTTTAACTGCATGCCACAGCTGCTCAGTCCACCTGCACAGAAACTGCACAGTGAAAACAGGCAGCAGCCGGACGCACCTTCCTCAACCGCACAATAGGACGGCCCTCCATTTTCCTAATGGGGCCTTTCAAATTTGGGCGAAAGGGGGGAAACAAACATGCCAAGCTGTTAAATAAATTCATACATTGCACTTTGTACAGAAATATTTCTCCATCAAGTGTGCAGCTTTTTCCCTTTTATTCCTTCTAACACTTTACGAGCGGAAATCCTCCACCAACAAAATGTTTATTCCTTTCTGCCTCTGTATCTAATTAACCACTAAGAGATATTAAACACATATCTGATGACTGACTCTCTATTTAATGCTGGCCCGCGAATACCATCAGCGTCGTTAAAAAGTAGTGCAGGCCAGTAGAATCACTCTTTGTTAGGATTTTTGCGAGTGGCCGTTACTCCGGCACGAGTCTCGCAGGAGCCGAAGGTACGGGCGAAGTGCGCCTCAGGTTCAGAACGGTGCTTTTGATTAGAGTTCGGGGCTTCGGATGGAGTCATCTTTTCCCTTTAACAACTTAACAACCGCCTGCGTCAGCTGCACAGCCTTCTGGGATGCCTCTCCCGTTCTGATTCATGGTCTCCAGTGTTCATGAATAAATGTTCAAAAAACTCTTAATTATCCCAGATCCATGAAGGATTTAGTGGATGGAGCCATATGTTTAGTCAAAAAAAAAAGAAAAATGTCCAAAGCCATTTCTCTTGCTGTATAAGTCACCATGTTGTTTGGTTGGGGGAGGTGGGGGAATGGGAGAGGCAATTGGTCTCCAGCATATTGAAATTGTAAAAAGCAAAAATACATAAAACTTATGTATTGACGTTCTCAACAGCCAAAGTACTCCCCCATATTTTTGCCTATCAAACATAGTGCATTCGCAGTGGGATTCATCTTATGAAGCATGGGCCAATCCATTCTTAAATGGAGGTGACTCTGATGAAGTTAATGAGTCCAACCTCACTGTGATTTATGACCCGTTCAAAGCCAGATAAACTACTCAGGGGACAGTACGGAAATATACTGTGCATGTATTGTATAGATAAATAGCAGTCAGTCTGTCCTCTGGTATGTGGTAGATTTCATAAATAGATCATAATATGTTACACTGTCTGAAAGAATCCTGCTGGATTAGATGCTACAGATTAGTCCCGAGAAGAACAAGAACTCAAGTTCAGTGTCAATGATGTTGTTTTTTCGCGCTTGTAAATACAGTGACAGGAAGCCAGCAAGCCAGGAGTAAAATGAAACATTAAAGCAATCGTCTCAGTAATCCTACCGCAGTACGTCTTCCCTGTTGATTACTTCGCACAGCAGTCTTCACTATTTAATTAATTTTGATTAATATTTATGTGTGTATGTGTGTGTGTGTGTGTGTGGGGGGGGGGGGGTTGCAATGAAAACGGTTTAAAAAAGGAACTTTTTGTCTTGATCTGATAATGTCATGACATGTATCTTCCTTTTTTTTCAATTTGCACAGTCACGCACACAAACACACACATGCACGCACATGTGCACACACACTCGCACACATGCACATACACACACATGCAAACACACACACACTCACACGTGCATGTACACACACACACAAACATGCACGCGCGCACACACACACGCACATGCACACAAACACACACATGCACGCACATGTGCGCACACACACACGCGCAAATATAAACACAAGCACACAGACACAAACACATGCACACACACATACACACACATGCAAACACACACTCGCACACATGCACATACACACATGCAAACACACACACACACTCACACGTGCACGTACACACATACACAAACATACATGTGCACACACACATACACACGCAAACGTACGCACACACGCACACACAGTTGGCTTATGAATACTAAAATATTCCCAGTGCTTTTGCGAACCCATGGGGTTGTGGGACTTATCGCCATGCTCCAGCACATCTTGCCCAGCAGTTTCTCTTTCAGCCAGTAATGACTGAAACACAGCCGGAAGGACCTCCTGCAGAGATTATTTGGGAAGGGGCGAAGGGTAATTCTGAGTTCCATTATCCCAGTCTCCTCTGTATCTAAGAGGAGACACATCCAAGAGGAGGAGGTGGAGAACGAACAGAAGTTAAAGGGGGAGTGTGTGTGTGGGGGGGGAGGGGGGGAGAAAGAAAGAGAAGGAAGAGGACAATCAAGGTGGGAGAACTTTAACAAACCCCAAAATCTTCACCCCATCTCTTTTGCAGTGGAAAACACACGGCACCTCCCGCCATCTCCGTGGGATGCAAAGTGTGTCAGAAACACGTGATGTCACACCGCCACTCCCCTGCCGAAATACGATTAGGAGGGAACCAATCAAGACCTGCCGAGCTGCCTAAAGGAAACAAGTCACTTTAGCGTAACCTAGCAGCAGGTTGATTCGATAAGGCTTGTTTTTTTGTGTTTCCGTTTGATTGATTGAACAAGCTCTTTTGCTAGTTGGTGTTTTTTTTTTTCAGATCCGGAGGCTTGTCTCATCTTCTGTGTCGCAGGGAGAGAGAGAAAGAGAGAGAGAGAAAGAGAGAGAGAGAGAGAGATAGAGAGAGAGTGCGTATGCCACACCCATCGACAAACGCATCTCGGCATCGTCTGTTTTGTTTGCCTCGCAGAACGCATCGTTGCCTTTCTTCATTCTCTGACAACTCATGAAAATCCGATAACATCTTAAATTAAAAAAGGAGAAACTCCATCAACCCCGATCACAGACTTTCACTGCAGTCAAGTGAATCCGAGGCCTTTGTCTTTCGGTCGCCCACGGTAACCGAGTGAACGTGATGCGATTGGAATGGGGGAAAACTGGGAGAAGCTAACGAAGTGGAACACAAGCTCGGAGGCGTAATTAAATCCATGTACATTAACGCTTGAAGTGATCCACAGTCTTTAATTACCTGATGGCACTTGGGCCCACCTTCAATCAAAGTGCAATGCACTGTGTTCATACTTTTAAGTAATTGAATTAAGTGACTTTTCTTCTTTTGTGACTTGTTGAAGTGAGCAAAAAAAAAAATCATCACACTTTTATGACAATAAAATTATATATATATATATATATATATATATATACTGTATATATAATTGCATCAAAGTATATGATTATATGAGTAACATTCGCTCCCCAAAGTTAAGAACAAAGGCCTTTGAATTAATATGCATCTTGCTCTTACACCAGCATTGAGGCTATACATCCTTTCACAGTACCAGATATTCAGCATTAGATACCCCCTGCCAATGTACCCTTCTGGGCACTCTCCTGTGAATTAAGCTTTAAAGTTTCAAAGCTACATTCTACCTGACACCTCAGTTATAGGCTACTGACTGTCCATAACGTGTGACCAGAATGAACCAGACCGCAGATTTCCCAGTATCCTCTGCAATGGAGCTGATAATTGGATGGCTCAGCTCAGTTCCTGAATAACGACTGTAAACACAGTGGTAATTTCGTCATAAAAGTTCTGATTGCATTTGATCCTGCCTTAACTTCTAACTTTTCTGATACACTTTCTTGTTTTTTCTGAAGCACTTTTGACAACAAATCACTTGAAATAATAGTACAGCATGAAAGGCGCTTTATTATTATTAATATTATTATTTAAACATACAAACATATTTTGCAGCTTTCTTTTTTGCATTCATTCCATGTGTGTCTGTGTTTTATTTTTTTTCTCTACCTCTCTCTTTTTACTGTATCTCTTCTGTATCCTTTCTTTTTTATTGTCTTCTGTTTTATCCTCACTTTATTCCCCTTTTTCCTCTCCCGTTCCCTCTCTTTATTCTCTTCTTTCTTTCTTTCCTTCTTTGTTTCTCTCTGTCTTTCTGTGTGTGGGTGAATATGTGTATGCCTGCATCTATGTGTGTATCTCTCCCTCTCTCTTTCTTTCCCTCTCTCTCTCTCTCTCTTTCTATGTCTTTTTTTTTTCTTCCTGAAGCTGCTGTTGGGTGAGTGTGTTTATGCGCGCATTTGCGTGCTTCTCTCTCTCTCTCTCTCTCTCTCTCTCTCTCTCTTTCTCTTTCTCTCTCTCCCTCACTGTAGTTGTTGTTGTGGGTGTACTGACGTATCTTGCACACGTTACAAGCAGCAGCGGCTCGTCACGACTCCCCGTCAGCTTTCATGGAGAGACACGAGAGGGAGAAAAAAAGAGTCTGTATTTGATCTTTAATGAGCCGTGATCTCGTTCGCTCTCCTCCGCTCCAGCCAGCTATCTCTCCTTCACAGCTTCAGCCCGACGCCTTTCTGAAGCTGTCTGTCTCCACCCTCTCACCCCTGCGGCCGAAGACAGGGGCCCTCGGGGGCCCCCGGGGCCCCACGCCGACACCGCCGTCATTAATATTACCCTGCCAGGTTAGCCGTCGGCCTCGGCAACCACACTGAGACATTCAATCTTTGTCTCGCTGCAAGGACACCGATTAATCATTGAACAAGGCTGTCAATCTCCCTCTCACTTTCTCTCTATCGCTTTGTGTTTATGTTCCACACTCCTGTTTGTACACCTTGGAATTTTTTTTATTCTCTCTCTCTCACTCTCTCTCTCTCTGTCTCTGTCTCTCTCTCTGTCTGTCTTTAAAGTAATCTTTAAAGTGAAGCCCTTCAGTCAAAATTATCAGTCTTTTTTTCTCCCCAACAATCAATCAGCTTATCAGAGTGAACAGGGTGACCCCCCCCCCCCTCTCTCTCTGTCTTTAAAACAGAGACAGGCTTCTTCGGTCAAACTATTCTCCAACTTTTCACAATTAATCGGCTTACAGCAGCAGTGAAAAAGGTGATGAAAAAATACAAAATGATTGGGGTGGGATGGGTTTTAGCATTGTGGTGAGATCTAAGCTTGAGGATAAAAGCCTTTTCAGGATGAATGGCTGAAATATTTCTGTAATGTTTCTAGAACATTCCTGGCCAGCCGTGACATGGGTGTGTTTCAAATCACTGTTTCATAAGTCCAGAGGCTCACTCAATTAACAATGGCACTTAATAAAAAAGTATTATTATTATTATTATTATTATTATTATTATTATTATTATTATTGTCTATGTAAATCATCATTATCTTTTACTATTTTTTCATCTTCTTCTTCTTCTTCTTCTTCTTCTTCTTCTTATTCTTTGAAGAAGAAGAAGAATAAGAAGAAATGTGACTTTTACAGTATGTAAGGATCAGGACTGTTCCATGTTCTTCCCCTTGTCCTCTTTTTATTCTCTGTATATTTAGCTCTTCTTTCTTTCCCTTTTCTCTCTCTTACTCATTTCACCACTCAGTCTCTTTCTCCCTCTTCTCTTTCTCCACTTCTCTCACTTTTTCATCAGTCTTGTGGCCTGTCACTGAGTGTGGTTTTCTCCACGTTTCTGATGTTCTCCACTTTTGTAAGTCGCTCCGGATATGAGCGCCTGCTAAGCGATTGTAATGTGATGTTATCACAGTGTTGTGCTGTTGTATCACAGACCGTCTCCGTGGAGACCAGATCTGTCCTCTGATTTGTCCTCCTTTTTTTTCTCATGGTAGGATCAGGATCAGTGGTGTGTACGTGTGTGAGTGTGTGCGTGTGTGTGTGTGTGCGTGTGTTTGTGTATGTGTGTGTGTTCATTTTGTTGCTTGCTAAATTTGACAAACTGCGTATGTGAAGAAAAACAAAAACAAAAAATTGGGCCTCTGCTTTATGTAGTTATGGTAATGTCCGTGAAGAATTTAAAGTTGATATTGCACCTCTGTGATCCATACTCTGTACAAGTTTAACTGAAAGTAATGTAAAATATTATGGAAAATGAGGATTATCTTTACAGCGAAAAAGGAGAAGCCTCGTCGCCATAAGAGTGAATGCCCCCTCCAGACTCAGAGGTGATGATTGCCTCATAATCACCGTTGTTGTGTAATGTTCTTTTAATGTGCCGGTATGCCTATGCATGTGGCTTAATAGCTCCCCTCTTAGGGTGTTATTAACATTTTTCCATTCCTTTTTGAACAAAATTGACTTATAAATAAAAACAATGTTCAATCGCTGCTTGTTGCTTGGCAGGTTAATTTCCAAATAATTGCTAGTTGTTCTAATGTATTGCTGCTTTTGGTAGCACTAGTGACTTCTGAGTGTGTAAGACCCATTAGTGTGATGTTGACGTAAAGTCAGTGTGAGTTTCTCTGGTTGAGAGTGTCAGTGCTGGTGTCAGTAAATGTTTAATGGCAGCCACCATGTACCTTGCTCTGGCTGAAGCTAATGTACCTTGCTCTGGCTGAAGCTAAGTGGGCGTGGTTAGTATTTGGATTGGAGACCTTGTGGGAAAACGATGTGCTGTTGGAAGTGGTTGTTGGTGGGCCAGTAGGGGGTGATTTTCTCGCCGTTGGAAGTGGTTGTTGGTGGGCCAGTAGGGGGTGATTTTCTCGCTGGTCAAATAAACCCAGATGCCCCAGTACAGTGATGGGGACACTGGGCTGTAGGAGACATTTTTTTCTTCCGGATGAGACGTTAAACCAAGTTTCTGACTAACTGAGGTCATTAAAGATCCACGCCTCAACTATTCAAATACAGAGCGGAACAAAAACAGAGAAACTTTAAGCAGCCCTGAATAAAGGGCGAGAAACAAGAAGAAAAAAAACTAGAAAAAGGAAATAAACATCTCGCTTCCAATAAGGAGAGCAGGTGGAGAGAGGTGGATAGGAAACAGCAAAAACAAAACTGTCTCGGCAGGAAAGAACGAAGAGACCAGAATGGAGAAAAGATTTCCTAAGCAAAGAATAGCACAGAAAGAAAGTCCCGCGTTACTCCAAAGCAAGCTGTCAAGCAAAGTGGTCTCCTTAAGTGCCTAGACCTATACCTTCCCGACTCTGAATTGTAAGCAACACAATACGGAAGTGCTGAAAGCCGGAAATGCAGAGCTTAAGTAGCGGACAGGTAACTAGGCACAGGTGAGACAGCTGAGTAGCCGGGAGAGTGAAAAGCCGGAACGGAGTGAAAAATATAAACGACAGCGCCCATCACGGTGCTCCGGAGGCGAACGACCGCAAGGGAAAAGACATGAATTGCCATCCATGAATAGAATTTCTTTTCCCCAATGATTATTTATTTTCATTGGCCTGAACTCGGACAAAAACAGCCATACACAAAAGCAAACATTTTCACAAATAGCCTTGATGCCAAATCACAGGCATGGAACATGGAGCAGTCTGGAAGTGGCCTTTTAGAAAGTTCACTGTTATGTCATAATGGGTCTGAGTAGAAAGGGGCGGAAAAGCAAGCTGTATGCAGGCTATTCTAATAGCTATTCACCCTGAATTAGCTAGCATTGGTGGCAACATGTTCCATTTGTTCTTATTTGCTATAGTATACAAAAATAATTACTTTGAGTGACATAGTCATGCGACTACTTTCACAACATGCCCCTACAATAGAACTTATAATATCATGTGAGGTAGGGCTGTTTCGGCCCACAGTTACACATATCAATCTTAATATCATGTTGCATTCACGACGCATGACATTCTGAATTCTGGGATCTCTTGAGAGAGCAACTGATATTGCAATGTCTTTCACCATGACCCTACAATGCAAACCAGCTGACCACTGCTGTCCATGAGCTTTCAATGCTAAGAAGCTAATTCTGCAGCATATTTAACAGTTGGATGCTGATGTTTCTTTCGAAATGGAACACTGCATGGAGCTGTGGCTCTCATTCATTTAAAACTCAATCACGTAGGGAGAGTCTTTGAGGGACATGTCACATCTGGGGTTTTTTTATGCCTTCTTTCATACATTTTTTATGTTCACACTAATCCTTTTGTTTTTCATTAATTAGTGAAAGTCAAAAGCTGGGCCATTTTCCATTGTTATTTAGGATCATAAGGTAATTTAGGTTTTAAACTGTGGGGTTACAGTGCACTTTTTATGAATTCTTTTTAAAAGACTTAACTTTTTTTTACTGATCATAATAAAACAAAACTACTAAAGCTTATTCAGCTTAATTAAAAAGGACAGCTTACCCCACCTCTCCAATGAACACAAAAGTAATCTTATTCACGTCTCTTTTGTGTCTCTTTCAATAGTTTTAAAGGGGATAAAAACCAGCCCTTGTAAATTTTAGTACAAAAGTGTAAGTTTTTGTGATGCTCTAAAATCTGATCAGCGGGAGATTGTGGTTTTACATATTCAGACTAAATAAAATAGTAATAACTGTAAAATTACCTAATATAACCTCTTAATGTATCTGTCTCAGTAACACAAACAACAGCGCATCATATATCACATGTTATTTGTATTGCTTAATCTGTGAATAAGCATAACCATTGGATATAATGCTACTACTACTACTACCAACTATTTATACTGTTAGTACTATTACGACTAAGGCTCATAATAATCATCATCATCATCATCATCATCATCATCATCATCATCATAATAATCATAATAATCATAATAATCATAATAATAATACCTTTATGATTTCTAGATTTCAGCTTCTGGGTTAGAGTGCTCATAAGTCATGGTACTTAATCTATCAATAATAATTGTCAATCAGGAACCAATGGGAGATCAATATGTGACGAGCAGAGCTGGATCTGTGTCGACACTGATCCTCCTCGCTCCTCAGTCAGAGAGGGGGCTCTGTCAGAATCGTGATTTTTCACAGTGCCCTGCATTGACACAAAGAGCGACTCGGTCAGAGCAAATCAGTCAACCGGCGCCGCCCAGCGATGTGATGGCAGTCAACCCCATCCCGACCACTCCGCTGCTCGCCGGCGTTCTTTTGCGACCCGGGAGATTACGGAGGACGCGAACGAGGGAGATAAAAGCCACGACTCCTTTCAGAAACGGCAAGATTAAAAAGGGCCTCCGGGGCACCGATACAGAGAGATTGCCAGCAGGGGAACAAAGGCCGGGAGGCTGGGATGGAAAGGTCAGCATGGCAGGAGGGGGAGGGGCGAGGGGAAGGGGCAGGTCGTTTAATTAAAAAGAGAGCACAGGGGCTTGCTCGCTCACAATGGCAGGACGGGCGATCTCTGAGCACAGAGATTATGTACAGTAATGAAACGTCTCCAAGGAGACAGAGAAAGGTGAGGAAGACCAGTTTGCTCAGGTGGAGATCCAGGGGCTCAACGCAGGACGTGTTTGAGATTTCTTTTCACATTGTTATTACGCCTTTTCTTATCAGTAACAAATTAATCAAAATTGAAATGGATTCAGACACTGACAGTTGTTTTTTGATTTTTTACCCTTTTATCTTAATTTATGGTAAAATGTTCCTCCATGGATTACTATTGCCTCCTTTACTTTCCTTAGTGCAAGGTAACCTCTATGATCAGTGGCGTCGTGCCCATTGAAACTTAGGGGTCACGTGCCCCCTCAGATTTTTTCATCCCACCCCCCGGTCCATGACAGGTTCAACCGCGCCCCCCCTCCCCACTTGACCGTGCATTGTTACTGCTGTAATTCTAATGCTGTCACTCTTAGTAATAGAGAAGAAACAAACCAAGAAAAAAGCACCCATATTTTCTTCATTAGAGTTTGTGTCCTATCAAAAATTTTGCAACCACATCAGTATCACAATATTTACAATATTTTGTAAGCAACCTTGGCGATATCACAACATTCTGTAAGCAAGCCCAGCGATATCACAATATTCTACAGTCGGCTTCAGCGGCACAATATCGCATTATATTATGTAAATGCCACACAATTATATGGCACTACCTCATGTTAACCTAGATGCTCCATCTCTTGTTGTTAATTTAGGAATGTGACAACCGTCTGGCTCGTGTCCCTTTGGCCTAGAATTGCCTCTCAGGGTCAGGGGTCACTAGGGGTTACTGATGCACTGGACACCAGTAGAGCGGCCTTGCTGAGTTAGACATGATTTGTGACAGTGTTTTTTCCGTGGGGAGGAACGGTAGAGGGGGCGAGGGGGGACTGAGGGCTGTGGTATTTTGTCTTGTTTTACAGGGCCTTGTCTGGCCGGGACGACCTTGCGAAACGCTGTGTATGTGAAAGCAGATGAATACCAGGGGAACCATCTGCAGGCCTCACACCACGCTAGGCCAGCATCAAACAATTTTCTCTCCCCCTTTTTTAAGTATAATTGGAAAGAAGAAAAAAAATTCTTCTCCACTCTACTGTGTCCCTCAATGTCAGGATGAAAGATGTTACTGTGGATTGGCTGGAAGTTTCCACTGTTTGTTTTGAATAGCAATATTAAAATAATATGAGAGTGTGTACTCATACGCTGATGGTTCCCTCTATCAGCAATCCTTCTATAATCATTAGAATCATTAGAATAACGGTGGGTAACTGCAAAATTCTGTCTGTGTTATAACACCTTAATCACATACTTAGTAATGTGCAATGACTATGCATGTCATCCACATGTTATTACACAGTAATTCATGTGGAACAATCTATGTCACAATCCGCTATATTATAAACACAGGCCGTATAGGTGTACAGTTGCTATGTGCACTACATGAGGTAAAAATGGAAAACATATCAGAGTAAATATATTGCTGCTGAAAACAGACAATAATGGCCTTGGATAAAATACTTGAAAAGATATATGTAATGCCTTTTGCTCCTCTCGAAGACCAACCGGGGGCACAAACACATCCAGGAGCCCTTGCACTTCAGAGTCTCTGAAAACCCTCAGTGCGCTGCCGCATTTTTAAGACGGGATAATGGATCCTTTAAAGAGTAGAGGGATCGCATAATTCCCCAGGCTGCAAACTGCAATAGGAGCACAGAGCAAAGAGCAAATATTTGGACTGTGCTGTCAGACCGGGTTAGTGCAGAGAAATCCGCGGATATATTTCGGCTCTGAGGGGGGAAAATAAAGGCAGGGGATGGGGATGCTAGAGGGGAGATGGAGTTTAATGGGTCTCTGTAAACTGGCTCTCTACACTAGAGTTACGTTAGTTAGGTCCCTTTGACTGTCTTATGTACGGTAAATATCATAGAGGAAACCGAAATGCCAGGGAAATATGCTTACAAATTTCTTTCATGTGTCGAATGAGTAAAAATCATTATCATATCAAAATGGAAAAGAAAAAAGACAGGAAGGAAAAAAGGAAGAAACGAAAATCTAGTCCCTTGAAAAAATAAGTCTATGAACAACCTTGATGCTGTCTATGGTCCCAAAGGAGCCCTGAACCATTTTACAAAAACTGGCTGCCAAAGCAGTGACTCCCTAATGAGATCTGGCAGAAGTAACAGCCAGCAGCTCCACATCAACCAAAATAAAAGTGTGGGTGTGAAGCTGAGTTAAAGCAAGTTTTTTTGGCTGTTACCTCATATTGTCATCTTTAGTTCGCCAGTGAAATAAATCGATGAATAAATTTCTCATAACAGTCTTGGTTAAAAAAGGATGAGGACCTCTGCACCATGTGTAAATTACCCTCCAATGTCTTTAATCAACACAGACAACAAAAAAGCAAAACAGCCTATTTCAAAGGAAAATTTAAGCACCAGTCTGACACGCACTCACTACATGTCTTAAAAATAAAAACAATGGCTCAGAAAAATTGCTATCCATGCAACATTTTGCTCCAACAAATCCAACACTCCAGAAACTGAGGAAAGACTTTGCTTTCCCAATAAACAGATGGATTAGTGTTATCGAAATTCCTAAAAATAAATAAATAAATAAAACCTTCTGCTATCGACCATGAAATATCCAGCAGAATATCTTTTCAGTGTCCTGTGATACAAAATCCCAAGCTTACAGAGACTAGGAAATGACAAATGTTTAATCTCCCAGCCAGAAAATGCACTTATGAGTCTCAAACCCACTCAGTAGTATCCAAACACAGTATCCTCAGTACTGCACATGCATTAAACATTAGGGAACCATGGTACACCACAATGTTATTTGCTGTAAAATGGTGATTTTGTTGTAAAGCAAGTGCAATTTATTATACATGTATTGTATGTATGCATGAAAAGAACATCAAACAGAGCACGATCATGATCCATATATGAGGGATAGAGGAGGCCAGCCACCTTCCCCCCTTTGGACCTCTCCCCATGCCCTGGAAAGGAATCTAACTATGGGGTAGAACTTTATGGCATAATCATGTGTCCCAGAACAGAAATCTTGCCCACGATATGCAAAAAGGAACACTGCAAAGGCATAATTCCATGGCATAATGTTACTGCTGTTGTAAGTGTACATTATAGAAGTGCCATACATTTTGAAACCACAGTGTTGCAGACCAATTATGGTACAGTGCATTACATTACATTCAGCAGATGTTGTTTTCCAGAGCCACAGAAACATAAGTGCATTCACCTAGTTGATATGAGCGACAGCGCCAGACCTGGCTAAAAGCATTCCTAGATCCGCGAGTATAGATGCAACATCACTAAAGCGCTATAGTGCAAGTTAACTAACCAAATAAAGAAGATAAAAAAGTATTCTGCTGTATTCATACTTAGTATGTTGTCATCCAGACTTAGGTTTTAAAAAAACAATAGCTGCAGCTGTCTCTCAAAATAGTGACATAAATAAAGACATTTTTCTTCCTTTGGAAAAAGGGAGAATATATTAATGTCTGTCCCTGCCAGATCAATCCCCTTGGGAGTGAATTTCTCCAAGATAACCCTACAAAGAGCACACATTTAATGCACACATTTAAAGAGCTTTTTATCTCAGGCATTTCCCAAGAGGCCAAAAAGCAGTTAAAAAAAACACATCTAGTCCAAATTTTTTTTTGCTCTCTGGTAAATTTTATCTTATATAATCTGTGTGCATCGATACTAAAAATATCATAGTCAGTAGCCACAGCCTTGTTATTCATAACGCGAAGAAACATTACTCTATGTCGTTAGCCTAGAAGGATTTGTACCGATTTAATTTAATCTTAGTCATTTTTACTTCCTTTTTTCTACTTATTTGTAATTTTGTGAATCTGTGTGTTTGTGTGGGTGTCTGCCTGTGTGCATGTCTATGTGTGTGTTTATAATCGAACAATACAAACTAAGGCTGGCAGAGAGTGTGTCCTAGCCCGGCTTTGTAAATCCACTATAGGTTGCATCTCTGCTAGCAGCATACTGGAACTTTAACCGCTGCCTCAGTATTGCAACTGACATATATTTTTTAATCTAACCCATTCATATGCAGCCCTGAATATTTCTATATGCTTCCCTGTCACTCTGTGTGTGACGCTGATTTCAGACACAGGAAACTAAGCCCCGGTTAGACAGTGGAATTTATTCAGCTTCAAGATGCCATGTTCATATGAGGTAGAACTGTCTTTCTCTGTGCATTTGTGTGTATAGCATTGCTGTGATGTTTGACTGTTTTCCGGGACATAAATGGAATATACTGTAATATATTGAAATAAAATATATTAGCAAGATATAGTAGCACTTCATAGTATATGGCAAAATACAATGATACAATCTGAAAGTGGCAATAATTTGTATATTTGCACCCATGTTGTGTTACATTAGTTTGATAATATATACAGCTCTGGAACAAATTAAGAGACTGCTGCAAAATGATCAGTTGCCTTGTTGTTATTTTGGTTCTGTACTCTAGCACTGAGTGAAATGGATAAATGGATAAATGGTTGAAGTGGAGACTGCAGAGGGTATTTTCATCCATATTGGATGAACCGTTTAGAAATTATAGAACCTTTTTGTACATAGTCCCCTCCATTTTTGATCTATGGGAATTAGGGGGTGGGTCTAGATTTCGCTGTACATTATGCTGGAACAATATGGAATACATGGTTGGTAAAATGGCTGTAAGTCATCAAGGGTTTTAGATATCAAACGAGCTTCAAACCATCACTCTGCTGCCAAATATGCAGTAGATATGGATGGATCACTTTAAGGTTTGTTTCTCCTGACAAATGTTCCTATTGAACTCTATGGAAAAATAAGTCAGGGGAAGAAACCCTTCAAGTTATCCATCCATATCTACTGCATATCTGGCAGCAGAGTGAAGGCTTGTTTGATACATCAGATCCTTGATGACTTAGGGCCATTTAGCGAACCATGTGTTCCATACTGTTCCAGTGTAATCTACGGCTAAATCTAGTCCTACCCCCCAATTCCCATAGAGATCCATTCAAATGCAGAGAGGTTATAGTATCACTTGTAGGAGTACCAGAAAATAAGATATCAAATGTATTCTGATATTGTTGGGTCACAGACATCAGGAAGTCATGGCATGCAAAGGATATGTGACCAAATATTAATATTCTACATTATGTTAAACTGTCCAATATTTTTTGATGCCCGAATGATGTAAAAAAGGTTCTATAATTTCTAACCCGTTCATCTGTTATAGATAAAAATAAATTTAATTAAAGCTGACAGTCTGCACTTGAACCTCATTGTCATTCAACCTCATTGTATCCTTTCAAACTCAAAGTGCTAGAGTACAGAACTTAAATAACAAAAAATGTGTCACTGTCCAATGAATTATGGTGCTCATTGTATTATATACACAAGCTCGCTGCGGAAAAATAGATTTATTGTCATATTTTCTGAAAAGTCAAGATATTTACAATATATTGCAATGTACTTTTCTGAACAGTTTATCTCAAACCTTATCTTTCCAGTGGTTGAAGCACCCATTAAATATACCTTACAAGAATCATTGGGTTGAGTGTATTCCCCCTAGTTTTGAAATATGAAGTATCGCCTAACAGAACAAAGTAACATTTTTCTATAAGGATAAGGTTGAGCACAAGTTCAGCCATCTTAATTCCAAACAGGTTTTGGAACAAAAGAACAAGATGCAAAAAATGAATCCCTCTGTTCTGACAAATGATACACTTTAAATTGCCTCTGCATTAAACACCTTTTTTTCTCCCATTATGATATCCAGAACTTTATAGCAGATTGTGACATGCTATTAAAGTTAGCGCATGGCTCAGAATCAGGCCCGGTGCCATCTGACCATGATAACTTTTCAAAGAAATTTAAACTAATAAGGCACTCTGTCTTTTGACAGCCGTTCCCGGCCAGCGACACATTATGATTAAGAAATTACATGGCTGCAGCATCCTACCTCCTTTACATTCCCCGGAGCTTTCAAAGCTTTCTTTGTGACACTGAATTTCACTTATCAGGGCTCAATCTATCACTTCTCACCAGCTGTGTAGAAATAGCATTTGAGAATTAAACTTATCCAAACTGCTGAGGAACACCGACTGACTTCTGATACAAATCACTTATATATTTGTATACATTTTTTTTTTTTTACTTGTATCAAATCAGGAGGTCTCTTGATATTAATAATCTGTTTTGAAAAAGACACCTGCCAAAACTTAATTTTGATGGCCCCAAACAAATGGTAGGAGAAAAGGTTGAACTTTGATTCCTGTACAAGATCTAGAGTCATTGATTCCTTTCAATGACTTGGGTTATCGATTTCTTTAAAAGATGTGGGTTATTGATTCCGTTAAATAATCTGAGGTTATTGATCCCTTTAAATGATCTAGGGTTAACTATATTTACCATGTCAATATGTGACCAAAGTTTTGAAATGGTTGTGACTAGGGCTTAGCGATACACAGCAATGATAATTACAAATGTTTTTTATGCATAATAATAATCATCAGCGGCATACAGTTGTATCGGCTTTCTTTCATCTTTTTTTTCTGTAATCATACCTAACATCTACACTGTTACACTATATCGAGTGTTCATAAGACAGCCAATCATCAGCACTGTCATGGATCATGCCTTTCTTTCCTTATCTCCGCGTTTTTTATTCTTTTTGTCTTTTACCAGTAATCTATCGGATTTTTCTATGTTCTGCTACGGGTTTTGCTTTCGCCTCTGTGATTAGTGAGTTCACCTCTCATGCATTTCCGCTCACTACTTAGACCCCGCTTCCTCCTTTTCTCGTCGCTTCCATGTTATTTCACGTAACATTCGAGCTGGTAAAAAGGTATAGGAGGTTGTGCCGCTATCGACCGCTTTGCTTCTCAACGCGGGACTTGTTAGCAGTACAATTTAGCAAAAGCAAAGTGAGCTTTTTCGCTCTTATTTCAGAGCAGAAATGTTCGTTTCTTTGTTTTCCACTTGTACCTACGAGTGCTCTCATCTAAGTTTTAGGTGTCTTTTGAGTTTTCTCCTTCCTTTCTTTTTGTTCGCTCCACAAACGGGAGTTAGATAAGTGTGACTGCTTATTTCTTTTGTTTTTCTCGGATATCGAGTTCCTCGTTTTTATCGCGAGGTTATTTGTGGTCTCCTTATTTCCCCCCGTCCACTATGGATTATTGTCCGTTTCAGTGGTGTTCATTTGAACACTTTAAGATTCCGCATCTATCGCATCTGGACCTCCAATATTTCTTCCGTGTCTCTGGCATAGAGATCCCCAACAAGCACGGCCTTGCAGCTTCCATGGCTATGTCCGAATCAGAGCCCTATTACATTACATTACATTCCAGTTATTTGGCAGACGCTTTTCTCCAAAGCGACATAAAATAAGTGCATATTGAAGATCATTGATACAACTACAAAGCAAATCCGACAAAGCACAACTTTTTTCCAATGTAGGAGCTATCCCTAGTAATGAACATAGAATACAGTCGGCTATACATTCTTAACTATTAAAATAGCAAAAAACACAAATAGAAAATAAAAGATAAACAGGAAGTACGTACTATATAATTGACCCTATATAGGTAGTTAGTCAAGGTGGAGTCTAAAAAAGTGCATTTTCAGACCACAATGGAACACAGACAGTGTTTCAGCTGAGCGCAGTGGAGTGGGGAGTTCGTTCCACCACTGGGGAGCTAGGGTGGAGAAGCTCCGCAGTCGGGACGAGCGAGAGCCGCTAACAGGAAGGGAGGGAAGTGCAAGTCGCGCAGTGGTCGAGCAGAAGCGTAGTGCTGGATCAAGTCCTGTAGGTAGGAAGGGCCTGACCTTTTGGCTGCATTGTAGGCCAGGGTCAAAACTTTGAACCTGATCCTGGCCACGACTGGCAGCCAGTGGAGTGACCTCAGCAGGGGGGTGACATGCAAGAACTTCGGGAGGTTGAACACAAGCCGAGCAGCCGCGTTCTGGACCAGTTGTAGGGGCAGTATGGCACAGGCTGGTAGGCCTGCGAGAAGAGAGTTGCAGTAGTTCAGATGCGAGGTGACCATGATCTGGACAAAGAGCTGAGTGGAGTAGGTGGTCAGGTACGACCGAATCCTCCTGATGTTGTACAGGAGGAACCTACAGGACCGTGCCGTTGCCCTGATGTGTTCTTGCTGGTCGTCCAGGATCACCCCCAGGTTCCTTGCAGAGCGAGAGGTGGTCACTATGGTTCCGTCGATGGTGATGGACAGGTCTAGAAGCGGGGAGGTCTTGTATGGCATGAAGAGCAGCTCAGACCCTATCTACTGCGTCCTGTCTTCTGTGTACAGTGCCCTGGCAGATGTGTGCTGTTTAATGTGCACTGTTTAGCCACGAGGTGCAGTACACAAAAAAATCCTCAATACTATAAAAATGTTTAAGTGTAGTAAGACATCCCACTCTTGCACGGCCATGTCACGTGTTGTTTCTGTTGTTTTGTTGTATCACATAAACTGTGATACACTGTCATGACCAGTAAATTAATTAAGTGATGCATATGGACTGCAGTATGTAGGCCCTATAGCAAATATCCTTTCCTGTAACCTTCTCTTGTTGCTGTCCCCAAGCCACAAAGGGCATCTGCTTGCTAATATCTATGGTAATATCTTCATTTTCCATGTGCTTTATTACTAACTGAAAAACACTGGCTCTCCTTATCAGAACCCAAGGTTAAAAATGATTAAACTCCCAACCCAGAATATGTCCAAGTGCATGCGCTGAGTTGTTCCGCATAAATCTAGCATTATTGAGCACCCTGTAAGCCACGCTTGTGAAAAATTGTCTTTAGGTTGAAGGAACAACTGCTTCTACTGTGGAATTTGAGTTTTGAGAGGCCATTTAGACTTCTATCTTAGTTGCCATGAACCCTTTTAGTGGAAAAAAGCCAATTTTTATGCTTTTTTTTGTTTTTTTTGTTTACCTTGCCAACACAATAGCCCATGTGAAATATTTTTTTTCTTAACATGCATGGGAGACATTCAAATGTGATGAGCAGTGATGGAAGCTAAATCAAAAAAAAAAATCTCCTTCAAAGGAACTTCATTGATTTTCTGCCAGTCTCTCTGCTCCCCCTTTCTGCCAATCCCTGCTCCTTCTGGATATGTTGGAATTTTTTTCTGCAAGATGCCGGTATTCCCATTCTTGTCAGAGGGGCAAAAGACAACTACACACAGTGTGAAGAGATTGGAATGGAGTTTTGTGATTTCACAAACCAAAGCTCAGGTCCAGATTTTACCTTCTAGGAATCCACGTGAACAGGGGCGCTTTAATGCACAGGCTTATATGGGCTGAAACCCAAAGCCTCGACTGATTATGTTGTAATTTGCCAGTGAGTGACTTATTCACTTGAAATACAGTTGTGGTCAAAGCAACTGTACATACTGTACATTACATACACTTTGGTTGAAGTCATTGAAACTCATTTTTAACCACTCTACAGATTTCATGTTAGCAAACTATAGTGTTGGCAAGTCAGATAGGACATCTACTTTGTGCATGACACAAGTAATGTTTTCAACAGTTGTTTACAGACAGATTATTTCATATTTAATTCACTACATCACAATTCTAGTGGGTCAGAAGTTTACATACACTATGTTGACTGTGCCGTTAATTTTTTTATATTTGGTCACATATCCTTTGGTTTTGCTGGCCATGACTTCCTGATGTCTGTGACCCAACAACATCAAAAGACTCTTGATATCTTATTTTCAGGTACTCTTACAAGCGATACTATAACGTCTCTGCATTTGCATGGATCTCTATGGGAATTGGGGGGTGAGACTAGATTTAGCTGTAAATTATGCTGGAACCGTATAGAATACATGATTGGTAAAATGGCTGTAAGTCATAAAGGTATCAAACGAGCCTCAAACCATCACTCTGCTGCCAGATATGCAGTAGATATGGATGGATCACTTTAAGGGTTGTTTCTCCTGACAAATTTTTCTATTGAACTCTATGGAAAAATAAGTCAGGAGAAGAAACCCTTCAAGTGAACCATCTATATCTATTGTATCTCTGGCAGCAGAGTGAACTATTAAATAATTCCACTGAATTAACAGATGAAAAAAACAAACAAGCCCTTTAAATATAAGATTGAATATAGCAAAAATATAAGGGCTAAATTCAATCAACATTTGTCCTTAACTTTGACGAGGAAAGTTTTTGTATTTTGTTTCAGAAAAGAAAAGAAAAAAGGAAAAGCGGGTTAATTTTTCATTGTGGTTGCTGCACTTGCCAAACTATGTTTATGAAGAAGAAGAAAGCATCACTTGCACTTAATTGTGAGACAAAGTTAATTAAATTGAATCCAGGCCAAAATTGTGTGTAAATAAGACAGTTTGCGAGCAAATTTTTTTTTCAGGACCCAACATTGCATTCTCAAACCACAAGGATTCTCAAGAGCAATTGCAGCTTGATTTAAATTCTGATTAAAAATGCAATTGAAGCATGACATTGAATTCTATGTAAATTTAATTACACAATGTGCATGCAATTTGAAGCAAAGCTGCACAGGCAGGAAGCAGTCAAGGTTCAAACGTAGTTTGTTGGTTGTCATTCTGAAAGCTTTATATGAATATACAATCAGTCCAACCAGTGGCCTTTGTCAATGCCGGCACTCTAAAACCCCAGTGTTCAATTTAATCTTTATTTTGAGTAAACCGATTGCCTTGAACCATCTGAGAAGGGCAAGTTCATTTTTCAAGTAGTCACTGGTTTAACCTACTGGTCTAAGTTAGACACTTTTGTTTACTTTTTGCAATTGAGAAAGACTACTCAATTAATTTAGTAAAATTTTCTGTTAATAAGTGGGAAAAAAACACTAAAAATACCTAGTTTAGATGTTACAGTGAAAAGGCAGATTTTTAAATGAAGAGTGAAAAAAAACAGCCAACTAACACTTTCTCTGGGTCCCTGAATAAAATGGATATAGTCTACTTTTTATACTTATACTATACTTTTACCAGAAAAAAATAAAAATAAATTTTGATCTTTGTCAAAACTCCACAAATTTGAAATGATGAAAATTAGCTGATGCGTTCACCATGGTCTAAACCATGTGGCCTGCAGCTTCACCAAGATAAACAAATAAAGTCCTCTGTATTTCAGGGCAGAGTCTGCCATGAAGATGTTGTGCCAGGGATGGAAAGATATATGGTAAATCATCTACAAACAAAAGTGGTCAGCAGCTGATGGTAGGGCCCTCCATAATCCTTACAAGGAGTTCTCAGTCGGCCGGTGTTTCCCTTTCTCTGCCTGGGAGAGGGGAGGGGTGAAGTGTCGTATCAGAATGTCTAGACTCTCTTAATAAGCTCGCTAATAATGATTATAATATTTAATAATGCAGGACACTCCAGCTGCCTGAATTAACATTTAGCGCGAACTCTCTCAGTTTGCAAAGTCTACCGGCAGATCCCTGGCTCTCGGTTGCTAAGGGCTGGCAGTCTTGGGACTGCTGAAAACAGGGTGATAAAATGGGGAAAGGGTGGGGGGGGGTTATGGTGCAAATATTGCTGAAATATTTAAACTAAGCCTACAAAGTGTGGATAAGTGAGAACAGCTGAATTAATTGAGTTAAGATGGAGCCAGTGCATGCAGGAACTGCAGAATGGGAATGAAATGCCGACTAAAAAAATGTACAAAGTACACTTTATTTTTTGTCTCACGCAGTAACACTGACTAGAGTACACTCTGTTACAGTGAATTTCACTCTGATAGAGTAAGTTTCGCTCTGATATAGTACATTTGACTGTGTGTATACATTTCACTCTGATATAATGTATACAGTCAAGCCAGAAAGTCTGCACACCCCTTTCACCTTCTCCACTTTTTATTACATTACAGACATATTCTACAATAGATTTAGTTCATTTTTGTCTCAAAATTCTACACAAAATAGCCCATAATGACAAAGTGAAAACATGTTTTTAGAAGTTTTTTCTCATTTACATAAGTATTCATACCCTTTGCTTTAACATATTTTTAAAGTATCATATTTAATATTTGGTCGCATATCCTTTGCATGCTGTTACTTCCTGGAGTCTGTGATCAATCAACATCAAAAGACTTTCGATATCTTATTTTCAGGTACTGTTACAAGCGATACTATAACCTCTCTGCGTTTGAACTGATCTCTATGAGAATTGGGGGGCGAGACTAGATTCAGCTGTAAATTACGCTGGTACAGTATGGAACACAATTACTGGCAAAATGGCTGTACATCATCAAGGGTCTAAGGTATCAAACGAGCCCCAAACCATCACTCTGCGGCCAGATATGGAGTAGATGTGGATGGATCCCTTTAAGGGTTGTTTCTCCTGACTTTTTTAGAGTTCTATAGAAAAATGAGTCAGGAGAAATAACCCTTGCAGTGATCCATCCACATCTACTCCATATCTGGCAACAGAGTGATGGTTTGGGGCTTGTTCGATAGCTCAGACCCTTGATGACTTACAGCCACTTAGCCAGCCATGTGTTCCATACTGTACCAGTGTCATTTACAGCTGAATCTAGTCTCACCCCCCAATTCCCATAGAGATCCATTCAAATGCAGAGAGCTTATAGTATCTCTTGTAACAGTACCTGGAAATAAGATATCGAGAGTCTTTTGATGTTGATGGGTCACAGACTTCAGGAAATAACAGCATGCAAAGGATATGTGACCAAATATTAAATATGATACTTTAAAAATATGTTAAAGCAAAGGTTATGAATAGTTATGTAAATTAAAAGTTTTAGATTTTTAATACATTTGCAAAAATTTCTAAAAACATGTTTTCACTTTCACAGACAAAAAAGGAACTCAATCTATTGTAGAATATGTCTGTAATGTAATAAAAAGTGGAGAAGGTGAAAGGGGTGTTCAGACTTTCCGGCTTGACTGTATATATATATACAGTATATATATGACTCTGATATTGTACATTTCACTCTCTCACAGAGCAATTAACTCTGACAGATTACATTTAATTTACAGTATATCTGGCTAACTCTGTTTGAGCTAAAGTAGCATGAGGCTGTGTCGGAACATTGTGCCGGCTTCTTGGAACAGCACACAAACACTTTTTTCACATGGTTTGTTTTTTTCAATTGGGGAAATAAAAAATATGAGGATGAAGTTAGTTTATAATTAGCTTCGTCTAACCTTTAAGAAGTGACAGCGAGTGTAAACAAGGGAGATGCTCTTTTCTCACCAGCAGATCCCGCCTGACATCGGGGCGTTGATCTGAACGCGCCGACCGAGCAAACGTGGCACTGAGCTTTCTGCTGCTGGCGCAGTTCAGATGGCATCCTCTCAACATTTCGGATGCCCCCTCTCTCCCTCTCTCCCTCCACCCCCCCCCCCCAACTCCCCACAACCAATCAACAAACCCACTCACCCCTGCAGAGGCTTTCAAACATCCACCCCTCTGAGATCCGTTAGTAAATTAGTGTTTTAAAAAGAAAAATGAAAAAAAAAAACACATTCAACTTCAAAGATGGTTCTCTTTTCTTTTCTGTCTTTCTGTCTTTTTTTTTTTTTGTCAGCAGCACTCGCTCCCCCTGCCTTTGGCGTGTCTTTTCTAAACAACGCCTCCTTCTCCCACAAACTCGTCAGACCGAGCGTCATTGGAGGCGCCCGGCCAAAAAAGTTTATTTTTTCTTCTGAACTGAAGGTTTTTGGAGTTGGTAGGAGGGTGTCGTGTATCTGGGGAAAGTTGACGATGGGGGGGGGGTTGGGGTTGCTGTCTTTAGCGACAGGCTGATTAATCCTGGATCCTTTTTTTTCTCATTCTCTCTCTCTCTCTCTCTCTTTCTCTCTCTCTTTTGCTTTCAAGCTTCCTCTTATAAGTGTAACAGGAACTAAATGGTTCGACACAATTCTATCAGAATGCTGCACTTCATGGACAGAGTTTTCTGAAGTTCTACATGGGTGGGGTGTGTGTGTGTGTGTGTGTGTGTGTGGGTTGTTGGGGGCTAGGGTGGGAGTATGGATAAGGTTAAAAGGGGTGTGGGGGGGGTCTTGGATTTCATATACTGGACCTGGGCTCAGGGAGGAAATAACCTAAAATGCATTTTTTATTGAAACGTTTAAGTGTATGAGTGCTAGGGAGACCGTTTGAACCCCTAAGCAAAGCACATCCCCTAAGCAAAGCACATCCCCTAAGCAAAGCACATCCCTAAGCAAAGTACATCCCCTAAGCAAACCACATTCCCTAAGCAAAGCACATCCCCTAAGCAAACCACATTCCCTCAGCAAAGCACATCCCCTAAGCAAACCACATTCCCTAAGCAAAGCACATCCCCTAAGCAAAGCACATCCCCTAAGCAAAGCACATCCCCTAAGCTAAGCAAAGTACATCCCCTAAGCAAACCACATTCCCTCAGCAAAGCACATCCCCTAAGCAAACCACATTCCCTAAGCAAAGCACATCCCCTAAGCAAACCACATCCCCTAAGCAAACCACATCCCCTAAGCAAAGTACATCCCCTAAGCAAAGCACATCCCCTAAGCAAACCACATCCCCTAAGCAAACCACATTCCCTAAGCAAAGCACATCCCCTAAGCAAACCACATTCCCTAAGCAAAGCACATCCCCTAAGCAAAGCACATCCCCTAAGCAAAGCACATCCCCTAAGCAAACCACATTCCCTAAGCAAAGCACATCCCCTAAGCAAACCACATTCCCTAAGCAAAACACATCCCCTAAGCAAACCACATCTCGTTATCCAAGCATACGCAGATACTTCCATTTGCCTTCTGAAAACAGGCTCCCAGGTTCACTTGAAGGAGTGCCCAACTTGTTCCTTTGTCCATAGCTGTCAGATTGGGCTGAAAGACTTCCCCTAGTGGCCAATGCACAAGTTGCAGGAATTCTATTTTTAGTGCACTTCTTCCAAAATACTAAAGCAGATTTGTTATATTAATTAAGGGATAATCCACTTTCCTGGAGCCAAACCACACAAGTTTAAAAAGTGACACAACAAAGCAAATTCTCAATTGATTTTCTTCTATTTGCGTGCGTATAGTCAAATCTATTTATAGACAGAAGAATCTATTATAGTACACACAAATCACAATTCTAATCCCGTTCATCAACTGCGGTTCCATTACCTTCTGGAGTGGAAGACCCTCTCGCTTCTTGCTTGTTTTGCCCTCGGTTAAACGCAAAACCTTCTTCCCCTTTTTGTAGTATTTCATCTAGTACAACATCGACGTTGCAATCATTTGGCCATCACACCCTACATGTATTCCAGATTATCGATTTTGCCACCGGTGCCAAAGCGGCCCTTTTTAATGTATGGCGGCGTGGAGAAAGCAGCAGTGGAGCATGTCGGTCGTCATGGAGAGGGGGGTCAGTTGACAGCAGGACTCGTCCATCAGTGCTTGTGATGCGCTGATTATGTTTTGGGGTTTTTTTGTGAAGGAGGGGGGGTTGGGCAGTTTTAAATGAATGAAAGTCCTGACCTGTGTATGCATATCCAGGGATTGATTTGCTGTAAGAATTATTCTCCAGCTGTCTGTTTGCGTATCAGAAGTCTCTCAGACAGACAGATTTCTGCAGGGTATGTATAATACATAAAAACAAACATTTATTTAAGGCTTTTCAACTGAATGGCTGTCAATAGAATGGGACTATGACTTGGTTCAGTCAACATTTGTCCTGAATTTTGACTTACAAATCAAGCTAGTTTTTGGTTCTTCACAACCCCTGGTTGGTGAGATGAGTGCTCATTAAAATGATTTGTGAATGAATCCATGCCCCGTGTGTGATTTATACACCATGTATGCTGGCTATCAGGTTGGGTAATAAATGTCCCTGCTGCCTTTCTGGATTGTCAAAAATAGTTAAACTGGGTAGAGGTGTTATTAAAAGAGCCTGCAGTCATATTCCTCCACATTCTGCTCTCTCTCTCTCTCTCTCTCTCTCTCTCTCTCTCTCTCTCTCTCTCTCTCTCTCTCTCTCTCTCTCTTTCTCTCTCTCTCTCTCTCTCTCTCTCTCTTGCTCTCTCTCTCTCTCTCTCTCTCTCTCTCTCTCTCTCTCTCTCTCTCTCTCTCTCTCTCTCTCTCCCCGCCCTAATCACAGGATAGGAGGCATCGCTGCATGGCTGACACATAAATAACAGATGAGGTCTGTGGTTGAAGAGATAAAAAGTGAGCGCTATGCTAATTGCCCATGATAGAAGCGTAACAGAGCAATCCTGCTTTTGTGATTGTGTAAAAAAATAAAATAATAATAAAGTAGGAGGCAGTGCTGTTGTGGTGCTGATTTTCTAAAATGCTGACAGCTGTATCGGAAGGCTGCTACTGGCCCTGCGAGTGGACACTTCTAGTGGGCTCTGCTAGTCAGCACTTCTAGTGGGCACTGCTAGTTGGCACTTCTAGTGGGCACTGCTAGTTGGCACTTCTAGTGGCCCTGCTAGTCGGCACTTCGGCTACTAGTGGGCATTCCTTGTGGGCATTGCTAGTGGGCACTGCTAGTGGCCCTGCTAGTTGACACTTCTAGTGGGCATTGCTAGTTGGCACTTCTAGTGGGCACTGCTAGTTGGCACTTCTAGTGGCCCTGCTAGTCGGCACTTCGGCTACTAGTGGGCATTCCTTGTGGGCATTGCTAGTGGGCACTGCTAGTGGCCCAGCTAGTTGACACTTCTAGTGGGCATTGCTAGTGGAAACTTCTAGTGGCCCTGCTAGTTGACACTTCTAGTGGGCATTGCTAGTGGGCACTGCTAGTGGCCCTGCTAGTTGACACTTCTAGTGGGCATTGCTAGTCGGCACTTCTAGCAGCCCTGCTAGTTGGCACTTCTAGTGGGCATTGCTAGTGGACACTGCTAGTGGCCCTGCTAGGTGGCCCTTTTTGTGGCCCTGCTAGTCGACACTTCTAGTGGGCATTGCAAGTGTCCCTGCTAGTTGGCACTTCAGTGAGCCCTGCTAGTGGCACTGTTAGTGCATCTTAATTGGGATGCATTCTGTGCCTCTTACAGGTAAGACACCATAGGGTTTGTATCCTTATTGAACTGTGCCAGAGGGCCTGTGCACCCGTCAAATACCATGGACTTTCATCCAGTTTTACAGTGCTTACAGCATTGGACAGTTATGATTTGGATTTTGGGAATCATGGGTTGCACATTTGAATTACTTATTACACAAGTTGCTCTCCATGACTGGCTTTGTTATTTTGCGCTACCAAAGAATATCACTCTCTTGAGGGTGATACCACTTAGACCTTTCATTCCTCTAATGTAACAAGAGCGAGATAAGTTCCTCTCAAGAGTTCTTATTCAGATCTGATGGTAAATTGGTTGTTATTGTTTTATGATAAGTCCTCAATCTATTTCCAGAATCCATTTATACATATTAGCCCACTTCTCAAGACAGAAGCTTATTCACCACTCTGAAGAGGGGTAGCTGATACAGTAAACAACTCCTTGATGAATATGTTTATTCTTCAGAAGTTTAGACCTTGGCCTGAATTGAGTAAACATTGGATCTTAAATTTTTTATGACTTTTGGTGTGTGTGTGTGTGTGTGTGTGTGTGTGTGCGTGTGCGTGCGTGCGTGCGTGTGTGTGTGCGCGTGCGTGCGTGTGCGTGTGTGCGTCCTTGAGCTTGTGTGAGTTTGAAAATCAAGGCATGCTCTGCTAACCTCTTATCAAAGGCTCATTGCTATGGCACCCTTCTCAAGTCCAGAAACAAGTGAATATCACTGGGCACACTGCTCCTTATGAAACTAGAGAATTAATTATGCTGATGTAAAACCTGTTGAGACATTAGGTAAGAATATGAACAGCTCACTGCTTAATACACTCTGAACATTGGCATTACATGTACTGTTAATTTCTGCAGAAAGGTATACTGCCCACAGTAAGCCATACTGCCCATGTGGTTAATGGCACAATAGTCCCATTATCCTGGTGGAGAAATAATTAACACCAGGTTTTTTAAGGCTGCAGACATTCCAAATACGGTCCAAATGGTTTTTGTCATTATAGAATTGTGAATTTAGTGCAGAGAGTATGATTTGAAACTCGAGTTTAACCTGGAGTTGTGAGACCTTGCAAACTATAAAGGACCATAGAGTAACCTGTGGCTGATTGGGAACTGTCAAAAAACCGTCAGGTTTAATGAAAATAGCGAGGCGGGTGCCAGCGTGAGCATTTCTCGCCGCCGCGAGGGTTTTCCGCTTCCTGACGTATCTCAGAACGACGCAGCCGTCAACGGCGCTTTCCTAATTTTCCGGTTTGCTTGCGAGCCGATGGGTCGATCCGAAGGGGACCTGACTTCACATTGACCTTTAATGGAAGCGGCACGTCGCTGGGAGCAACCGCGAGAGTCCTATCATTTTGTCAGTGGGACAGGATGGCGCAGAAAAAAAAAAGGGGGCGGGGGAACGTGCTTTTCTCCCTCGCTCCGTCCCAGGGATGTTCAGACGAAAAGCACCGCTCGGATTAGAGTGGGAGAGGAGACGTGCGGTGACAGTGAGAGGCGGTTTGGCGGTGGGGGTGAAGTCATGAGGGTATGTCATGAGGAGGAAGGGTCATGCCGGAATCTGACGAAGTGGGTGACAAGGGTCGGAGGAGATGGGGGGTGCAGTTTTCGTGTAGAAGGGTGCATGTGTCTGCTCTGGTGCAGCAAACAGAGACGAGAAATCAATATTCAGCAACATAAAGAGAGAGACGGGAAATGCTCCAGATGCATACGGGTCTACAAGGGGAAAACCAGACAGGTACATCACGAAAAATCAAAGCCATACCTGGTGCATTTTGCTTTAAAGTTGTGCCAGCAGTACAAACCTCAGTTTCATGCTTTTTAGTACACATTGCATTCAAACTGAAATGTTGTATTTCCATCAGTGCAATATGACATTAGTGAAACATCCACTCCCTCCACCTTCTCTAACAGTGACGTGAGGTGTCCCCTTGAATCGTGTGTGTGGTTGACGATACATATAATTGTTCTTGTGCTGAAATACACATTTCAATAAACATTTTGGTTTGATTCAGAAACGAGTGAGGTGACCTCTTGGTCCGAGCAAATATCTAAGTAATCGCAGGCTAAAACCTCCTTTGTGCAGCGAAGACCTCGTAAAGGAATCAAAGAAGCCAACGTGTAATTTTGTTAACAAAAAAATAAAAGTTCCAAGGGTGATTTATGGCCTTGAATTTCATAAACTGGTTGATGCTGGTCGATAAGTCATCTTGAGACGTATTTTGCAGATTTTTGGAATCGCTCAAGTGCTTGTGACTTAAAAGAAATCTTGCTACAGGAAAGCTTTGGGTCTCTTTCTGCACCTCATTTTTTATAAAAACATAGAAGGGGGCTTGACTATGATTTAGAGGGTGATATTAGGCTGGGTGTAAGCATGGGGAGATGGAATAGCTTCTTGAGGCCTGAGGGTGGAACTTTTATGAGACTTTCATTGCAGGAGCTACATTAAGCTATCTGGTATTCCCACATACCCCTCTCTCTCTCTCTCTCTCTCTCTCTCTCTCTCTCTCTCTCTCTCTCTCTTTCCATTTTTGACCTACTATTCCCCTCCCTGCTTTTTTCTCCTCCTCCTCTCCTTCTCGCTCACACTTTTTCATTTTTCTTTGACCTACTCTCCCTCACTTTCCATCTCCACCTTTCTTCTGTTTTAACTCTTCACTCTCTCACTCTCTATCTCTGTCATTTATCTTCCCCTTTCTGTGCGTTGGCCCGTTTTTCACTTTTTCTCTCTGTATTTATCTTAAACATTCCTTTTCCATTCCCATCATGCATTTCACCAGCATTAAAACAAATTAAGAATTTAATAAATGAGAGAAATTGGGCAAGCTTTATGTTCTCTGTGTGTGTGTGTGCGTGGGGGGGGGGTGCGGGTTCAACTACCTGCTCTTCAGTATGTTTTGCGTCTTCTCCCAGGCCTCCCACAGTGGTCAGTGTCTGAATTTCACTTTGCTGTAATGAGACTGAAGCCCACCCGAGCCCCCCCTCCCTCTTTTTGAAATGTTATACATCAGGAAGTCAGCAAGAGGCAACAGTTTAAATTCCAACCGATGGCTGCAATAACTTCCACTGACAGTATTTCATTACAGTTTTTCAAGGCTGCCAGCAGGGGTCATTCTGTATTTCAGGACTTATTTTAACCCTTAAATATTAAGTTAATATGACTTTGGTTTTAAAAGTAATTTGCAAACAATTCAGAAGCAGGCTGAAAATGAATGAAAGGTTTTTAAGAAGTTGGCGAAAATACATAATTGTTGCATGCTCAGTTGCATGCTTAGTCTCTGCACTCAGATTTGCTAAAATGTGCTTAGTATTGTTGATATTTAACAGTTAAAAGCAACATGGTCACTTCTTGACAAAGGTCATGTCAACCATGTATTGCTCCATTTGAATCTTTTTAAATATTTCAAAAGAATAAGTCTTCAAAAATGGTGCATACATGCAGGACTTGTTTGACAGATAGTCTGTAACAGGGTTGTTAAGTATGAACAGGCCAATGAAGTGTGATCGAAAAATATATCAAATCAAATGTTATTCTTGGCTCAACCATTAGACAAGCCTGGAGAAATTGGATGGGGGGTTCAGGGTGGAGAAAATCCATCCAAAACAGATTATGGTGGTAAGGAAAATAAATATATGAAAATACAGCTTGACAAATTTATCTCATTTTTTTGTTTTATTTACTTTTGATGCGTCTGAGGTTTCAGCAGAAACCATGTATTAATTTGAAACATATATGCTATTCATACATTTTAAGAATTGCCAAATGTTTAAGCTTTTCAGAGTGTTATTACTGTGATCCATTATTTTAAAAACTGCACTCAATGAAATAACTAAAGAGTGACAGCTGCAAACTATAACAAGAAATACAAACTTGTTAGAATTAACTTTTCTATAAATTTATTTGAAGGATTTGGGGAAATGCATGAGGGAAAATTCTAATCTTTATAGAGTGGTTTTTGGTGTTCCCCACGGGTTTGTATGTGAAGCCCTCTGATTTGGCAGGGTACAATACAGGCAATCTCATGTGTATCTACTGCAGGTCTCATCTCTAAAACACAAAGACGTAGGAATTTTTTAAAAATCGCAAGATAGACAAATAGTTTCTTTTTAATGAACGCAAAAGTGTTTCTTCCTGCCGTTTTACCAACCGGGTCTCTGAAGTCACCTCTTGGCAAAGATGTAAAAACCACCGTTGACATATCTCAATAAATAGCGCAATATTTAATTTTTTTATTTAAATAAAATATATTTGGTTTGCTGGCTTGGTTTTATTTTATAATTTTTTTAGCTGCTCTTTGATGTACGGAACGATAGTTTGGAGGTGGGAAAAGTAGGGGGCTCTGGAGCTTCTGGGCCATAAACATTGCCTGGAGTAACCTTGGTTTTTTTTTACCTAAAAAAATGGACCGCCCCTTCTAGGCAGAAGTATGCCAAGGCTCTGATGTTTGTGGGCATTTAATTTTGTTCAGCGTCTTTACTCCAAGGAGCCCTGCTTGGCAGTGGTATATCTCTCTAATGATTCTAAATGCATTAACATTTTTCCAGCATAGGACGTGCTTAACATGCAAATACCAGTTTGTGCTCATTGTTATTTGTTCATATGTCCGCGGAGATGTGCGGAGATTGAATACTCTCAGTTTGGGTGAAAGAGAAACTCCCAGTTGTCAGCAGCTGTCTTCTTTAGGTGATCCCAAAGTCCCAGATCATAAACAGCCAAAACACAAAGCCACAAGAGTGTGTGTGTGTCCACACGTGTGTGTGTGTGTGTGTGTGTGTCCACGCGTGTGAGCGCATGACATGAGTGTGAATGTTTTCAGCCATAATTTGGTGTGATTTTCTGTGCATCTGTTGTATGCAAAAACAAAAACAAAAATGTGGGGCAAAAATGCTTTGTCAGGGAAGGGAGCACTACTGTATCCGGTAGCCTGCAGTCGCTCATTTCTGCTCTTGGATAGAAAATGTACTGACCTTGAACTGTACAGAACTATACCTCACTTCTGTGAAGACTTGGCACATTATCTTTTTTGTGTTCTTCTTTCTGCTCTAGACTTGACTGTCAGATCTTCAGTCTTAGTATCCCATCACAGTTCTGGTGTCTGCGGTTTCCAGTCACCCGATGGTGGACAAATACTAAGTTTTGGTTGAACGTGAGGCGCATTTCTTCATTAATGGTTAGAGACATCACTCTGGTGCGATACAGGAGTCTATTTGCTTTCCGCCTTTTGAAAGAAATATATACTTTCTATCTGTCATTACAATTCTTAACTTTTCCATCGTGTGATTCAGGCTGCTGACTCTGGAAGTGCTGGTAAGAGAGATTTAATTAAAAGCAGATGCTTCACACCAAAGTAAATCTCAATAATTGCAATAGAAGAATGCGTGGAATGAGAGGGAACATATGTGACAACCGTCATCTGGAGGAGGTTCATTTCTAACCACAAGGCCAGCAAATTTGTCTTCAAGAGCATTCCTGCAGATTAAGATTTAGAGATGTTTTCTTAATTCCATTCCGATTAAAATAGTTAAAATATATTTTGGCCATATTTAGGATGTACCTAAAAAGCAGAGAAAGTAGACGACGCCTGCTAGCATCTTTCAATTATGTTTTCCCATTCTTAATACTGCTAAAACTGCTATGCGACAACGTGTTATGGCACGCGTTATAATGTATTATGTATGATGATCACAGCTTTATACATGTGTATATAAGGTAGTAGTTATGTGATGCTTTATGCATGAATTATGCATGCTTTATGTAGGTAGGCTTTATGTAGGCTTGCTATACCTTGTGACCAGAAATTGCATTCAATTAAAAATGCATTCATTCATTTCACATTAGCCAGAAGACTTTTTTTTTTTTTTCCTTTCATAATTTATTTTTTTCTTTAAAAATATATTAATAGAGATGATAAAGGTCAGAAAGTTAATAAAAAAAAATGTGAGCCGCCGCCTGGCTCCGATGATGGACGACACCCCGACGCCGGCCCGGCTCGCGTGTCGGCACTAAACACCTCTAAAAATGTGTGGGCGCATGGGCACCCCTCCGCCTCGCACCTCGTGCTCCCACATACATCATCTTAATGAAAATCTGATGCAAATTCGCTAATTAAAGCCCCGGATCACCGCCGGTGTGTATTTATACCCTCGCACCCTCGAACGCCTGCTTAATCAAGATTAGAGGCAAAACGGCAAACATTTTATTATCGTTGTTTTTTTAAAAATATTGTTCCTTACTTACTTTCTGTCATTTATTTTTTGCCCTCTTTATGTAAAAGAATGTAAAGTTGTCATTATGTTTTTTTTTTTTCAATTGTGCAGGTTTTTAACATGGAACAAACACAAAAAAAAACTGTTGCGTATTAGGAGTAATCAGTGACTCCTCAACGGCAGCAAGGCATTCTGGGAGGGAAGTGGGCTGGGCAGAGGTTTGGGGTGGAGATGGGGGGTGGTGTGTGTGTGTTTTGGGTGGGCGGGGGTTAGATGGAGTTGAGTACCCATGATTAGACAGCGATACTTTAAGGGACAAGGGATTGGCAAAGATTAAGCGTAATGCTCTGGGCTAAAATGAGCTGGAAAAACAACAAAGAATCAATCAAGCTGAAAGGGCTAATCTCTGTTGAGTAGGAGTTGGGGGGGTGGGGGGGGGGGTTGACGGGGTTCTCAAAACCATATAAAAACGTATGTTTTTCTCAGTGCTGAGGCATGTACTACTCTGGCTCAATGACTTCCAAAAACACACGACACAGTGAGACGTGCAGTGCTCTATGTAGGGTGCCTGATTCTCGGGTCGTAATATGTGAAGCTCTCGCACCAAGCTCTCCACACGGGAGGGTGTTCAATCCTCACCGTGGGACTTTCTCGGCTATACTCCCTTCTCTATGGGCTACCCTCTCTGCTGTATACCGATCTGGATAAATTCTTAAAAAAATGCAAAAGGAGGGGGGGGGGGGGGGGGCGACTTTTCTTCTCTAAAAAATAAAAAATAAAAAACATGACTCCATGACGTGTTATTTAGAATGTATTCATTAAAGCACTTAGAAAAGTCTTCATTAATGTGAGCCATGAGCCTTATCTCTCAGGAGCTATGCAAAACAACAAAGAAAGTAACTTTAAAATGTTGATGGCTCTATATACAGCCTAAATTAGGCACTCAAAGTAAATTGAGGAAAATTAGTATTTCAAACTAATATTTATAATGGCAGTATGCGCTGCTGTTACTTTGATTTCATTCCTCAGTGTGGCCAACTACAGTCATTTAAAATATAATAGTTTTGTTGTTTTTAAATAAAATCTGGAATTATAATGATGTTAAAATTTTAAATAAGCTCACCACGCATTATGTCTGACACCCCACACATGAGTCACATTGGCGGTTACCACATGAGCAGGTAGATCTGGTGTTAAAGACATCGTGGTGCATTGGGTGGTGAATGTTGACTCACCTACCGCACACACAAGCAGTGACAGGGGTTCCCGTCGCCACGCTGGCGCACGTATCCATCCATTTCCACAGTGTCAGGATCGTCAAATTGGAATGTTTCTGCTTCAGTGGTAGAAGATGGAATGTTCACATTTAAGAACACTGATGGCCTGGTGGATCTATTGAATGTGTGGTTGCCATGCCGTTGGAATGTCATTAGAGATCATTAACTTCAGGATTTGTTTACTCTTTCTAAATTTGTAGCAGAAATCATGTGTGGCTATACTTAGAACATATATGCTGACCTTCATTACGAACTAACATCAGTGTTGGAGATAACCCAAAAAGATACGTATTTTGACAAACTATGCACTGATAATGCATGTCCAAACACGTACAAGTGTGAGAAATCCGGTGGGATGGGGTAAGTGGTGAGACAGAGAAAGCGTTTAATTAAAGCAGAAAATGAAATGCGTTGGAGGTGACATTATCGAGTTCTGTCTCATTGGATATTCCTGAGTCAAAAGTCATTAAAAAGGCCGCCCACCACCGGAACAAAATAGTTTCGCTCAAAACCAGTACCACAATTGCAATTTCTTTTGTGTGTACAAAGATCTCATGAACACTTTTTTGATAGTCCAAATTTCTTCCTGACCACTGCATATTGCCGACCAACCAAACAAAGTTAGCATGTTGCAGTGGTATGATAGAGTATATTTGTGTTTGTACTGAACACTGTGTTTGGTCATGTTTATATAATAAGGTTAAAACACACACGAGTGCATTCCTTTTAACATTAGAATTTCCATACAGAAAAAACAATAAGCAATAAAAAAGTGCATTAGTTCTGCATAGATAATTTGAAAAAATGCTTATTCACACTGGTATTAAGATTGTTTTGGGTGCTTGGATAACATACATTTATTTATCTTGTTTTATTTTTCTGAGATCAGGCATTTTGTCTGACCTACTTGAGACGCAACCCAACCCCCCCCACCCACAAAAAAAACTGTTTGTTCTTACATTGCTGACATGCTCAGTAACGTCCATCCAATGTGAACTGGCATCTCAGTGAACTTTACTGACATAGACCGTTTTGCCGGGAACATCCGTGTTGAAACAATTTTCTCGCACTGAGGAAGACAGAGGCAGGCGGAAGGATGGAGGCTTTCGCTGGCATATCTGACATTTATTTCTGTCAGAAGAAGACAGGGTCGACATGTGCCTTGGAAAGTTTCCTGAGAGAACAAGACAAAATGAGTTTAAAGACTACGGGCTAGGCAAACAGCAGTGCTCCTGATACACCATCCATTCTTCACCATCAAATAATGTTCATTTTATTTTAGCTTAATCTTAGTGAGTAAATGATTTAGCTATTTATTATACTAGTTTGCAATGGGAGAAATTTGATACATTAGTAACTCACAGAGCTCTCGATTTCCACTCTCGTTTCCATCTATCAAAATGATATGATGTACACGAGCATGTATAATATATATTTCAGAATATGTGATGAAAACTCACAGCTGCAGTTGCTGAGAAGTGACATGGTAAAAATGAGGTGGGAGGTCATCGCATTCCAGAATATCAAATCAAATTATTGAAAAATTCATAAATAAATAAAACTCTGATGAATCCCACACATATGCTAATCTTGCATAAATCATACTGAATCGGCTTTAACCTCAACAATACTTTTTAAATAAAGACTTAAAAATCCATCTGAAATCTGTGGAATCAGGTAGGAGAATATATATTTTTTTTTTTACCTTAATAGATCAAATTTAAGTATATGCTGGCCCGTTAACAAATATACTATAAATATGAAACTTCTTTTTTTTTTTTTAATGTGTTCCACATTAATCCATGTGCATCCACTTTTGCAGCATAGTACTTTTCTAATAACCTAATTTTCCCACAGAAAAGATGTCATTGGTCTTCTCTATGTTCAGTACAGAAAGGGCAGAGGAATCGGAATGCTGTCGGTAAGGAGTGACAGAGTGACAAGGCAGAAGTTTCGCGCCGAACACGCTTGGCGGAATCTTGACATGACTACCGCTGAGCCAATGCAGTATTCACTGAATATAAATATATTTTTCGTTTTTCATTCGTTTTTCATTCGTTTTTTCCCCCCTTTGGCACTGGGCCCAGCATACGTCAAGCGGACACTGCACGAAGACTAATATGGATTGTATTCCAACAGGTTTGGCACTAAACTAATAAAAATAATATAAATATCACACAGCCTCCCTTCATCAGCGTTCTTATTATGATTTATTTGCATTTCATCTCCCTGTGGATGAGAACCGAACTTCAGCGTTGGAGGTGCTGTATGTGTTCAGTGTGCGGACAGCTGGCAGAGTTGCTCTTACAGAGGGTAAGACATGCAAGTGGTACTTTTCAGAGGCAAATAACACACATTTTCAGAACAAGGGGATTTATACTCAGATAATGAAGGGTTTTGGTTCCAACAAACACTCACAGAACCACAGTTAACATTTTAACACTTTTTTTTTAAGTTACAGGAATTGCCGAATGTCTCACTTTGAGAGGGCAGACCCAGGGAAAACTGGTGATGTAGGACACGGACAGAAATAAAGTCCTGTTGGTGGTTGAGAATTCTGCAGGCTGGCACAGAACTGACTGTGACAGCACACAGGAAGGGTTTCAGTCAGAAGAGTAATGCGCTATTTAGCCATAGGCCAGAACTGACTGTGACAGCACACAGGAAGGGTTTCAGTCAGAAGAGTAATGCGCTATTTAGCCATAGGCCAGAACTGACTGTGACAGCACACAGGAAGGGTTTCAGTCAGAAGAGTAATGCGCTATTTAGCCATAGGCCAGAACTGACTGTGACAGCACACAGGAAGGGTTTCAGTCAGAAGAGTAATGCGCTATTTAGCCATAGGCTGAATCCCATTCTCTGGAGTCGGAGACTTGTGGACTCAACTAGGACTCAACTAGGACTCAACTAGGACTCAACTAGGACTCAACGGCGCGTTCTCGTCAAGTCCACGAGTGCTTAGAGCTGACCCATTGTGAAAACAGTATTTCTGGCTGTGCTGTTAAGCAGACTTTTCACACCCTCTACCCACCCTTTTTGCAAGTCCACATCAAAGCAGACTTACCTGGCCCCCGGAAGTATGCCATTAAAATCTGAAAGTCCAGAGGGCTCAGTTTGGGATTCAGCCATAGTATAACCCAGGTAGCGTGTGTGGCAATCACAGAGAGTATAGACCAGGGGCCACATGTATAAAACTCTGAGTAAAATAACGCTTAAAAGAACGCTCAGGGTGAAAGTCGGAAATCAGCTTAAAAAAAAGGTTTGCATTTTTTACCTCTGCCTTTCTGTCACGGTGTCGCCATATCGCACAGACTACAAAAATATTATACATATACCTGTGGCCCCAGGTGTGTAAAACTCCAGTCCTGGAGGGTCGCCAGTGTCTGCAGGTATTTCTGGGTTTTTTTCAATTAGCAGCCAATTATGGGCTTGGGAACAAGATGTGTGGACTCTTTAGTCAATCAATGACTTAAATTAATCACTCATGCTGAAACACACCAGAAACCAGCAGACAGTGCGGCCCTCCAGGACTGGAGTTTGACACCCCTGCTATAGATTAAATGGTCACCTCCAGCATTCTGCCACTCCACTCTACTCCCTAACAACATAAGGCTCTGTTTGGTAACAAGAGTTCCCAGTGGTATATTGCAGTTTATGTTTTTTCATGCAAATTCATGAATATTCATGAAAAAGCAGAACATCAATTGCCACAGTACTGTATTTTGGCCACACCCCTTCATAAATATTAATACTATATATATATATATATACAATTGGAACATTCCAGCTTCAGCGGTTGGGAGACATTATCCTCGATTTTAAGAATTTATCTATACTCTCTCCAACAACTGAAAAATACTATCCAAATACTATCCAAAACAGCAACAAAAATATGTCTCAGCATCACTCTCAGTCCTGCTGGTAAACCCCACAAGAATACTTCAGAATAACTCAAATAAAATAATTTACCAGAGGTGGAAAAGGCGTCTGAATTTAGGCAAGGCATAGGGGGAATAGTGTTAATTAGACATACAAACCACCGCCAAGCAGGTTTGCTAATGCGCAGGCAGTGTGGCATAGGTCACCAGGGTGCCCTGCAGTCATCAGCTTGTGTTTCAAAATCAAATAAAGCTACTAGCTAGCATTATCTACAGATGTAAAAACATGGTTAAGTGATTGGGGATATGACAGCTCTCAAGTACTGTTGAAAGTGTGACGTGAGGGATTGTGGGTAAAAGAGAACAGTGGAGCTCGAGAAAATGTTCCCTGTCCAATGAGACACATTAAATGGGTCCAAATTTAAATGGAAAACATAATAGCTTCAATTCACTATTACAGACATCATGCTGATTCAAATCTACTCAATTGCTTTAATGGAGGAAGGGGTAAACAAATGTAAATCATAAAAAGAAAATATTTTTTCCTGCCAAATCTTCTTTGCGGTCAGGGACTAATGATCACATCAATCTTCATCTTTTTCACCAAGTGTCTTCTAGCTTCTGACCATAAAGAGAGCGCTGTCAATCATTTGGAAATCTGTCATTAAAGTCTGACAGGACCTTTCTGAGTGATGTCACGTTCCGGGTAATGGGTAATATTGGCTAATATATTTCTTTCTCGGTTTGACTGGTATTTTTAATGTAATTTCCCTCCATATTTTTTTTTATATCAGGTTGGTAATTCCGAGAATACAAATCTATTGGGTGTTTTTTTTAAAATATGTGTGACAATAAAAAAAAACATTAATATCTCATATTGTATTTGTTGAATGAAATGACAACATAACACAATTAAAAATTTATACAATATAGAATAGCCTCCAGCCTCTGTATGATTGTACTCCTGTGATTGTATTTCTGTGTGTGTATGTGTGTGTGCGTGTGCGCACGTGCGTGTGTGTGTGCGTGTGTGTTGTACTTGACAAGAGCATGCATGTGGGAGTAATTGGGTAGGACAGCTGTTTGAAATAAGTGCAAAACTACAGTTGCTGTTGCACAGGCAAATGAATAAGATGGTAAGCTCGCTATTCCTCCGAGAGAGAAAGCATGCAATAACGTGAGTGACTGTATCATTAATGAGGATTGGTTAAACAAGGAAAGAGAAAAGAGAGAGAACACTCTTCCTCTAGGGGGTGCCTAGAGCTAGTGCATGAAAAATAAATGTATAAATAAATATCTAACTTTACAACCACCATTTAAAATGCATATTTATTTGAATCTCAAAATCAATTGTAGGGTTCCTGGGACAAAGTCAATAAGGATTTGATGGGCATCTTTATGAAAGTGTTAAGACATACATATCAAGCACACATCTGGTCAATGGCCTTTGAAAAGCTGATTTATAAATATTCAGTGCAAGCAGCCAAAAGCTTAGCCTTGGATTTATTTTCTCATTAAAAAAAACAACCAGTGTAGATTTACCTTCCCTCCATTAAATAGTAGAATTGGAGGATTTAACAACGTCCAAGAATGCATATGGGGGATTTCAGTCTGTGTGTTTGCCTAATGAGATTCCTTTCCTGTCCTTGTACACAGAGGCAGATAAGAAAACACAACAAAGTGACCAGAATGACCACTAATTCAATCAGTTTATTTCCAGGGCCTGAGCTCAGAGAGCGAAGCGGACGTCAGACGCAGTGTACGGCTCCACCGTGAAACGCGCCTATTTTTCAAAACCTTATCTGCGTCTGCCGAGATCGGCCTCTGCGAGCGTGTTTCTCGCCGGGTCGATAAAGATCTGGAATGCACAGGCGGCTCGCGTTTGTCCGAGAAGTCGCCATGCCGACGTGACGGATTTTTCAAAGCCCTCCCCCTGGCGCGTAGCTGAAGTTATCGCGGCTTAGTCGCCCTCCGCTACCTCGCCCGCCGTGATTCATCACCACGCGATATCTGATCGGCATTCCGCTCCGGGCGCGAGCCGCGTTTGGGATTACCGCGGAGACGGAGGGACCGGAAAAAGCGGCGACGGTAGCCCTCACCCTCGCTGATAACCTAGGCTTGTTGTGATTGGCCCACGACAAGAGCCCAAGTCCCTGTCTTTTTCCTGCGCGTGCCGTGGGGATTTGGGCTGGCAGTCCTGACTGAGCAGCTAAAGGATGCTGTCCTGATTTTCCCCTCAATATGACAACATCTCACACATCACAGGGCATGAAGCTAGCGCTGCTAGGCCTGCTTCTCAAAGAGATCCCAGAGAAACAAGCATTCCATAAAGGTAAACATCAGGGAGACTGTGGTGCTGTCTGTAGGGCGACTGACTGTCAACCCGTATACCAATCCACCCATGCAGACTGGGATTAAACTCTGTACTGTGATCCCACCACTCTACCTGTAACCCTCTCTGCTTTCCTCCTGTCTGAATACATTGATGATAATACACAAGGACGGTCTACTGTCTTCTGTAATTTCAAAATAGAAAAAGGTAAACATCTAACACTCATGACTCTAACACAGATAATATGTCATTCAAGCAAAAGTCATGGTAAACAACAAACTCTTAAGTAGTAACCATTAGCATTTAACATGGTTACTGTTTATCATTTTAGGATCAGCAATGGTAAATATATAACTTAAGTATAAAGCCATACATATTGAAGTGATTGATGTAAATAGGTAAACACAAATATTACAACACACATAGGGTAGTAACAAATAGGGTTCCCTTAAGTACCAAGAATGATAATGTTTGTTTACCATGTAGACCAGTGGTCCCCGACCCTGCTCCTGGAGTTCTGCCATCCTGTAGGTTTTCATTTCAACCCTAATTTGGAACACCTGATTCTATTAATTAGTAGCTGAGATCTCTAGCTGTTGAATGAGGTGTGCTGTGTTCGGGTTGGAGTGAAACCTGCAGGATGGTAGATCTCCAGGAACAGGGTTGGTGGACCCCTGATGTAGTCAGATAAAAGTCTATGGAGTATTATTTATAGTAAACATCTGCCTGTCCATTACATTTCAAGCTTGATAAACATCAATCAATCAAGACCTGTTTCAAAAGTACCAAAGACTAAAAAGCTGTCAAGTCAATTTATTTAGTTTACTAAGCAGATGTGGATACTAAAATGAATACAATCTGTCTGACATTTACCATTATGCCCACTTTAGCAGGAAGTGATGTAAAATGGAAGGCAACAGTGGTTGGTGTGTTTTTATTCACACGTCGCCTTCTCAACTCGAGAATCCTTCAAAACAGAGTTGAGCTCATTCTGTAGGCATTCCTCAGGAATTAGCTTCCAAAAGATGGATAGAGTGTCAAAGAATAAAATGGAAAGTAGGGAATGACAATAAAGAGGCTCTCACCATCAGGGTTCCATCAAAAGTAAATCATTACTCAACGTCATGATATTGTTCATGTGTGTCTACTTCACATGCAATATTTACACAAGGTGGAATATCAAATCTCAAAATTGAGGTGTGGAGGTCACTGAAAATTGGAGGCTGCTGTGTCATGTACAGTATGTTTAAAAATTATGAAATATGTAGCTATTCAACCGAATGCAATAGTCTTTTTTTGAGGTCAGAGGATACAAGCTTGAATGGCACGTGACTGTATTCGACAGCATGCTTTATTTGCAGGGAGTGAGCAGACAGATTCGGTGGAGTCGTCAGTTTGTCCATCACTGTGTGCTCAGTACTCATTCCAAGCGTATTTCTAAAACTCATAATTTCCCAAACTCGTGAATATTTTCATAAAGTAAAGAGAGGGATTACAAAATATTGGCTTGATGGTATCGTTCATTTTTACCATCCAGATGTATCCCGTCTGCCCCCACTCCCTCCAAAAACAATTAAGACTCTGCAACTTTAAAGTTGAATAGCATATGTTATTGGAACCTAAATAAAATAAATCTCATCAGCAAAAAAAATGTGCTTGCAAGCCTTTGGGAAGAGGCCTGACCAGCTGTTGTTATATAATCTGTATCTGTCAGAATTTGCAGTTTGACTTCTGTGTGAAAGATATTTAAATGCATATTAAACCTGGAGGGCTTATCTTATGAGATGTGGCAATCTGCTCTCTCTCTCTCTCTCTCTCTCTCTCTCTCTCTCTCTCTCTCTCTCTCTCTCTTTCTCTCTTTCTCATGTCAATTTATTTTCTCTCTCTCACTCTCCTTCTCTTACTCATTTTATCTTTCCCCCTCTCCCTTCTCTCCCATCCTTTGTTTCTCCCTCTCTCATGCTTTTTTCTGACTTCTCTTTCTTTTCTATGAAAAACCTCTTTCTCTCTCATGTTTATGGTTACATGGGCTGCTGATATGAAAAGGTCAAAGGAGCAGAACACTGCTCAGAGAACGCTGTCTGAATTCTTCCTGTTTCCACACAATTTTGCGTCTGTGACTCCCCCTGCATATACTCAGCCTCCTCGCAAAATGAACAGGCTTTCGATGTTGTCACAACCTCTCGTGGAAAAAAACTGCCAATAAGAAAAGAATAGCTACATTTACATTTCTGTTGACGTGAATTTACCTTGGAGCACAGCGCACGGTCTCTGTCGCTCATCTGCCAAACAGCTACCAAAACAGATGTTTCTAAATGTGCTTTTAGTCGAGAAAAGTCATATGACATAATATATGAGAATGGATGATTTGTGTATATATTGCTAAAATGAACAAAAGCAGTTTTCCCTCACCTTGACTTTGTACATTTGCGTCAAGTGTTCAACATTTCCTGAACGGCTGATGTAACAAAACCCTACCGTTTTTAATAAGTCAAACCACATTTTATTTAATCTGCACAATTTCCATTTCCATTTAGAAATCCACAACACTTGGAAACAACAAGTCTAAAGTTGCATAAATTAATGAAAATGCAAATGTACCGCTAAGCATTCAATTTGACTTCATATTTTCTGTGAACTTGTAAACCTGCCAGCTTGCACTGAAATAACATCTCCGCGATGCTTTCCTTTTTATTACTTGGAAAAAAAAAAGTCTTTATATGAGGAATGTGCAGAAACAGTGTTTGCCCTTCGTTCCAGCAGACATGGTCCATTTTGCTCTGTTAATGTGTACTGATTGTGTAGCGTAATTACGGGCTTTTAGTAAAGATCTCCCATTTGTTCTTCCATTCTGTGGGGGGAGGGGGGGGGGGTGTAATGGCTCTGTGGTTCCCACTGGTAGGTCTATCAGCGCCGTTATCCGTCACACGCTGCTCCCGGCGTTGTTGCAGGAAAGGCATATCAGCAATAATCACAGGGTAGGTTGAAAGCCAAATCACAATATTCGCTGGTGGGACCATGAAGGTATACTAAGGTACACCTACAAACAGCTGAACCGTGGAATAAAGCACGCCGTACCTACATAGCTTCTTGCTTTGACCCTGTGGTCGGTTGATCTACTGCTGTGTTTGTGTCAGTAGACAAGCTATATCTATCTCCTTTGTTTTGTGACTACAGTTTTAAGAGTGGATAGTAAGTGGTAAATGTTCACAGGCAGTTTTTCTCTGGTTGCGGAATGAAGCTTTCCTATTAAATTCCTTTGTTGAGGGTTACTTTTCCACACACCAAATAGAGGTAGGCTTTATAGTTTGCCAGGTATCCTATGCTCATTGGTTGCCTTTTCCTGCTTATTACCACGATAGACAAAACAAAAAATAACCTGAATTATTCACCGTCCCTGGTAATTAAACACAAACACATGCACGCACATGCACCAAGCACGTTATTTTAATCATCACCCACAATTCCCGGTTACTGCCACCTGTGCCCTTTCTGTAGGGGCTTGATGTTTTCGAGATACTCTTTAACGAGCCCTCCGCTTTGAAGGCTGGGATCTGTACGTACACAGCATGACACACGTCTGCGGGGGGAGATTAAAAGAGCAGAGAGGCACACAGGCGCACGGTGCAAGCTTACTGCCGCCGCTCACGTGCTCGGGGATAAGCTTTTTTCTTCTGGGACAGTGTGAGGAGCTGCCTGCCAAAAACCATAGCCCTAACCCCCACTCAAAGGAGAGCACTAAACCTACAACGCGAGGACAGAAATGTAGCCTGGATTCCAATCAACATTTATTTTGTTGCCAAACCTTGTTTATGAAAGACAAAAAAATGTCGGTTGAATGAGTTTTGTTTTTCAATCACCGAAAACAAATGCGTGCTCTTATCCGTAAGTCAAAGTGAAGAACAAGTGTTGATTGAATTCGTGCCTTTTTTCACGTCTGTAACCAGGGCTGAAGGGTATTTTATGGGTTAGAAATTATGCACACAAACTGGGGTGAGCTCACAATAGCGCAAATGTCACATTTCTGTTTTTATAAACTGCTCCCATCGGCCAAGATTCTATCACAGTGTTCCCTTAACTTTGACTTATCAATAAATGTAAGGGTTTGTTTTGTTATTTTGTCTTTTGCAAATACAAATTGTCAAATAGATTCGGCCAGTTGTTTATTTCATCAAGCTGTGATTGTGAAAACCAGAAAGTAATTTTGCAGAACAAATACATATATATACCGTTAGATACACATTTAAGGGCAGGGACAGGGGTCTCAAAGGCCACACTCTGGGGTCCACTCTCATTTTGGGGAGTGCCAAGGACATCCCTCTGAAGGCTTCAGTAAGTACCTAATGATCTCCATTACTGACACATACACACAGACACGCACTCATGCTCGTAAAAACACACTCACAAACACTCACACACTCTCTCTCTCTGTCTGTCTCTCACACACACACAAACAAACACACACACACTACACACACTGCATGATCACACACACGACACACGCAATGCACACACACACACAGACACACACACACACACTAGAGACACACACTATCTTTCTCTCACACACACAATCACTCACACACACACTTTCACACACACAACTGCATGCAGTCACTCACACACCCACTCGCAGTCACACACAAACACACACGACACACACACACTCATTCACTCGTAAATGCACTCACACGCTCACACACACGCACGTGCACAATCACACTCACACATACATATACACACACTTCTCAAACCAATTATATTGCGAGTGCAGGCAGTAGCTGCTGTTAGCCAGATGTCCACGCTTGCAGCAGGCATTACCGTTCTGCCTTGCTGATGCGGTTAAGCTGCTGGTTCTATTATCCCTCAAAGAAATAAAGTGAAAACGCCAGGGCACTTCTTTAAATTGCCTCATCCAGCGGAGGAGATAATCTTATCATTTCTTTGCGCAATCAGAAGATACAGTTTCCTCAGTGTGTGCATTATTATACGCGTTAGAGACATGTACAGCGTGCTGTTGACAGGTGACTGATCAACCATGTGGTTGACACCAGGAGAAGTTGTGGTTAGCATGTGGAGGATGTTAAATTTGACAATTATGCCTCTCGATTAGCAACTGCTCTACCACTACCTATGCCCACACCAGGAGCACTGCAGTTAAAACACACCTTCTCTGGTATGCTTTGATATCAGCAAATGGCTACACTCCGCACTTAAGTTGCCTTTGATGGTGGAGATCAGACAGATTCATTAGCCTCACCAAAAAACTAAAAAGCTCTGTATTATTAACCTTTAAAGTTATATCTGCTTGGCATTGAAGCCAAACCATTCCAGTTTTTTTTGTTTTTTTTTCTCTGAAAGTTCAATATAGGGTCTCGCGAAGGACACTGCTGTGGCAATGGACATTCTGTGTCATAAAATAGCATTCCTTCTGTTACAGCAAGAAGCAGAGAGGAAAAACGTACAGCATGAGCTGAGTATCTGGTGAGTATAAAGACTCTGTCGTGCCCCTCACTGATGATGTCAGGTAGCCTATCAGCGCTTGACACATCATAAGGCGGAGCTAAAGCTGTGGTCCCTAACCCGGTTCCTGGGCTGTGTCCGAATACGAGTGGGCGACTCTTTCTCACAAATGGGGGCACTTACAAGACCAGGATGAACCCCTTATTTCCGGGGTTTTGTTGCACACTCATCTGCAGAATGTGCACTCATCTGACAATTTCAGTAAGCAACTCGGAAGTAAAAACGTAAAATACGTAGCGCGTATATGCATATCTATGGTACAAGAGTGGATCATATTACAAAATACTTTTTTAAAATTTTTGTTAATTATATCGTCATTCATAATCTACACTTTGTAAAAATCGTCATATGTTAACAGTTTGATATTCTCAATAAAAATAAAAAAAATTACAAAATATATTACAACTACTTTCTCACTAGTTTGGAAAGAGTTTTGCGGGATTTCTTTCGCGTGCTGCTTGCAAAGTGAAGGGACAGGGCACATAGTAGACAGAGGTCTGAGTGGACAGGGGATAGTGGACAGGGAACAGGGGTCATATTCAGACATGGTCCTGAAGATTTACCGTCCTGTAGGTTTTCACTCCAACCCTAACAATGCACACCGCATCCAACAGCTAGAGATCTCGTTGAGCTGCTAATTAGTACAATCAGGTGTGGCAAAATAGAGCTGAAATGAAAATCTACAGGACGGTAGATATCCAGGAACAGGGTTGGGGACCACTGAGCTAAGGCAACTCTAAACCTGGGGAACACTGGCCAACTTAAGCCTATCAAGTCCAGCAAGGTGGAATCAATCATGTCTCACCAATGTGGACAGTATGCCAATAACATTGCCTCGAACCTGTGGATTTTGTAAGTTATAAGACCCAGCCCTTGTGTATTTTGGGTGAGCACATTTACCAACTGAGCCACTCGGGGAACCATCTTTGAAATTCTCACTTTTGGGGTGAAAGACCAGAGGGGGGTAGGGGGGTAGGGGGGTGGGGGGGATGGGTATGTGTCGTGACCCCATTAAATTCCCAGTCCTTTTGATTTGTTTGCTGTATCGTTGCGAGCAATGGGGTTATTATAATATAATGACATTTAATCTGGATGCCGCTTTGCTTGTAGGAAAATCCATTTGAAATGCTACAGGCCCACATTACAGCAGGTTTGTTTATGCCTGCTGCGCGTAAAACTTTTGTCAATAAACCACCCGACCATGCTCTGCTCTTATAATGGAGTTGTGATGGTAGGCTTACAGTCTTCATTGAAATGAGGGAAAATAAGAGCGAGAGCAAGTGAGAGGGAGTGAGAGAGAGTGAGAAAGAGAAAGAGAGAGGGAGGGAGAGAGAGTAAAAGTACCCCCTGCTCCGTTTGTCAAACCGCAGTGACAGCAGGGAGTTTTGTTCTGTTCTGCTGAAGGAGACTTCTCATTGAAAAGCTTCCGTTCTAAAGCCACACTTATCTCTTACCGCCACACGCATTACTGTCTTCATAGAACAAATAGAAAATGTTTTTTCTTCATATTTTTGTATTGTTTTTCATAATGCCAGATGATTCATTTTTTACAGTATTATTATAATAGTTTTTGAGATGTGAATATTGTCAGAACGTCAGTGCTGCCGTTCCATTTGCGTTTCCACCATTTTGAATTTGTTTCTATTCAGAGTGACTGATAAAGCTTGCATTCCTTTTGCACAGATGCATATTCCTTTTACTGAAGCAATTTAGGTTAAATACCTCGCTCAAGGGTACGATGGCAGCATCCCACCTGGGAATCGAACCTCCAACAACCGAGGCATCGCAAACCCAGTTCTCCACGCAGTATGCTACACTAGTGCCCCACATTCGCCCGAAACCACTAATCGGTCATCATTAATGGTTCAGCTGCAGGACAGAAGCCCCTAGTACAGAATGTGGGACAGCGTCATTAATATCGGTGTTTCTAGGGGTTAGCCTTATGTTCCAGCCCACTTAGAGTAACTCCACACAGCCATGGGCGCTGTTAAACCCTGGCTGCCACTTACTAGATAGAAATGGCCTCAGACACTGGCATTGTCAGGTGTTTCATGGCACTGTTTTAGGGTCGGGACGATTCTGATTCATCTCATTCAATTCAAGAATGATATTGCAATTCAATTCATGAATTGAAAAACAAATCTGTAAAAAGTTCAGACTGTTCGATTCAGTAGAGACCTCTTCACCTGCTGAATTGATCAAATTGACATGGAATCGACTTCAACTCTGATCTCTGTCATATTTTTGTTTCTTATACACAAAAAAACCCAGTATGTCTGCACACACGCACACACACACACACACACACACACACACACACACACACACACAAGCACACCTACGCACAAACACATGCGCAGACGCACACACACGCAAACTGAGCTCCTAAATGGCCGATTTTTTTGCAACGTGCTGATAAGCGTTATTTTAAAACCATTACTTAAAAAGCATAATTATAATATATTCTGGGGAATAAAACATTTTTTTTATTTTTACTTTTCAGGAAACCGTGAACTTCCATTTTCCCTGCAGATCTGGCACCAAAGTTGTTCTCTACTGTTTATCTCGTGTTTAGTTCAAGGCTAAATAATCCCATGGATGCATTGAAAGTAGAAAGGGGCCTGGTTCAAAGTGACATGCTTTCACACAGAGGAAGACACGTGAGCCCCAGGGAGCGTACCCCAGGCACATCCAGCAACAGGCAGGCAGGTGGAGAGGGGGTTGTGCAGTCTGCCGAATTTCTCCTGAAAAGCTTTCAGTGCTCCCTGACCCTCACCCAAAAAAAACATAAATATACACGCGCAAAAACCTTCACAATCGCAAAGAAGAACTGAATGTGAGGGAGGGAAAGAGCTCCTCTGTGAAAGAAATTACTTTTCATCCACAACAATGAGTGGCTCTGCCTCTTTTGCCATTAAAGGCAGAGGTGCAAACGTCTGTTTTTATGAGCTTTCTACAAGAGTTCTTTTCCCTCGGGTGGGTGGGAAACCTCTCCCCCCCCCCATCCTCCTCCCGCCTTTTCTCCGTGTCCTGAATCGACCTCTGCTATTATTTTTTATTTTCTTAGCTTCTGTGGAAGGAGAATCGTTTTCTCTCAGTTCATTTGCTAGATCGGCATTTGTTTCTGAAGCCTCGTGAAATAGATCAGTCTTTCTGCTGCACACAGGTTGGTTTGATGAAGTATCCATGTGCTTTACATACCTCTGTAAAATGAATGTATTTAATCAGACCACATGTGCACCCTGAATGTGTGCATGTGTGTGTGTGTGTGTGTGTGTGTTTGTGTGTGTGTGTGTGTGTGTGTGTGTGTGTGTGTGTGTGTGTGTGTTTTCATGCCAGTTTTCTGTCTAGTTACAGCATGACTTTCTTTACGTCAGTATGCAAGTGCATGTGCATGTTTTGGTGCAGGTACATCTGTGTGTGTGTGTGTGTGTGTGTGTGTGTGTGTGTGTGTGTGTGTGTGTGTGTGTGTGTGAGAATGCACCTGTATATCATTTTCTCTTAGCTCTCTCAAAAAAACAATCATCATCTCAAATCATGCATCTGAGTGAAAGAGCAATGAAAAAAAAAAAAAAAGATGCAAGCCAGCACTTCTGAGAAAACATGAGAGAGAGATACATAGTGTGTGTGTGTGTGTGTGTGAGAGAGAGAGAGAGAGAGAGAGAGAGAGAGAGAGAGGAATTATTTTACCTATGATTAATCAATCATTCAGTCACATTCCATTAAATATAGAGATCTTCTTCACAAAAGAACTGTCACAGAGCAAATTACATGGAAATAAATGTGAGTTATAGTGGATGTGAAATGAAAGAACAGCAGAAATCCCACAGTACAGAGATCACCTACAGCGATAGTGTTAGGCAGCGATGATGTGCTATTCAAACTATGATGGTCCGTGTACAAAGAGGCCATCTAATAGGTAGTAGAGTACAATACTGTACAGATCACTTGTTCTTGACCAAAAACACTGCAATGATAAATTCATATAAATATTTGATTGTAAATCTGTGAAATAATTTTAGCTGATGATAATATGTTATAATATAAGTACAATAACCTGAAAACGAGCTAAGCTTAAACATAGACAATTCATGCCATTGTCAAGTGTTAGTCACTGAAAACAAAAACACATTTCAAAAAGGAATAGGGCATGTCTAGCTCTGTATATATGGCAAAGGTTTTTAACTTCTTTATAAACCCAACTCACTTTGAGGATGAACAGAATGACTAGCTCTGTATATATGGCAAAGGTTTTTAACTTTTTTATAATAATAATAATAATGCATTTTATTTATAAGGCGCCTTTCAAGGCACTCAAGGTCGCCGTACAACAATACAAGATAAAACCCAACTCACTTTGAAGATGAACGGAATTACTAGCTCTGTATATATGGCAAAGGTTTTTAACTTTTTTACAAACCCAACTCACTTTGAGGATGAACGGAATAACTAGCTCTGTATATATGGCAACAGTTTTTAACTTTTTTATAAACCCAACTCACTTTGAGAATGAACAAAATGAGTACGAGTACACTTTAACAGCTCTTTTTTTCTCAACATTAAAGTTCTTTTTGGAGGTGCTTACGTGAGGGTCCAAACATCATAAGTAAAAAAAGCTAAGACTCTTTAAAGGCCATTATATGTATTTACAAGACTATGAAACAATTTGCAATCAATGAAGCTGAATTAATGTTGAGGATAAATGATAATGGTGACAGCTATTCGCAGTACCAGCACTGTCACTAAGTATTGTTAGTCATTTTCTAATAACCATTATCATTGTGAAATGCATGCCTGTTTCGTTATACCATTGTAGTACAATTATTTCGCTATCGTTTTTAAATGTGTTAACTTCGGCTTCTGAGAAGAAGTGTTCACAAGAACACGGATTCAGATCCAAGGACGAGGAGCACTCTACCTGTGAAGGAAAACATTTATTATTTAGGTGACATTGCCAGGAAGGGTCTTCATAAATGTGTGTGTGTGTGTGTGTGTGTGTGTGTGTGTGTGTGTGTGTGTGTGTGTGTGTGTTTGAGAGCATGTGACGTAAAAGTGTGTATGTTTGTGTGCACACTGGTTAAGAAGGGAGGCCGGTGTTATCAAAGTGAGGAAAACCATCTTTGAAAGGCTCCCCGGAGGCAAGCACGATTTCGAGGCAACGGTGAAAGATGTCTTCCTCTCCCTTAATTGTCATTCTTCCCCATTGCCAGCGCCTTTGGGGACTGGCGAAGGGCTGACACAGATACTGGGTAATGAGCGCTAATCTAATCCCTGTCGCCATCCCCACCCCGACTCGACACAGCGACTGATTCATCTTTCACAGCCTCCGCGCGCCGGTACTCTCCAGCGTCAGAGAGGATAGGGGGCGACACTAAGTTCTGTGCAGATCAGTCCTCGTGTGATTTTGCCCCTGCCCACATTTCCTTTTACCTGTCTGTTTTTAATCCTTTTTTTCTTTCTCCTCTCTTCTTTATCTATTCTCTCCATCCTCCCCCCTACTGCCTCCACGATGGAGTCGTGCTTTCCTTTATTTGAGAGTCAAAGTGAAGGAGAAAGGTCTATTGCATCCAGTCCCAACACATGCAGGGCTGTGACATAATGAAGACTTCCTGTAAGAGACCATTCACTTCCTGTCACATGTCCAAGCAGGTCCTGGCTACAGTGGATTTGGGTAGAGTTTATTAAATAGCCAACACAACCTCAAAATACAGAAAGAACATGTCAGTATTTAAACGTTATTTGTCAGAATGGCTAGTCTGAGAACACAGCGAAACGTTTCCCACAAACACATGCATGTACATAAACACATACAGTAGGCATCTATGTTGCTCAGAGTTTGAAGAACTATTGGTATTGTAACTGCTGGGCTATGCATCAAGACCAGGGCTTTCTATAGTGCAGTTTTGATGAAGAACTAACAATGATACAATCAGTGTTGTGAAACAACAACAATCTGGTTGCTCTGTTTAAGGGTTTAGGCTGGTCTTTTCATTTTCATAACTTTCTTTTTTTCGTTTTATTTATACCCCAGTGGGTTATTCTTTTGGGAATTACGAGACAGGTAGGAATGCTAACAGAAGAGGAATATTCTATGCTTGGCTCAAAAGGCATTGAATTCTAAAAACAGAAGAATTGATCATGTTTTGGCCTTTCATTTTAAAGAAAAAAAACACCAAGATTTAAAAAAAGAGAAAAAGGAATCACAAAACCAAAAAAGTCAACAAATACCCTAAACTATAATGTTTGATGTTCTACTAGGTTTTCAGTGGCAGTTGAATTGTTTCTTTTTTTGGTTCTGTTTCTGCTAGCCATTTTGACTGAAAAACATGTTTTTTACTGTGATACAGTACATGGCTTTAAATTCTGAGAATTGAGGACATAAACAGCCTTCCGTAGAAAAATAGAAAGTACTGAAAATAGAAGCACTGATTGGTAATTCCTACTTTGTTAAAATTCACACGTTTGCTGCTTTTCTATAATTCGATATAGGGCTGCCAAGGGAAAAACATAAATAACCCATGTTCTGAAAATTATTGAATCTTTTAATCCCATATGCAGTGCCCTCCACTATTATTGGCACCCCTGGTAAAGATGAGTAAAAAGGGTTATACAAAGTTTACCATTTGGTGAATTAGCTTAATCTCACACTATTATTATTACTTTTAACAAAACCACATGTTCCACAATTATTGGCACCCCTGCATTTATATATAAAAGAAAGTAATCATTTTTAAATATTTGGTCGCATATCATTTGCATGCCATGACTTCCTGATGTCTGTGACCCAACAACATCAAAAATACTTTTGATATCTTATTTTCTGGTATTTCTGTATTTGAATGGATCTCTATGGAAATTGAGGGGTGGGACTAGATTTAGCTGTACATTATGCAGGAACAGTTTGGAATACATGGTTGGTAACATGGCTGTAAGTCATCAAGGGTCTGAGGTATCAAACAAGCCTCAAACCATCACTCTGCTGCCAAATATTCAAGAGATATGGATGAATTACTTTAAGGGTTGTTTCTCCTGACAAATCTTTCTATTGAACTCTATGGAAAAATAAGTCAGGAGAAGAAACCCTTCAAGTTATCCATCAATATCTACTGTATTTCTGGCAGCAGAGTGGTGGTTTAAGGCTTGTTTGATACGTCAGACCCTTGATGACTTAGAGCCATTTAACCAACCATGTGTTCCATACTGTTCCAGTGTAATTTACAGCTAAATCTAGTCCCACCCCCCAATTCCCATAGAGATCCATTCAAATGCAGAGAGATTATAATATCGCTTGTAAGAGTACCAGAAAATAAGATATCAAAAGTATTTTGATGTTGTTGGGTCACAGACATCAGGAAGTCATGGCATGCAAAGGATATGCGACAAAATATTAAAAATGATTACTTTATTTATATATAAATGCAGGGGTGCCAATAATTGTGGCACACATGGTTTTGTTAAAAAAAAACAATTCTAATAATAAATGTACTTTAATTAAAGGTTGGATTTTTCTCATTTTTTCAGTGTGAGATTAAGCTAATTCACCAAACGGTTAATTTTTTAGAACCCTTTTTACTCATCTTTACCAGGGGTGCCGATAATAGAGGGCACTGTATATAGTATAACGGTCAGTTCCAGAAGATTGCGCCCACTTTGGCCAGGACCAAATGCATATTTGATTCCCAAACATAAATTATTAAATCATATTTTCGTATTATTTTTTACCTCAATAAAGCCTCACACGACAGCCTATAGTAAACCACCCAAATCAAATAAGTGAATGAATAAATAAATATTTGCTTAATAAAGTTTTCTTTTTGATGTGTTTGGTGTGTGTAAACCCAGCTGATGTCCGTGTGTTATTTTTGCCTGAGTTTTTAAAAAAAAAATATATATTTTTTTTTTTTAACATAGACTGGAGCGTTTGCCCAGGGCATGGTGAAGCATGGAGACAGCACAGGGCCTTTGATCTCTGTCCGTGTTTTTCCCTCGGGCGGTTCTAAATGAATCGATACATCAGCTGCCTTCACACGACTACAAGTCAACAGTTAAATAAATATTCTGGGGAGATGGAAAACATTTTTTGCGAAACACGTATGGTGGAACTGAGAGAGGGGGATTGCAGATGAAAGTCAAGTTCTTAGGTGCACCAACATAATAAAGGCTTTGTTGTTAAATAGCAGATTTATCCAGACTTCTATGCTAAAAAAATAGCATTTATGATTTTGAGCTGTGAGGCACGATCACATGGCCACACACGTGCACACACACACTTTTGCAGTGAAGTCAATAGCCTACGTCATAGCACAAAACCACATGCCTGGAATGAAAATAAGAGGTCCCTTTGTGGTCACAGTGGTTCTTTATGCAAATCCTTTATTACAATTTTCTTGCACAATAAACTGTATATAACTTTTGATAAATGGCCCATCTGAGTCAACGCTGATATTTTTCTCCATTGTTCCATGTGCCCTGCAATGCCCAATGCCCAATGCCCTGCCCTTTTCAAAAAAGAAAAAGGAAAAGATAGGTTCAGCACTACAAAGAAAATACACGCATGCACAGTCACACATTCGCATTTAAAACAATGCGACGCTGTCGTCAAGTCAAGCCGCGCTGCTTAACAATAACCGGTAATTGCTGCCAATGGCTTTTCTCTCCCGCCGGGCGTGTTGTAATTAAAAGCTGCGACGGGAGGGAGCTGGTTGTCTCTCCGCGCCTCTCCGTGATCCGCCGATTCGCTCGCTGACGGCGTAGCCTCGTCACCGCCGTGTGCTCGGCACAGGTTGCGCTGTCTGGCATCTTCTAACGATTCAGGCGTGTGAGAGGAACAGAGTCGTGCACTCGCCTGGACGTAGCCTCGACCCTGCAGGCGCGAGCCTCTCTATAACTGCATTCTCTGCTTCTGGCCTTCCCATAAAAAAGCTCACCCACTCAAACTACAAACTGTTACATTAAGTCTTAACTTTTGTGCGTTCTCTGACAGGATTTTCTTTTTTTCGATTATACAAATTGTGCGATTCATTTTATCAGTTAAAATGAGATTAGACAAGGAAGTAGACATACTGCCTGATATATTTGGGATTTAGCTTTTCATGAGTAGAACTATGTTCACACAGTGCTGCTCATGAAGTCAATCTCACATTTGGCAAATATACTCCACGGTGATTTATTTCCAGATCAACTGCTTTAGCAAAGCATTGTAAAGCATGCACTTGTGTTTGGAGAGATCAGGCCTGTGTAGCAGCACAAGTTTGGCACACACACACACACACATGCATATTATTACATACTGTCAACTCCCTCCCATACTGTGTACAGAGCTGGTATCACTGTCAAAGTTTTATCTTCCCCTCTGTAAATTGGACTGATTGCCCTGATGTGTAATGAGCAGTATATTAATAAATAAAAAACCTTTATGAAGTCTGGGCTATGGCACCAACTTCATTTGGCGCGCACTGCAAAATAAGTGTGCAGACTGCTCTGTCGGATGCCAGATTGATTTATTGATTTGTATGGGTTTCAGGGGGATTTCTCTGCACCGCATCAGTGTTTTACGGAATCTTTCCTGGCAACTTTGCTGTGGTTATTTTTCTCCTTGTCATTCTCAGGGTAATGAATCACGGGGCTCCAGTGCTGAAGCAGAGTGATCACACTGAAAGCTCTGCCCTTTTCTCCGAGGATTGTGAGAGGCACAGCGAGACGCCGGATGCCGTAGATTTTTGTCTCTTGGTGCACCGTGAAGAGCGGTAAGAGCAGCAGTGTGGAGAGCTGCTCCATGCCAGATCCTCACTGACCAGCTTGATCTGTCCAGTTACACAGGAAAGAGGTGTATGATCAGTCACTAAACAGCAAAATTTGATCAAAAAGTGGGTGGTCATATCTGCAAGTTGTAGAAACATTTGGTTACTCACACACTATTCACACATCTCTCAGGTTTCTCTTGTAATGAATTTGCAACTTGGGATCTGCCATTTAGCCCAATACAATGTGCCTGACCAATAAACTCTTAAAGGGCTAACATCAAATCTAACCTTTCGTATCTACTCTCAAAGTGGAGATCATTATACTCTATGTGAAAAAGTAATTGTGATGCCACTTCCTTCAAAGACATCAGGAAATGGTGCATTCCATCTAAACATGTATTTGGAGAATGGCCTCTTCTTTGCATGAATAGATATGTGAAATAGACACTAATCTAGATAGTAAAACATTTAATTAATATAGAGTGGCAGGAGACAGTTTTGGCAATGGGGCCTAAGGTACTGGCCTTGGAATCAAACGTTTATGAGCCTAAATTCTGGATGGGGCCCTGCTGTTGGGCCCCTGTGCCAAGTTCTCAGTAGACGAGGTACAGTAAAAAAGATAAAGTTTTGCACTATATATTAATAATGATGTCAGCCATGGCACATCTGCATAAATTATTAGATTATCTCTCCGAGCAGCGCTCAGTGTATACATCACTCCACGGGGAGGTCACCAGTGAGCCTATAAACTCGCTCGCTGAATAACCCAGCGCATTCCAATGTTGACAGGCAAAGTCCATATATTCAGTATAATCACCCAAACTCTTTCTGCAGTGCATTTTTCACCCGTGGAGACGCTTCCTGGTTTTCTTTCCCTGTCGCACTTTTATCCAGTTGTGCGACTGTGTGTGTGTGTTTGTGTGTGTGTGTGTGTGTGTGTGTGTGTGTGTGTTACAGAAAAAGTGTGCATGAGTGTGCATGCACAATTATTCTTATGGGTATACAGTATATGTTTATGTATTTACTTGTACGTGCATGCGTGAATGAGTGTGCACAATATGAGCTTATGCATGTATGTGTTTGTAATTGTATTTGTGTGTATATATGTATGTTTGTGTGTGTGTGTGTGTGTAAATTGTGTGAGTATATGGGGGAACTATGTTTCTTTGCACACACACACACACACATTATACAAGCAAACAATTTAGGGACAGGTCGGCTCTCTTGGCTCCATGTTTTGTGATATTTTGTTTGACTGGGTGAGAGTTTTGTTTTATTTTCAGCTTCCACCCGAAGGTTTTTGCCAGTGTGTCACAATACCAGCATATTTATAATAATAAGAAGTGATAACAAGACTCCATTATGAAGATAATAAATGAGAGTTGTAGTTCTCCAGATAGCTAAATGTTTTTTTTCCTAAATTAGTCTACGGGCTTCAGGATTGCGGTTTTGAGCAAATTATAACTGCTGTTTGAAACAGACTCAATAAATATGCAGTTAGCTTTGACACAATTATATCACTGCAATTAAAATTCCCCTTTCACAATATTTCTATATATTATATACCATAAAAAATCTCAATTGTCAATTTCGTTTTAAATCATCATCCACTCCAAACTACTTTATAAACTGGCCCGAGAGTGAGAGGGGAGAGTAAGAGAGGTAGTATACATGCCTTTTTCCCCCCTTTTTTTTTCCGGCCCCAGTGGAGACAGTGAAAAGGAGACAGCAAGAAGGACAGGAAAAGTAAGAAGTCCTTTATGGGGCTTCTGCTCATCAAGCAGGCACCTGACAGCCAAGGGAAAAGAAGGGAAGAAGAGGAAATAGAAGAGGCACCTCACTCACAATCAGGAGAGAGAGTTAGGGAAAATCAGAGAGAGAGAGAGAGAGAGAGAGAGAGAAAGAGTATTGTTGACGCGCTGTGTATGACATCTCTTTGAAGGGGGACCTTGCTGTGTGCTGATATCCCGATCGTCTGACCCTCCCTGTGCTGTCCCCCCCGCCTGTCTGACTACCCCCCCCCCTCCCCCCCTCCTGCCCCTGCCTGTACCGCCTACCTGCCTGCTCCTGCCTGCTATCCCATGAGGACGTCTCTCTGTACCGAACCCTGCTTTTTCCTACCACGACGACGCTCTGGACTGCGGATTGGCTTATTTGGTGGGGTGTACCCCCACCCTCTCTCCCCCCCACACAGTCGATAACAGTTTTAAAACTCAAATTTGTGTTTGTGGTTCTTGGTTTCATTAATTTCAATCTTGTGTTCACTCGTTCCAACCCGAGTGCATCACAAAACATAACTATTTTTTCAATATGTTTTGTGCTCTGAAATTACCCCAAGTTGTAACTTTTGAAAATGAAATAAATAAATTGCACAGAATATTTATCAAATACAAGTTTTAGAGATGAATGTGACGTTTTTTTCCTCTTTGTTCTGTATATGTAAAATCACATTTCTAAAGCAGGATTACATTAACTTTCTGGAGTGAAGCTTTTTAATACTGACTGTGTAGTTACTATAAAATTGCCTCTGCTTCTGGGGGTTTGAACATAATCCAGAAATTCAATGGCTGTTCCACCTCCACAGATAGGTAGATGTGTGGTTTGGCTGCATTCAACCATTAAATGAAAACATCTAATGTACTGTAGCATAGGGTTTTAAAATATGTTAAATGCCATAGATTAAGTAATAAATGCATAACAGCAGGAAGGAGTAATGGGTTAGCACTCAGTAGGTTGTAGGTTTAATCCCGTCCTCTGCTTCTGTGCTCATTTTACCCAAGTTTCTCCAGTAAAAAGTTCTAAATACGTAAGCAGAAATGACCAAGGGCCTCTTGGTAGCATTACAAATGAAAAACATAATTTTAATATTTTTTCAGAAAGAAAGGCGATTTGTAAATGTCCATCTTAGTCACTCCAATGAAAATGTGCTGTTGCATTATAATGGAATAATGAAAAGTAACTCTACTGTATTGTGTTTTGGGCATGTGTTTATTCTTAGCCAGCGGTTCTGGAAAATGAATTGGGCCAAGAGTGGGACCATGCGGAACACCGTTATTAATGCTGACAGTACCAGTACCCAGAGAATCCAAATCTTTATTGTGGGCAGGATTTGGGCTGACTGTTACTGGGGGAAGACAATGGGCATTCAAATTGACATGGGACAGGCATTTGGTTTATGCGTGGCTAAGGCTTGGAGTAAACACAAGGATTATGGCCCGGCTGTGGAGATAAGGCCCTGATCAAGGTGCTCTGAAGTCACAGAGAGCAAAATGAAAGGCAGTGGAAGAAATCCCCACACCAGACACAGACACCTTTTTTTATCTCTGCTCAAACAGGGGGAAAGGGTCCCTCTTTTAATCTTCTTATTTCTGACGCTGCCAATAGCCTTGCAGAAAAGATTACTTTTCAATCGATCCTCACACAAATCCTCTTGAGCAGCTGTGACAGAAACAAAAAAAAACAAAACAACTAAACAAAAAAAAACAATGCAATTTCTGATGAAAGTCACTCTTTCTCTTTTCCCTTTCCCTTTCCTTCCATCATTCCCTTCTTCTCCTTCTCTCCAGCTCAACTCTCACTCATTTTCTCATTCACTCCCCTGCAAATATATTGATATACGGCACAGTCTACGAACTGTGCCGTATATCTTTTTTCTTCTGTTGTTTTTTGGGCAAGCATCACACCAACTCCCTCATCAGAATGCCTTGGCATGGCTGTGAAGTATTTGTTGCTTCTTTTTTGCTGAGACAATGGGCCTTGTAAACTTCAATAACTTTGGAGTTATGGCATGCAAATCTATGATTTTGGGGTGACAATGTAGTGGAATGACTAGGGAAATGGGATAACAAATCCAAGGCTCTAGGTGTGATTCCCAAGTGGTCTGTTGCTGTTGTACCCTTCAGTAAATATTCTGCTCTATAAATGGATTGTTGTACAAAGAATGTAAGCTGTGTAAGTTGCTCTTGATAAGAGCACCCGTGTAATGCCCTAAATGTCATTGTTCAGCTTGCGGCAATGCAGTTCTCATTACCAGTAGCTCCCTCTCTCTAACTTGTCTCTGAACCCAAGATTAATCTGCAACCATTTATTTATGAAAGCTAGGATTTTCACATTGTGTTCTCCTATGAAGAGCATACAGTACACAATATAGAGCTGGCTTCACAGAGTCCTAGCATTGGTTTGTCGAAACCAGTAAGTGGCATGACAGAAAAGGAACCAAGATTGATAACACAGAAGGGAGAAAGTCCCATGGCAACAGGCGTAGAAGACTCGATTGACTACAGTGGAAAGTGAATGCATTTTGTGTACTATATAACTGTAACAGGACCGCTGAAGGTGTACCATCAGTCTGGACTTTCAGCAGAATTGTATATTGGAATCAGCCATTGGTAAAGAGCATAAACAGAATGGGTGAAGGGTGGGTGATGGCATTGCAGAAAGAGGCCTATTATTTATAAATGAGGCTCTGTTAAACCGGTCCACATGCCAAAAAGATTTAATCAACTCACAATTTAATCAACTTACAGGGGCCTCGTGAAATTGGATTTCAATGGAGGGAAAGCAAAACTCAGCTCCAATCGTTGATGTAATTTAGTTCCTCTATGACAGAAACTCTCACCCTGGGAAGTCTGACACAATGTCAATTGACAGCTAGTCCAAATGTATATATAGCACTTGTTGATTATTCTTTTTTTTCACCTGTTGCTAGGGAAACATCCAACCTGTTGGATTTGATAAGCATCACTGAACAATATTTAAGAGTATCTTAGAGCAGTGGTCCCCAACCTTTTTTGGGCCACGGACCGGTTTCACGTAAGACAATATTTTCACGGACCGGCCTTCAAGGTGTGGGGGGATAAATATGACGAAATAAAAGTATACGACTGGCATAAAAACAAATATAAAGTGCATAAAAAATACAACTCACCATCTCAAAAGACACAGACGCACAAATGGATGGGTCCGGTCATTTTTCAAAATAAAATATCTTTCAGATTCTGAATTAAAAAATATTTTATTGATTATCAGTCTTTCTGTGCGGCCCGGTACCAAATGACCCACGGAACAGAACCGGTCCGCGGACCGGTGGTCGGGGACCGCTGTCTTAGAGGACTGGATTTTGCCTTAAATTCAGGTCAGAGGAGCTGCATTGTTGCTCCATGCATAAATACTTACCCCTTCTTTGTACTAGTCCACTTATACACACAGGAGCAAGCCAATATTGCACTGAAGCATTTGTAAGACGCTACTATAACTTGCGCGAACCAATAAAGTCACACTGTCGACAAATACTTTGATATCTTTGACAGAAGCTTCCTGTAATTGCTTGGAATTTGTTGAGAGCTACGTATAAAGCTGGTGGGTGAAAGGAAGTTTCACCGATGATTCGCTTTAAATTCAACAATGGCAACAGCGTTTATTTTCAGCGTGAAATGCTGAAAGTGTTTCCACAGGTTTTTGAGAGGATTTGGGAGTACAGCACGGTACTCTCAGAAAATTTGCTACTCGCAGCACTTTTTATTGATTTTATTTGTTTGGTCTACTGATGCAGGCACAAGAGGCACAATATCTATGCCACACCACAGTAACCTGTACTGGACATCTACACCTGCAGTAGCTCGAGCCACACCACAGTAACCTGTACTGGACATCTACACCTGCAGTAGCTCGAGCCACACCACAGAAACCTGTACAGAACATCTACACCTGCAGTAGCTGGAGCCACACCACAGAAACCTGTACAGAACATCTACACCTGCAGTAGCTGGAGCCACACCACAGTAACCTGTACAGAACATCTACACCTGCAGTAGCTGGAGCCACACCACAGTAACCTGTACAGAACATCTACACCTGCAGTAGCTGGAGATTAAATTTAGTACAGTCAAGCCGGAAAGTCTGCACACCCCTTTCACCTTCTCTACGTTTTATTACATTAGAAACATATTCTACAATAGATTGAGTTAATTTTTTGTCTCAAAATTCTACACAAAATAGCCCATAATGGCCAAGTGAAAACAGGTTTTTAGACTTTTTAGATTTGTGCTAATTTATTAAAAATATAATTTTAAAATATCATATGTACACAAGTGTGCACACCCTTTGATATGACACCCAAAAGTGAGCTGAGGTGCATTTTGTTTCCACTGATACTGCTTGAGATGTTTCTACAACTTAATTGGAGTCCACCTGTGATAAATTCAATTGATTGGACATGATTGGGGATTGCCAACACCTGCCTATATAAGGTCACACAGTTGACAGTGCATGTCAGAGCAAACACCAAGCCATGGGGTCAAATAAATTATCTGCAGACCTCAGAAACAGGATTGTGTCAAGGGATAGATCTGGAGAAGGGTACGGAAAAATCTCTGCAGCTTTACAGGTCCCAAAGAGCACAGTGGCCACCATTATTCGCAAATGGAAGAAGTTTGGAACCACCAAGAATCTTCCTAGACCTGGCCGCCCGGTCAAACTGAGCAATCGGGGAAGACGGGCCTTGGCCCGGGAGGTGAGCAGAAACCCGAGGGTCACTCTGACAGAGCTCCAGCGTATCCTTGTGGAGATGGGAGAACCTTTCAGAATATCAACCATCCAGGCAATACTCCACCAATCAGGCCTTTATGGTAGAGTGGCCAGACGGAAGCCCCTCCTTAGTAAAAGGCACATCACAGCCCGCTTGGAGTTTGCCAAAAGGCACCTAGAGGACTCTCAAACCATGAGAATCAAGATTCTCTGGTCTGATGAAACCAAAATGTAACTTTTTGGCCTGAATACCAAGCATCACATCTGGAAAAAACCAGGCACCGCTCATCACCTGGCTAAAACCATCCCTCCAGTGAAGCATGGCGGTGGCAGCATCATGATGTGGGGATGTTTTTCAGCAGCGGGAACGGGGCGACTAGTCCTGATAGAGGGAAAGATGAATGCAGCTAAGTACACAGAGAACCTTGAAGAAAACCTGCTCCAGAGCGCTCTGGACCTAAAACTGGGGCGAAGGGTTACCTTCCAACATGACAACGACTCGAAGCACACAGCCAAGAGAACAAAGAAGTGGCTTCGGAGAAAGTCTGTGCATGTCCTTGAGTGGCCCAGCCAGAGCCCAGACCTGAATCCAATTGGACATCTGTGGAAAGAGCTGAAAATGGCTGTGTACCGACGTTCCCCATCCAACCTGACGGAGCTTGCAAGGATATGCCAAGAGGAATGGGCAAGAATGTCCAGAAACAAGTGTGCCAAGCTCGTAGCTTATTCCCCAAGACGCCTTGAAGCTGTAATCGCTGCCAAAGGTGCAGCAACCAAGTATTAGGCTAAGGGTGTGCACAGATATGTAACCCCTAAATAACCTATTTTTGTCAGTAAAATAAAATTGCCTATTTTGCATGTTTTCACTTCGTCATTATTGGCTATTGTGTGTAGATGTTTGAGGCAAAAAAATGAACTCAATCTATTGTAGTATAAGTCTGTAACATAATAAAATGTGGAGAAGGGGAAAGGGGTTTGCAGACTTTCCGGCTTGACTGTATATCATAGCCATAAACCCAGGACAAAGAGCAACAACCCAGCTATACATTACAGATACTCGCATCATATTGTATCTCTCTCTCTCTCTCTCTCTATATATATATATATATATATATATATACAGTGCCCTTCACTATTATTGGCACTCCTGGTAAAGATGAGTAAAAAGAGTTATAAAAAATGTACCGTTTGGTGAATTAGCTTAATCTCACACTGAAAAAATTAGAAAAATCCAACCTTTAATTGAAGTAAAAAAAGTCCCTAATAATTATTATTAACAAAACCGCATGTGCTACAATTATTGGCACCCCTGTTTTTATATATAGAATAAAGTAAATCATTTTTAATATTTGGTCGCATATCCTTTGCATGCCATGACTTCCTGATGTCTGTCACCCAACAACATCAAATAACTCTTGATATCTTATTTTCTGGTACTTTTACATGCGATACTATAACATCTCTGCATTTTAATGGATCTCTATGGGAATTGTATTTCTGGCAGCAGAGTGATGGTTTGAGGCTTGTTTGATATGTCAGACCCTTGATGACTTAGAGCCATTTAGCCAACCATGTGTTCTATACTGTTCCAGTGTAATTTACAGCTAATTCTAGTCCCACCACCCAATTTTCATAGAGATCCATTCAAATGCAGATATGTTATAGTATTTCTTGTAAGAGTACCAGAAAATAAAATATCAAGAGTTTTTTATGTTGTTTTTTTATGTTGTTGGGTCACAAACATCAGGAAGTCATGGCATGCAAAGGATATGCAACCCTAATATTAAAAAAATATTACTTTGTTCTATATGTAAATGCAGGGGTGCCAATAATTGTGGCACATGTGGTTTTGTTAAAAATTATTATTTCTTGATGAGGAATTTTTTTTTTCTCATAATAAATTTTTTTCAATTTAAGGTTGGATTTTTCTCATATTTTCAGTGTGAGATTAAGCTAATTCACCAAATGGTAAATTTTTTATAACTCTTTTTACTCATCTTTACGCACTTTTTTCTTAGTGGGCATAGATAATACTCTTTTTTTAATCCCCACTAGTGCGTAGCAAGTAGTAGTCATCGATTGGCAAAATTAGAGTATACCCACTTCTCCAGGCACTACTACACCCCTGTATATATATATATATATACTGTATATGTGTGGGTGTGTGTGCGTGTGTGCACTCTCAGAAAAAAAATGTACGAAAAGCACCTAAAAGGCTATGTACCCTAAATACATAAAATTGTACCCCTAGCCAGCAGTACATAATTAACTTGTACCTTATAAATACCCAAACCGAACACTATTGTACTTTCATGGTACACTTGGGAAATGTGTACCTTAAATAAGAAGGGGCTTAAAAACATTTTAGTACAATTAAGCATTAAACTATAAAACATAAAAGTAGGCCTATTCAAATCCACTGCTGTGGCCTGAGCAGGGTTTAAAGTTTTGTGTTTCTTTTTTTTTTTTCTCTTTCTAAATTTTGGATTTATGAACAAAATAAATGACCAGAGAAGGCCATGTAATGACAAAGAATAATTATGGCAGAAACACATGGTTTATCTGGCTTCTTTCCCGGGAGCTTTCGGGACCGGGGAGAGCGGCCCTGTTGGTAGACATCTGCACAATGACAAACTGTGCCCTGCAATTTACGCCCTACTGTCTTTCTTTCCCTCCCTCCTTCTTCTCTCCATCTCCTGCCAAAAGCACAAGTGTTGGACACGCAGCACATTACAAAAAAACCCGGGGAAGCCACCAGATGTCACGATTTCTTTAAAAATAGTTTGGGAAAACTTAGCAGCAAAACGGACACTTTCTAGATTCAAGCGTTTTCACCAATTAATGTTTTGGTTGTTGTTTTTTTCTTTTTTCTTCTTCTTCCTTTTCTTCTTCTTCTTCCTCTTCTTCTTCTTCTTATTTATTTTTTTCCCTGTGTGTATATGTATGCACATGTTTGTGTGCTTTTATATACAGTATGTGTGTGCGAGAGAGAGTAGGTGTGTGCGTTTGGGCATGTGTACTAGCTTGTGCGTGTGTATGCATGATGTGGTTTAAGAGATTTTTTCATTTCTTAAACATAATAATCATATCTTGCCACAAACAGAAAAAAAAAGTGGGTGAAAGCAAAATTGTGTTTCAAAACACAGCTGATGCTGATGAATCACCCTCAGAAGTAATGTTTATGCAGCGCCTCTATCCTGTCGCCTGCAGCGAGACCGCCCCCGAACTTGTGTAAACAGCTCGCGCGTATTTCTGTACTGGTTTGCGTTTTAGAAGCCCTGCATGGCGTGTGTATGGGGGCGGCCGAAGCGAGCTCGCCTGCCGCTCCCTCAGAACCTGCGAAGCCTGCGTGTGGCGTGAGTCATCAGCCCGCGCACACAGGTGCACGGGATCAAAGCCTCCTGCGGAGCCTTAAGGGACACGCCCCTCCGGTGGACCTTTAGGGGACATCTGCATTTCGGCAGTCCGAGGTACGCCCAGATGCCCATAACACTCTGTGCACAATGCAATTCTACTTATCGTTCTCTGTATCTTACACAAAGCATTTTTGTAAGGTAAAATGTTGGGGTGGAGTCTGGATTTGACAGCAGCTGTGATGGGTTTGGAGCTGAGGTTGGACACAGCCACTCTATTTTACCCTACTTTCTTTTCACCCAAAGAAATCACACTGAATGCACCTTGTTAAGTGCATTCCCCACTCAGATGTAGATAGATTCTTGGATGCCCCTTGGGATTTCATAACTGTAGACTGTAAGAAACCCAGTCTCTTGTCTTACACATGTCACCTCTTCCTGTTGCCAGTGAAATCAGACATGAGGTTTTGTTTGTTTGTTTTCATTTTCATTTCATTTATCAGCTCGACAAACTGATGCTTTTGTCTCCTGTTTTGTCTGGTGTATTTAAAGCAGGCTCTCAGAATAAATAAAACATGGATTCTAAGAGGCGTTGGCGTTCCCTCTCTCTCTCTCTTTCTCTCTCTCCCTCTCTCTGCTGTCTCTGTCTCTCTCTCCCTCTTTCTCTCTGCTGTCTCTGTCTCTCTCTCCCTCCCTCTGCTGTTTCTCTCTCTCTCTCTGCTGTCTCTCTCTCTCTCTCTCTCTCTCTCTCTGTCTCTCTCCTTCCACTAACTGCCTGAAAGGAGAGGAAAGAGGAAAAGGAGATAGTTCGCTTGCAATCCACAAGGGTTTTCCGCACATTCAGCGCGGTAATTACATTCTCCGCTCCATTCTCCCTAGTCCTTTCCCCTCTCTCTCCCTCTCACTGCTCTGAGTCTCCAAAGGGATGTGGCTCAATATGAAACACCTTCACCCCCCCCCCTCCCCCCAGTGAAGCTGTAAAGGATGAGAGACATTTTATTATCCCCACGTTCCCGTTTTTTCCTCTCGGACCCCCGCTTTCCTCTCGCAGTCAACCTACGCACAGCCTTTTTTCCATCTCACTGAACGAGGAGTAGCAGGCGCTCGGCATGCACTATATAAGTAATCGCGCTTTTCTGTACACGGGTGATAACCACAAGAGGCATTTATTGGCTTTACATTCTTTTCTCAAACAGCAAACGCGGATTGTTTCGTTTAGGCTGTTGCAGGCGCTCGATGCTAGAGAATTCTTCTCGCCAGACAAGCGTTAGGGTTGTCCGACAAGCGAGCCCGACGTTGCGCCACTGTGAAAAAAGACAACAACGCGAGACCAATGTTTGGGTCACAGTATTTAAAATGAGTAGATGCGAATGAGCGATGGGTGGTTTCCCTTCGATGATTAACCTCAGCATTGCCTGCTAGCACGTGAATCGACTTGGATTTCGAGATAAATGAACAGAATCGAAATCTCCTCGGGAATAAGTCTACAGCTATTTGCCAGTGAAAAAACAATGCAATCGTTCCATCACGGTCATCCATACCCTTTCCATGTGTCCGATTCTTAAATGTGTATTGACCTTTTACATGAACAAACTGCATTAGTGTCACTGCCCAAATGGATATGAATTTTTTTTTTTTTAAGAAAGAATGTCGCGTGGATTCAGGAACAGCCCGGGGCATATTAGTTTATCTCACTGATGGTGTCATAAGACGCGGCAGCGTCTCGTTTGAAAAATGAACCGCAGCTACCGAATTGCTTCGTCCCCGAGACATTAGACGCAGCGGCATACCATAGAAAATGAAGAATTTCCAATTAAAATGCCAATCGAACGGGACTCAAAGCCATTCCTGAGTGATGATGGGGCAGTCTTCCTGTTACGTACCGGGTAAAAGAGCGGGAAGCTGAGGTCAATCTGTGATTCTCTCTGCCGTTTGATTGATTTCTCTCACAGATGACAGACTGTAGAAAATAGTTTTGTTTTTTTGCGCGGGGGGGGGGGGGTTGGGGTTTGTCCACACTCATTTCTTAGTTTCTATGAAGGCTGGTTAAATAGAACTGTGCAAAGCAGTGAAATCAGTCTTTGAAAAACTGATTTCTTATTTACTCCTGATTGTCTTGTTTTTCTTATTCTAAAGTAATAACAATCATCATCATTGTAATCATAATAATAACACATTCACTTAAAAATAATATTTTTGACAAACTAAGTTTTAAACTAATGCTCAATATGCACGGTTATAGGAATACATCAAATTACAACACTCCATTATTTGAAACAGCATTTAAAAAATATATATTTTTATATCGGGATAGGTTGGATCACCACCTCACCTGGATCATCAAAACCCATTCTTATATCAGGAGCAGAACCCAAAGTCAGCAGACATTAGCCACTTAGAAAATACGCATCTTCGGATGTGCTCAGTAACCTCATCACAGATTATTAAAACCAGAACCCAATTTCAGTGAGTTTGTGCAAATGGTAATGCTTCAAAACTTCACAGAAAATAATTAAATGTCATAATAGAAGTAAGACTTTTATTTGCTTTTATCAGAGCGCCCCTAAATCATCTCTGCAGACGATTCACTAAATCCTCTTCCTGTTGAAACGTACAATTAATTTGTACCGTCATCGGGCCCCTTTCAAAAGAACGCATTTTTCATTTGTTTTAGCTGACGGCTTGGCAACGCCGATCGAACTGCGGCTAATGCCTCCTGTTTTAGGCGGGGTCAGCCAACGATAGCAGCGCCAGGGCTGCGCGGCATCGCACATTACTGAAATAATGGCGGTATTGATCAGCAGAGGGGCTACCTTTTACAGGAGCGTGGGGAGAGAGAGAGAGAGAGAGAGAGAGAGAGAGAGAGAGAGAGAGAGAGAGAGAGAGAGAGAGAGAGAGAGAGAGAGAAAGAGAGCACGTATTCTGAAGCAATGGATCTGGGACCCCAATTACTCATCGTGCTCTCAGGGTTATGTGTAAATAGCTTAAATACATGATGCATGCGTCTATAAAAAGGCTTTGTTTCTGGTTTTCAGACGTGCGCCATGCATTCGCACAGCAGCTGGCTGGTTTTCAAAATTGGGTGGGTGTGAAATATAATGAATAATTTAATATACATTAAATTAGAATGCCTTTAAGGCCCCCTGAATGTGTTTTTTTAAGAGTGAATATTGGCAGCTGGCTGGTTTTTATAAATCACTCGGGGTTGAGTATTCAGAGGTACTTCTGATGGGTCTTGTCTTGGGTCCCATGTGCTGAAATATTATTTAGTATTTGTTTCATATACATAATATTAGAATGTAGGTAAGGCACCTGAACTAAGCTGTATTCAATTAGGTTTCCAGATTTCTCTGTAAGCCCCCATACCTTTTTTTATAGAGAGAATATTAGATACAGGTGCAGAGTAAGTAGAATGCTTTCACTCATGCTAATGACAATGAATTATACTGTGCATGTATACACAAATTATGCATCCAGTGTTTACACAGCCGGTAGTTTAGATGCCCTCGGTTGCCGTGTGTCATATTTCAGTATTCTATCCATGAAGCTTTGATTCCGAGCGTGAAAAAAGACATGTTTGCTGATTCCTGTTTTCACATTATTCCGTAGCTTATTGGCTTAGGACAAACCCCCTGTGTTGGGTGACACATAATATCTGCATGCGCAGCTAGATTTACAAAAGAGATTTGGGTCGTAAGTAGGCTACCTTGCGCAGGAAGTGCCACACATGGGAATTCAAACCTGCTATCTCCGGGTCACTGGATGAGACTTCTTAAGTATCCACCTCACACTCTGACCCTACACTATTCATTAAATGTCTTGCCTGACAGTTTCTCCAAGACAAATATTGCACTTGTGTGCTGGAATTATAGTCACCGTCTACCACAGGGCAAAGTAAAGACAGGCAAAGTCTCAGTTGATCATTTTTAGTTTTCTATTTTAAATGATTCATCTCAAATGGGCAACGGTGATGTGTAGAATGAGGACCACTGAGCTAGCAATACAGCCGTGGCGTTCAATTTAGAAAATGTTCTGGGGACTAGTAATTTGCTATTTTAATATATATATATTCTGGCAAGACGCCAACCAGAGAGTAGAATACATTCTATAGAATATTTGAACAAGCTCAAAACTCAGGTGTAACGGCAAGCACCAAAAATGGGCAACTCCGTCAGGATAGAGAAGCACAGCGACAGAAAACACAGGGACAGAGGAATACAGAATGAAGCGAACGGGCAGAGAACGGGTTTGCCCTTTAATTAAGCCGACAAAGTATCGCCATTGATTCAAGCCTGGACGTGACCAACTCTCAGGCAAATCGGCCCAGTTAAGTCTCGTTTCACGAACCTGGAATAGCAAAGTCCACATAACTTTACCTTCTTTCTACTTTTTCTAGGGCTTCCATATCTCTCTGTGTTGTGCCCAGAACGGCGGAGTGTTCCAGAGCCGTGGGCAGCATCCCGCTGGCGTTCAGAATAGCGGCGGTAGCGGGCACTGATGATGGTGGGCAGGAGGGGGTCTGATGTAGGGATAGGCCAGCGGCGGCGGCGCCGGGATGCAATGAGGGATGATGGGAGCCTGAGACACTGGCGAGGCCCCCGCCTGATTGATGAAGGCCTGTTCCTCCGTCATCTCTCGCTCTGCATACCCCAGCTGCTGCGCTCGCTCGCTCACACGCACTCCCTACCCCGACGCACGACTCCAAATCTGCTGAGTAACTGCCTGACCTCCTCCTGCTTTTCCATTTCATAGAAAAGAGAGATACAAAAAGAGGGTGTGTGTGTGTGTGTGTGTGTGTGTGTATGTGTGTGTGAGAGAGAAATAGAAAGAGAGAGAGCGAGAGAGAGAGAATGCATATGGGTATGGCGGTGTGTGTGAGAGAGTGTATTTGTGTGTGTGAGAGAGGGTGCATATGGATGTGTGTGCATGTGCATGTGTGTGTGACAGTGAGCGAGAGTGAGAGTAAAAAAGAGAGAATGGATATGTGTACGTGTGTGTGTGTGTGTGTGTGTGTGTGCGTGCGTATGCAAAACCTGACATTACCCGGCTCTCAGGACTTGCCTTGTAAATGAAGTCATTTTTCATCCAGCCTCCCTGGGTAATGACTGGCACTTTCCTCATGCTGAGAACATCAGCTGAGGAGCAGACAGAATGACAGCGCCCCGTTCATCTCTGCCTGACACACGGACAAATGCTAGAGCTCAAGGCTGCGGGCTCCCAGTCTGGCAAACAAGGGTGTGTGCTTCTCACTGAAGCTCAGTACACTTCAGATTGCAGGGTCTGTGAGCTGCAGCCCTACAAAGCGACATATGTCAACGTATGTCTGCTTCCACCGTAAGGACTGACGGACAGATTCCAGGAGCTGTAAGTTTCTGTACTATGGACAGAAAAAAAAAACTGCTAAAGTTTTTAGTCCAATCTTGGTCAACAGAGATTTCAATTCAAAATGGTCTACATCCCTGCCAACAAAACAATCTCGAAATGCGGAGGTCGGGAACTGTAAAAAGGAAAATTACCTTCTAACAGGAGAGGGTGTCCCGTAGCATTAATCATCAAGTCAAATACCCAGTGGAAACCCTCCCTTGCGCCGCGCGGAACAATGCTACACTCCTTATTTTCTCCGTTTATTTAATCTCGGGACAATTAATTATCAGAGAGTCAGTTGTTGCAAAAGAGACTTTGAACATTAGCCTGGAAACCTGTGATTAAGAATGCAAGTGCGAGACAGAAAAGAACAAACTCCTACTGATAACAAGAGTTTAATTACGCCACCTGTAGATTTCCTCTGTCTGACATCGTGGAGGTCAAGTGATGCATCGCTGCAATAAAACAACGTTATTGTGAGCTAACCGTAGCTGCAGTCGCAACTGCTGAGAACACAGAAATGTAAAACGATCCGACTTCCGTATTAATTAAACCAAACTACTGGTTTCGCTTATTCAAACAGGGAATCAGAGAAAAGTATCTCTTATGAGACAAGTAGTAATATGTTGGTCTTTTTAATTGCATTGTTTTATTTTTTTATTACTTTCTAGTGGATGTAATTATTGTATGAGTTTCAAAAATAATATTCTAGGTACTCTATCTTAATATAGCTTAATGATGACCATGACATGGAAATAATACATTTGCGGCAAAAAAGGAAAGCCACTTGACATTAATTCACAAAACAAAAGGCAAATAATTTATTTAATTAAAAATAAGTATAGTCTTAGTTGCTGTATTTGTACTTGTAGTCAGTCTACCAGAAGGCAATAAATCTAACACATTCATACCTTGTCATAGTATTCACTGTACCCACCTATTTTGGATTTCTAATCACTGTCAAAATATATTAGTTCACAAATAATGCGTATGTGAGGGGCTATGTTTTTATCACATACAGTAATACAGAATAGAGGGGAAAATACACATAGAAGAGAGAAAGAAAGGATGAATTAAAGGAGGAACTAACAGAGACTGGAGACAGACTGAGTGACCACAGAATGTAGAATACAATGTATGAGGAGAGCAAGAGTGCAGAAAGAGTGTGAGTGAGAGTGGCAGGGAGAAGAGAAAATGAAAAAGAAAGAAAGAAAGAAAAGGGGAACGATGGAGGAAGGTGAGAAAAGAGGGGGCGATAGAGGTAGAGAGAGTGTAAAAAAGGAAATTGAGTGAAAAGGTGAGAAAGAGGGAGAGAGATGGAAAGAGCGAGAAAGAATGAGAGCGAGGGAGTGAGAGAAAGGGGGAGAGGGAGATGGAGAGATGAGTATTTTTCTGTCTCAGGCTTCATTGCAGATGGATACATCACTAACAGACACCCTGCTTACAAACACCTGGCGGGGACAGAGTACGCATCATTACATCTGCGGCCATCACAGAACCATCCGGAACGCTTCGTCATTAAGATGGAACCGCTGGCACAAGTCTCTGGCGCTGATGAAGACATCCGAAGTCTTACAGAAAAGGGATGCCAGCAAATTGATGGCAGCCAACTGTGGTATAAGGCCTAAAAAACAGAGAATTCAGTGTCTCAGGGAAATGTCAGGGAAATGGTGAAAAGTGGGTTGGGCACGTGGTTGCACCAGCATCACTTTTTATTTTATTTGTTTTTTTATGTGACCTTATTCTCTTACTTATTTACTTGCCTTTCTCCTTTACTTCTTTTACATGTTTATCACACCTGGTTCAAATGTTTACTTAAACCCCTTGGATACCTGTACAACTCCTGGACATTTGTGCTACATTTTCAATGAGATAACCTGAGTCTGCAGTAGTTTCTGGTTAGCAATGTCCTTCTCAGGGATCTGTAGGGGGATTATATATTTTGTACTGGCCAGTAAAGCGTTAAAGTATTTCAAACGCATATCTGGCCCGGTCTTGGTCATCCCAGGCACAAGCATGGCTGCAAATTCATGAGATGTTTATGCGTCTTCAGGGAGTGGATATTATAATAACAAATTTAGTAGAGGCCTCTGGCAGTGTGTGGCTATTCCGCAGCTTGCTACCAGTCTTGCGAAGCTCAGAGAAACAGTTTTGGGGCTGGAGGTCTGCTAAGCTGTTTGTTCCTTTGTTTTCTCTTTCTTTCTTTTCATGCTGAATAGCACACACAGAAGGGTGGCTGACAGGGAGCTTGTGGAATGTTCTGTGATGCTGAAAACTGTTATACTGCAAGACTCCAAATATATTGAGTCACTGCAACAATGTCGATGCATCCTGCGTTGGAGTTAACACCAAAACCAACACAAGCCCCTTCCCACACATACACACACACACACACACCAGTACACGCACGCACACACACACACACACGCAACTGAAACTATCTCTCTCTCTCTCTCACACACATGCAACTGAAACTATCTCTCTCTCTCACACACACACACATACAATTCCACACAAACATCACCGCCCTCCAAGTCAGATATCACACCTTCTGTACACTGATTCTATTGCATTAAGTGCCTTATGCCAAACAAAGAACAACAACAGAAAGGCATGGTACTGATCCTGTTTTCTGTTTTCTGATGTGTAGTCAGGCTAGGGGTTTGTTTGGCTGATTCTGGATTGGTGTTTGGGGGGAAACTATTTCCACCACCTCTAGCTCTTTACATACACTGAGGGAAAGATTTTGAGCTGGAAATTTTGGCAGATAATGGAAAATTGTAAATACATAAAGTATCACTATGTTTTTTGTAAGATGTATTTATTTATGTTAGCAGAAAACATACTGTTAGAAGCGCGGCATGTTTTATAACTCATATTTCACGGTAGACATCGCCATCAATTGGTGTAAAAAGAAACTGCATTTAGGCAACACCTTTGGGAGCTTCAGTAGGCCTACATGAATCAAATGAAGATGCTTGGCTTATGCAATGTAGCCTACAGTTGGAGGACACGCTAAATTACGCTTGCGCTATATTGAGAAACATATCTTGGTTATGTTATATTCGTTTAAATAGATAGTTAATGGATTAATTAAAAAAATATATACTTGTACGGATTATGCACAGTAGATAATTATGGAAATAACACTACAGCCTTTAAATACGACAGTAGCCTATACACACACACGCGCGCGTGTGTAGCTACACACATACACACGGTAAATTAAGCAATTGAGTCGCAAGTAGCCCGCAACTCTAAAGCAAATAGCTAGGCTATGCGCATTGATTAAGGCCGCTCGGAGAAGTAAGTCCCTAAGTTTGACCTATTCTCAGTAAATTCAGCATTGAACATTTAATTGCTTGTTCTCACACTTTATGGGCTGGCTATACGGCATGTGGAAGTGGTCCGTTGGCTAACCACTGGCCGATCAGATTTGATGGCTCTGCGTTGCTCAACTATTTTGTTGTACGCTCCGAGTGAAAACACTTTCAGCAGCGGGTGCGGCGCACGTTGTCGCGAACGGCATTGCTCCACGGCCCACTTAGGGAGCAATTTGAAAGTATCGACAGTCCCTGCTCATTCGAGGTGCCGCTGCAAATCAATACGCATCACTCGCTGGTATCGGTATGTTTAAAGCAATATTTTCTAGTGAAAGACAGTGGGGCATCGACCTGTTTTTTCTTCTTCTTCTATATCTGCTCCCCAACCGCTTTCACTCTGATTTTCCAGAGGCGCAGAATGTGCCAAAAGACTGATGAGGTAATCACGGCTTATGAGTTTTTTTTTTTTTTTGAAGCATTTGTGCAGAAATGTTCAGAACTTCAGACAAACACAAAGGCAGTCACCTTTGAGGACGGAGGGATAAGGTGAGATCATCTAAAAACTGCCAAAATCTTCAAAAAATTTCATTAGGCTACTGTTAACTTTTTCATTATAGATTAATGAAATAAACTACAAATAAAACACAGAAACGTATCATTTATAAATCTAAAAGTAATTATGACTAAGTTCAGTTATTTCTAAGTTATTTTTTTCAATACTCAAATGATTAATGGGAAGTTCCTTGACAAATGCTAAATGCTAAACAACAGTAAGGGGAAGTAAAATTAGAATTTGAACAAGGACAAAATAACAAAGTCAGGAAGGACATACAAGAAGAAGATACGTTCACAAAAAAGAACTCAAGAACAGAAAAGGACATTCTACATTTATTAAAAAGAAGAGGGAACGGACATAAAAGGAAGACAAACAAAAGGTTAGCCTTTCTAATTAAGGGACAAAAGACAATAATTGCATTTTTAATTGGCAGGACAGTATGGCTACATGTATATAAAAAAAAATAATAATAAATAAATAAAAAAGACTGCAAGACTGTCCAGAGACCCTGATTGTAGATTACACAACAACAGGAAACATCCAAACGATGACAAACATAATTTTCTACACGGATAAAACTGAAACCTGGCATCGGACACTGTGTTAGGAATTCATACATATAAAAAATGATTGGGATCTCTAAAGGCAGACAGATAAACATAGGTGAGAAGGAGGATTCAAACTGCTACCCCCTCACCATAAACATTTACCACAATGGCACAGTCTTAGTGCAGGGAAATGAAGAGACTCTTATGGACTTTGAGAAAAGGTTTCCAATATTAAAAGAAAAGGCTGGAATCACAGCTCCTCCAGGCAAAATTATAACCTGTGACCCTCCAAGCCTGTTGATCCCCAGTACTCCAGATCCAGCCAGCAGAGCACTGACTCCCACCCAGGCCGCCTGCTCCCCCAGAGTCACACACAGCGCTGACTCCTGCCCAGGCCTCCTGCTCGCCCAGAGTCACACACATCGCTGACTCCCACCCAGCCCTCCTGCTCCGCCAGAGTCACACACAGCGCTGACTCCCACCCAGCCCTCCTGCTCCCCCAGAGTCACACACAGTGCTGACTCCCACCCAGCCCTCCTGCTCCCCCAGAGTCACACACAGCCTGCAGCAGCAGAGATAGAGCTTGTTCCTGCTAGAGCTAGAGTTTATCGAGTTCTGAGAGAACTGCAGGACCAGCTCTACAGAGCGAGGCCCGGCAGAGCAGCCGAGAGAGGAGCTTCACCAGCTCAGGCAGGAGCACACGGCTGCAGTGAAACACCTACAGGAGGAGGTGAGCACTCTAAAAGAGGAGAACAATCAGCTGCACATAGCTAGCCAGGATCAGAGAGGAGACGCAACACACAACCTCTTCAGACGACCTGGACCTGCACCACAAAGCAACTGGGAAACAGCGAATCCCAATACCACCTACTGCCTCTGCAGCCACCACATACACAACACCCCCCTCCCTTAGAAAGACCACACCCACTCCCTCCCCCAGACAAGCCATGCCCACCCCCTTCCCCAGAAAGGCCTCCCCCATGCCCACCCCCTTCCCCAGAAAGGCCTCCCCCATGCCCACCCCCAGACAGACAATGCCCACCCCCTTTGCCAGAAAGGCCACGACCACTCCCATGCCCACCCCTAGACGAGCCACAGCCACGCCCGCACCTAGACATACCACTCACACAGTACCCCCCAGTCACACAGGCCCACCCAAACACACTGCCCCACCCAGACGCACAGCAACGCCATCCACAGACAGCCTTCCTGAGCGACTCAAACGGGAAACATGTGGACATGAGGCGCATGTTGCCTGGCAGGAGGGCGTGTAAGCTGTGGTGCCCCACGACCAAGTCTGCCTTACAGCTGCTTTCAGACAGCACCCTGGGAAACCCCGGCACCATCATCATCCACACCGGGACCAATGACCTGGCCTTTCAGTGGGAGGGGGTGGCTGGTTCTGTGATTGGAGTGGCTGAGAGAGCCACACAGCACTTCCCAAGGTAAAAATAGTCATCTCCACCCTTTGGCCCCGTGCCGACATATTCCTGGGCCCTGGCAGTAAACTTTGAAAAGACAAAATAATGATTTTCCAGAAAAAGGCCAGGTCTCAGAGAAACAGATACAGTTTCACCCTCTGTAACACAATTTTAGAACACACCACAAATTACACATATCTAGGTCTGAAAATCAATGCATCAGGGAGCTTTAACCTAGCAGTGAATGCATTAAAAGACAAAGCCAAAAGGGCATTTTATGCAATCAAAAGAAAGTTTTACAATATAAAAATTTCTGTAAGAATTTGGTTAAAAATAATTGACAGCATATTACAGCCGATTGTGCTATATGGAAGTGAGGTATGGGGTCCACTTTGCCATCAAAACTATTTACAATGGGACAAAAACCCAGTGAAAACCCTGCCTGCTGAATTCTACAAAAACATACTCCAGGTCCACCGAAACACACCAAATAATTCTTGCAGGGCAGAATTAGGCTGTTACCCTTTAATTATTCAAAAAAGAGTACTACAATGTTGGACTCATCTAAAACAAAGCAAACCAAATTCCCTCCAATATAAGGTCTTTCTATCCCATGAGCTAAGCCCCAATAGAAGTCCTCTCAGTCAGCTGGCCCTGAAACTAACAATCCTAATTATGGCCTGTTTCAGACCAGCACTGCTTCAATTAAAATCAACCAATTAGTAAATCAAACAAAATATTCATATTTGGAACATTGGAAGACAGTGACAAAATTGCAAAACAAAGTAAATTGTTATAATATGCTAAAAATAAATTACAAATTGGCAGAATATCTCTCCACTGTCAGAGATATAAAGCAGAGACAGATCCTTACCAAATACAGACTAAGTGATCACAGCCTGGCCTTTGAAACATGAAGACACAAACAAACCTGGCGCCCCAAAGAGGAAAGTACATGTGATCACTGTGCGACAGGTGAGCTTGAGCCAGAGATACACTTCCTTCTACATTTCAATAAATATAGGAAAATTCAGATTAAATTTTTTTTTTTTAAACAACAAAAAACGTTACCCATTGTACTGGGTGAAGGACACACAGCCCCATTAGCTGGTTCGTATGTAGCAATTATGTTCAACACAGGAACATAATAACTGACAACACCTGCAGTTAAGATGTGTGTGTATTTAATAGGTTGTTGAGTTCATGTTTATGTATTGACTATTGTTATTATTATTATTATTATTATTATTGTTATTATTGTTGTTGTTTGTAACATTTGCATTGGCAACACAGTTTATGTCATGCCAATAAAGCACCTTGGAATTGAAAATTGAGAGAGAGAGAGAGAATTTTGAATTTTATGGCACCTTTATTTAACAGTGCAATGTAAATAAATATTTACAAAACAAACAAAATTATTATTAGTTCCATTTCATCACAATGTTTAAAATTTAAGATGAAAGGCCAGTATGCCAAGGGAGTAAAAATATAAATAAATAAATAGTAACACCACAATAAAACAATTTGAAACTATAAAACCATCAAAACCGACTTTCAGTAAAACAATAAAACTTGCAAAATCGGTTTAAAAACGTTCCATATAGCCCCCCTCATTATCTACAGCACAGATGGACTCATTTATACACCATATTTTTTTAAAACCATCTATATTGTTGCAGAGACTAAAACATGCAAACTCTATATGGAGACGCTCTAAAACCATCCCCCTAAAAATGAGTACAGGGTCTGTTGTCTGCCCCTCTTGGATCATGTTCCTTCTCGTAATCCAGATTGCAAGTTTAGCCTGTCCGAACAAAAAATTAATGAGAGAATCTCTATATTTTTGTTTAGCGGTGTACCCCGGACCCAAAATAAAAGCCCCCATATCAAAAACCACCTCCAGCCTCCCACACAGGTCTCTCAACAAGGCAAACAAAGCAACCAGCCGGTTGCATTGCACAAAAAGGTGGATTACCGTTTCTCCCTTGCCACAGAAGGGGCAGTCCTCCCCCAGTGCAGGATCTATGTGTGCCAGGTGTCTATTAGTGGCTATGGCTCCATGAATAAGCCTCCACTGGAGGTCTCCTGACCGCTTTGGTATAGGAGCCTTGTATAACAGTCTCCAATTTTTAGCAGCCGGTATGATGTTTTTGTCCCACCTTTGCCAAACACCTGCCCTCACCTCTCCCAGGGAAGGAAGGTGCCGCACCTTTACACATACCATATACAGTGCTCTCTTGCTAACCGCATCAAACTCCCCCAACATTGACATCTTGAATGTTAGGAGCTTCCCCTGTTCCTCCTGCCACTCTCCCACTGCCGCCTGAACATGGATGTGTGGGAAAGCAGTGGCCTCCATGTGGTGTGATTCCACCGCAATGCCGTCTTCGTTGGTTGGGAATTGCAAAGCCGCCTTTATTCCCCCCAGAATCTTCTCCACCAGCCGCACTGAGTGGACCTCTGCTTGAGCAGCAATAGCCGCTGCGTCTCTCCAACAACCGTCCTCCGTGCTCCACAAGTGAGCCAGCTTTGTCAGGCCAGCCCTCACAAAGCGACCCCTAAGGCTGGCCAATGCCTGTGATGACAGTCTCAGCAGCGGGCTGTCAAACAGAGGCTCCTCCAGCCCCCAAAGGGCCCCACGCTGTTTGATAAAAACATCTGACCACACCCTCAACATTGAGGTGTAGAAAGCAGGAATGCCCACCATGCTTGCCCCCTGCATGCTCAGTAGGAAGAGGTGCCGATCCAGTCCCATACCCCCTGCCATCCTCAGCAGGGCACAGGCGGTCTCCCTCCAGCTCACATCTGCATGGTAAAGCAGTCTCTGTGCAGCCTGCAAGCGAAAGGCCATCACACGGCTCTCCAAGTCAATAAGACCTTGCCCTCCTTCCTGCAAGGGCAGATACAGCACTGCTGCCCTGAGCCAGTGCTGCCCGGACCAAAAAAAGTTTACAATACTCTTTTGTAGCTCACTTAGGAAGCCCTTTGGTGGAGTTAAAACAGAAAGCTTATGCCAGAGAGCAGAGGCAACTAAATTATTTAGGATCAGCACCCTCCCCCTAAAAGAAACCTGAGAGAGGAGCCACTTCCACTTAGACATCCTGGCACACGCTTTTTCCAGTGCACCCTCCCAGTTTTTTAGGGTGTACTGCCTTGTCCCAATGTGTACCCCCAAAATCTTAAGCCCCTCTCTTTTTCAGGCCAGGTTACCTGGCAGCCTGGGAGGAAGCCTGTCCTGCCACGACCCACAGAGCAATGCCTCACTTTTTTCCCAATTTACCCTGGCTGAAGAGGCTTGCTCGTATGTGAATACAGTCAGCCAGGGCATGCAGATCCTCCTGATCTTTGACCACCACTGTAATGTCGTCAGCATAAGCCGAGACCTTAATTTCTGTGTTGACTAAAACAGTACCTGGCACCATTTGGCCCCTCAGTTTGTACCGTATCTGGCACAATAAAGGCTCAATGGCTAAACTGTACAGGAGCCCTGACAAAGGGCACCCCTGTCTGATACCCCTGTGCACCCCTATCGGCCTACTGAGCCCCCCTGCCACCTTTACCAGACAGGAAGCTTTGTCATAGAGCAACTTTACCATGGACACCAATCCCTCCCCAAAACCAAAAGCCTTCAGAGTCTCCAGCAAGTACTCATGATCGACTCGATCAAATGCCTTTTCTTAGTCAATGGCATACTAGCACAGAAATCCACATCCTCCAAAAGTTTTACATTTAGTTTCCAATACGTTTTAGTTCTAGTCACCTTCTGTAAAGACAGTATCAATGTGACCAGATGATGGTCTGTGAAACCCACAGGAAAAACACCAGATTTTAAAACTCTGTTTCTCACACTCCCAGAGAGATATAACCTGTCCAACCTGGCTGCACTCACACAATTTGCATTGCGCTTTACCCAGGTGTATTGTCTTGCTGTGGGATTCTGCTCACGCCACACATCACAGAAACCACCTTTAGATAGCAGCCGTGAAAGAACTTCTGCTGACTTTGGATGGGGTTCTTCCCCATTTCTATCGACCGTAAAATCTAGAGTACAATTCCAATCCCCCCCATCACAACAATTGCATCAGAATCAGAAATCTTTACTAGCTCCTGATGCAACTTTCTAAAAAAGTCTTCTCTATCTGAACCATTGTTTGGAGCATAGATGTTTAAAAAAACGTACTCTACTCCTCTTACTTTTATGTGCACAGTCAGCAAACGTCCTTTCACCACCTCCTCTTTACTTAAAATACCTGCTTCTAATCCAGGTGAGAGTAAAATGGCAACCCCTGCAGAAAGGTTAGTTCCATGACTCAATAAGCATCCTCCTTCCCACCTAAGTTGCCTGTCTATTTCATTTCCTACATCACTGTGTGTCTCTTGCAAGAAAAACACATTTAATTTATTTTGTTTTGCAACCTCTGACGCTAAAGCTATCTTTACCCCATCTCTAGCACCATTAACATTAAGCGAGCCAACACTCAGCGTCGCCATTGGGGAAAAATTATATAAGAAAACGAATAAATAACGTGACAGCAAGAAATATATTTGTGTAACGTGGAAAGTGCACATTTTATTCCATAGATTAGGACAACATTTTCCTAACAATGGTACATTGTTTTTTTAGTCGAAACCTTTTCTGACTGGACAAAAGATCTACACTAACCGTCTTAATATAGTGTTTCGCTGAGCGTAGGAATTTCTCTCCGTCTTGAAAAGATTTTAAAACATTTACCGCTTTCCCCTTCGTTTTATCGAGATACTCGCTTAATTCCTCGAAACTATACAAAGTCCCGTCCCCCGCTTGACTTTCTGTCGTGTCTGATAACAGCGAGGAGTCAGAGAGTTCCCCCTCCTCCTCCTGCATGCTACCAGCGCCCTCATTTACCCCGGCTTCCATCTCGGTCATATCTACCTCCTCCCCTCCATCTACAACTGCTCTGTCCGCCTCAGAGACACTCACAGGAAGGGCGAGTTCCACCGTATGCTGGCCGCTCACAGCCTCAATTATATCATCTTTTCCTGCACTCGTGAGAACATTCTCCACTCTACCTTTCTTCCTCTCTGTAAATTGCCCCGTAGTACTCCTCTGTCTCCGTACCTTCCCAGCCCTAGCCTCCATTCTCCCCGGCCTTTCTGTAGACCTAGGCCTAGCAGTGGAAGCACTAGTCCCTTCCTGTGGATCCTCAGTCTGTGGTTCTCCTTCTGCCTGAGCCTCAGGTAAACCCACATCTTCCCCGCTCTGCTCCGGAGCCTCGTTCTCTCCACCTGGCCTCCCGCCAGGTTCCACAACAGTCCCCCCGTTCAATTTTTCACCAGCCTTCTCGTTCGATTTACCACCTGACGTGTTTTCCCCAGTCTTATCCCCGTCCTTGTTCTTATCCTTATGTGGACAGGCCCGCTTCATATGGCCAATATCCCCACACTCGAACACCGTAAGCTATCCGTACTGGCAAACACGGCAAAATAACTTTCCCCATGCCTCACACGGAAAGACGCATCCAACGTTTGCGATGCGGAATTTAAAAACATAAATATCTGTCTTCTAAAAGATAAAACATGTTTCAAATCCGTGTTTTTGCATCCCAGGGGAATCATTTTCATCGCACAAGCAAATTTTCCAAACCGGGCGAGTTCTGTTTCAATTGCCTCGTTTTTGATGAACGGGGGGACATTTGAAATTACGACTTTCGTAGCGGGTGCTGCGAGCGGCGTCACCTGCACGAAAACGTCTTTTACCCACAGACCACTTGCAATTATATTTGCCACTAAACTAACTTTTTTAAATAAAACCACCACCGCTTTGTTCATCCGTGATGCCGAATCAATATTCCCACCTCCTACTTGTTCTGCTATAGCAACCAGCACTTCCTCTACAGTAGTACCGCTGTCCGTGACACACCGTACCCCATGACGGAGAGACACGATCTCCCTGTCTGAATGAGACGCCATAACGGCGTCTCACTAAAACCACGAAAAGACCCCTAAACCTAAAGTGTAACCCCTAGAAATGTCCTAAATATCACCACTGTGCAACAAGTAATAAACAGTAAAGATCAGTCAAAGTTTTGAAATAACAAGGAAAGAAAGAATTTAGAAAAGTTTGCAGCCCTCAGCCCTCCAGAAAACACCCTCCACCTCAGAGTGAGAGAGAGAGAGAGAGAGAAGAACTAATTCAACAGAAGAATTATCCATACAAAATGGAAATACTTGGAAAAAATATTTTGAAAACCTCTACCAAAAAATCCCACCAAAAAAACTAAATCAACACAATTAAATTTGTGAAAACTTGAACAGTTAGAACTGTGTATTAAAGACAACCAGAACCCCCTAGACAATCCTATAACTACTGAGGAGCTGCAAGACAAACTCAAAGCCCTCAAATCAGGTAAAGCCAGTGGGCCTGACAGCATCTGTGCTGAGATGCTAAAACACAGCAGCTCTGAGATGAAGAGCACCCTACTGAAGCTCCCTACTGAAAATCCTGTGTTAAAAGCTGGATATTTCCCTGAGATCTGGAATCAAAGAGTAATAACACCATTATACAAAAGTGGAGACAAATTTGACCCCAACAATTACAGAGGCATCTGTGTGAACAGTAACCTGGGGAAGGTTTTCTGCAGTATTGTAAACGCCCGAATACTTGCCTTCCTTATTGAGCACAATGTCTTGAGTAAAAATCAAATTGGCTTTCTTCCAAAACACCGTACATCAGATCATATTTACACCCTGCACACCCTAATAAACAAACATGTCCACCAAACGAATAGCGAAAAAATATTTGCATGCTTTATAGATTTAAAAAAAGCATTTGATTCAATTTGGCACAATAGACTATTTTTCAAACTTCTTCAAAGTGGTGTAGGGGATAAAATATATGACATCATAAAATCAATGTACTCAGAAATCAAATGCAGTGTAAAAATTGGAAACAAAAGGACTGAATTCTTCACTCAAGGGCGTGGAGTGAGACAGGGCTGCAGTCTGAGTCCAACACTCTTTAACATCTACATACATTAATTAGCCACCATGTTGGAACAGTCTGCAGTCCCTGGCCTCACTCTTCATGACACTGCAGTCAAATTCCTGCTCTATGCAGGTGACTTCCTCCTGCTGTACCCCACAGAAAAAGGGCTTCAGCAGAGCTTGGATCTGTTGGAGCAGCACTGCCAGACCTGGGCCCTGACAGTGAACACGAATAAGAGCAGAGTCATGATATTCCAGAAGAAGGCAAATAAGTACCACTTTAATTTAGGCAACAGCACCATAGAACACACCACTAATTACACCTACCTGGGTCTGATCATCAGTGCACCTGGGAGGTTTGACCTGGCAGTGAATGCATTGAAGGAGAAGGCACGCAGGATAGGCACGCAGGGCTTTTTACACCATAAAGAGGAAGCTCTACAATTTAAACCGACCCATTAAAATTTGGATTAAAATATTTGAAAGTGTAATAAAACCAATTGCTCTTTATGCTGGTGAAGTGTGGGGTCCCAATACCAAGCAGGATTACACCAAATGGGAAAAACACCCTACAGAATTCCTGCATGTCAAATTTTGCAAAAACATTTTTAAATTATATAGAAACACTCCAAACAATGCATGCAGGGCAGAATTAAGCTTTTATCCAATAATTATCGATATACAAAAACGGGTATTAAAACTTGGGATCATTTAAAACAAAGTAATCCAAACTCACTCCACCATGAAGCACTGCTATACCAAGAGCAGAACATAGAAAAGAGTCCCCTCAGCCAGCTAGTCCTGAAGCTCTCTGACCAGAACAACACCACCATCAGCCAACTTCAAGACAGCACCCCAAGAACACCTCCAATTAGTGTAAAACAAATTATCAAAAACTGCAAAAACTCTTATTTGGAACATTGGGATACAACCACTAAACCTCAAAACAAACTGGAATGCTACCGGGTGGGCCCTAAACAGAAAATATAATTTGGCAGAATATCTTGTTACCAACAAAGAGAGATCCTGACCAAATATCATGTCAGTCACCACAGCCTGGCAATAGAGACCGGCCACCACCGACAGACATGGCTTCCTCGAAAAGAGAGGCTGTGCTCCTACTGCTATCAACAGGAAATAGAGACAGAACTACACTTCCTGACCCAATGCAGTAAATACGAAAAAATTTGAGAATATTATTTTATAAAATTTAAAACCAAACAACCAAACTTACCTGAAACCCTACTATTACAAATCCTTCTTGGCGAGGAAATATGCTGTGCAAATTTTGCAGCACAATATGTGGCTGCCTGCCATAACCAGAGGGACAGTCACCCTGAAACGCACCAATAAATGCAAATGTATATGTGTGTATGTACTGTGTATATATATATATATATAAATAAAGCATTTGAATTTAATTTAATAGAAAAATTTAATTGACAGAGAGAGAGAGAGAGAGAGAGAGAGAGAGAGAGAGAGAGAGAGAGAGAGAGAGAGAGAGAGAGAGAGAGAGAGAGAGAGAGAGAGAGAGAGAGAGAGAGAGAGAGAGAGAGAGAGAGAGAGAGAGAGAGATTCCAGAGCCTGATTTACAATAGATTACTGCGATTGATTACTTTCCTCACTGGTGCTGATGATGGTGGTGGTGGCAGTGGTGATGATGGTTGTGGTGGTGACGATGATGATGATGATGATGATGATGAAGACAATGTATATAATGGTTAGGGAACTGGGCTTCTAACTTCACGTTTGTAGGTTTCATTCTCATGTGGGATGCGACCATTGTACCCTTGAGCAAGGTACAGTTCAGCAAGGTACAGGTATATCCAGCTGTATAAATTAATTAGGCCTATGAAAATAATGTAAGCCACTCTTGAGAGGAGCATCAGGTAAATGCAGGAATATGATGATGATGATGATGACGACGACAATACAATTTGAAGGCTGAAATATTAATTGGCACTAAGGTATTTAACTGTCAGTCTTTAGTTTGAGGGCAGAGTGGCGTTGGGGGGGGGAACAGGTGGTGTTAAGCAGGGTGCGGCTTCGGAGGTTCTGACACTCCATGCAGACAGATGGCCACTGAATTCAGTGCTGTTCAGACCGGCAATGTTTGCTAGATGCTGATCACCGTGGAAACTCAATAAACTGCGGCTTAATCGCTCTTCTCCGCCCGAGATCGAGAGAGGAGTAAACGAGGGGACCTTAATTGCCTCTGAATCTTGTATTCCCAGAAGGCGGGGGGAGGGAGAGAGGGGCGGCGGTACCGGTAAAGTTCTGGTCGGGTTCAGGCCCTGAGAGGCAGAACGCTCCTCTCGGGACCGGCAGTTGCTCCGCTACGTTTCCCGTTAGCGCTCGTTTTCCGATCCATTAGCTGCGCGACTGCAGCTCTGCACAACAGGCTTCAGTTAGGCCTTTACATTGAGGCGCCTGCACAAACACGCTACAGACCAGAAAAAAAAACCTTTTAAATTTACCTTAAAGTGATAGTCATTCTAAAAACTTCAAATAATCGCAACATGAGGGATGTATCCACTAAACACCCACCAAATATCTTTTCAAGAAAATTTAATAGGTATATTAATATACATCTAATAAATAAACTCAGTCTTGAAAGGACTCAGGATTGTAGGGGTGTGGTCTAAATACACATCCTCAACTCGAGTGCCATCGACGTCATCCAGCCCTACATGTTTGAACCACAGAACTGTTCTTATACAGTTCTGCGGTTTGAACCATAGGTTTGAACCCGGCGAGGAATTAATGCAATCAATTCAAAGTAAATACAGTGCGGCTGTTATCAAGAGATAAATATCACACGCAAGCTCGCAATCAAAGTTAAGTTAACTTAAACGCTAAGCAGAGTATCGCAACCGTTTGATCTAACGGATAGTCTAAATTGCAAGGCGACGTTTCACCAAATACATGTTCCACACAAATCATTAAATAATGGTAGGTTTTATCGAGTTTAAAAAAAAAAAATATTTAAAGGCCATTCATTCATTTTGGTTGCTAATCGAACGAAAATTACGTGCATGGCAACTAAGTACTTCGTGGTTCTCATATTTGTGTTACTGTAACCAGACACTGAACAATACGACAAAACCATTTCCAAGGCATGGTTTATTTGGCAAAATCTTAACTATTATTTTCGATATATTATCTGACGAATGAGCAGTGCACCAAGTAAAGACGATGCGTGAGTGATTAGTTCCTGTCCATGCTGAGCTGTGCAAGGAGCAAGCTAATGTTACTAGCTAGCACCACAGAGGGATAGATAAAAATGTGAAAAATTGGGAGAGGGATAAAATTGGTATAGGGATAAGGAGAGTGGAAAAAAATAATCACTTTCGCAAACTAACTATTCCAAATGCTGATAACGCGGACAACTATTCTCAAGGGAAAACCAAACGAAAGTTTGGTTCAAACTTCAGACAGGATTTCTTAGTGGGACAGTACAGTTTTATTCACCTCAAACTATGGGAGGAGTTATGTAATGAGATCAAATTATGTATTGGTTGAGGTTTCACGTCTATGTCACCATGGACCCATTTTCGACTCCACCCTTTTTTAAGCATACAGGAATAGAGATAGATAGACTGAAATTTAACGAGATTGCAATGCAATTTATTCCTCACGCTTTATTGGTGCTCAATACATACCTTAATAGCCATAAATAACGTGGTTATAAGCATATTACGGATTTTCCTTGACCGTTACACTTTAAAGTGATCATCAGTGCCAGAAAAAGAAGTAGCCTATGGATAGAATATGGTGAAGAGGAAAATGATTGTAATGATGATGATGGTGACGATGATGATAATGGTGACACCAATGATGGTGATATTGATGTTGAAGAAGAACAGTTGGTCCGAATGGATACCGTGTAGGCTATCTCAGCTCTGGCGATAAACCGCCACAGGGGCGTAGATAATAAAAAAATTTAAAAAAACAACAAGTCCTTAATTCTAAAGCAGATATCAGCTATAGGTTTTAGGTTTCAATATGGTTTAGGCCTAAACACATAATGTAGGCCTAGCTTTCCTGTGCTGCACTTCAAGCTTGCGGATTATAAAATGAGTCTTCTCAACACTTTGTCTGATATTTTCAGATTTGCAAGCAGCAGGGCAATCCTGGCATAAGCATAGACTTTTGTCCTCATTATAATTCGGAAAGAAAATGTTCTCAGGATTTAACACGTAAGTTCAGGAGCCTGTTTGATTCTGCAAATTAAAAGGCAGGCAGGGCAAACAGAAACGTGAAGGAACATTGATGACAAATCGATAGTCCTCTAATTACTTATAACGTGACAAATAGCTACCTTGCAGGTGAGGAGAGAGAGAGAGAGAGAGAGACGGGAGCGCGGAGTAGAGCAATGTTGGCGGCTGATGATCAGAACAGGAGATCTGAGACCGCGTGCGCTGTCACCTCAGGCGTCATGACTACTAACTTGTCAGATTCAAACAACGCTCCAAAATCTTGCACGCCCTGCACGCTCGTTTTCCTGGTTGAAATGATAACAGGGGGTTCGCGCCGCGCAGCACGCACCAGGAACATGCTAGGAGGGAGGGAGTAAAGATCTCGTCCGCCCACGTTGTGCACGGTAACCTCGGCTGCTCTCCGCGTGCAGGCTTCTCAAGCTGTTCGTGTTCTTACGAAAAGCTTCAAAATTTCAAAAGACAGATTTAAATGTATAGCGATAAAGTCAATGACTAAAAGGCCTGGGTTCTGATGTGTCAATGCCTCACACACCCACACTCTTCCTAACCAATGACAGCACTGCAAGGCTGAATTAAGAGGTTTGGCGGTTGTATTCATAGGCCTCTCATCATTGTAAAATTATCTGTGGATTTTGAGAATGTGGTGGAACAGGTCTGTAATTACAAGTGGGTCTTCCAAATTGTTCAAAGGGGGGGGGGGGGGGGGGGTGAGCATTAAAAAAACAATGACTATCAATAACTGGCCAAATCATGCATTTTGAATCTTGACCTGTAATTGCTGCCTACCCAAAATTGTCGATGAGCATTGATTGACATGTCTCCGGGTGCTGGATAAGTTTCATGAAGCGTTTGGCTATTGGTTATTTAAATCAAGCCTTTCTAAGCATAACGAAAGCCACTTTTTTGCTCTCATAAGGAATTATTTCTCCCTTGAAAAAAAGCAGGTTAGCATTGTGAGACACAGTGTTTTATAATATTTAAGGCATGCAACCATATTATAAATGCATGGAAAGTATGGAAAGTGGAAATGCATGGAAAGTACTAGACTATAAAATAGTACAAATAAACTATAACCATGCACTGTAGATGGCCGGAGCACAAGAAACGAGCACTGGTGTACAGTACTAGACCCAGTGCAGATCACCAGAGGACTATAGTAGCTTAATCAACAGACTGGTACTTTATCCAAGACCTCTAAGCAGGACCAGTGACAGCAAATACATAATCAGTGATGCAAGTGCTCTCCAAAATTAAAACAGCAGCAACTTTTTGGGGAGAGAAAGAGAGAGAGAAGGGGGGGGGGAGAAAGGAATAGAGGGAGAAAGTGTAAAAAGGGGGGGGGGGGGAGAAAGGAATAGAGGGAGAAAGTGTAAAAAGGGTAGAAGTGGAGGGAGATAGTTTTTTTTAACATTCATTTAAAGACGTACCACAGGCCTATGCATGTTTTCTCCCTTTCTCTAGAGTCTCAGCCTCCGTGCGTCACAGGATCCAAATTGGAGGGAAAATTCTCACAAGTTAATGTACTGTAACTAATTAACAAATACAAACAGGTTATCTCTCCCTTGTCTCACTGTATTAGCACCTCAAACCAATTTATACCCAGAGGGCATTTTACTTATTTATTTTTATAAAGCATAAAATCAATGTAAATAAAAAAATATAAAGATATTGAGTTGGGAAAGTAAGAGCTGTTTGAGTGTACTACATGCACCATGTTGGATTAGAACATGCTCAGTCAACCAAAGGGGAAGATGCTTCCTTCCTTCTCTCCTGACTGACTGACTATGAACTTGCATGCAAAAGCCACCTGAGCAAAATAAAACATTGATTAGCATCGATTTCCTGTGCTTGTTTAAGCACTGTTCTCTCCCAGTCCCGTACAGCACGGTGTGGCTTGCTCTGTGCATACGTGGGTGGTACTAGCCTTCATCCGAACAAAAGCAGAGATCCATATCACAGATAAATAAAGAATCAAATCATGAATAATTACAGGCACAGCCAATAAAGCCAGGGCAACTGAAGCACAGGAATGTAAACGCAATTCTCTTTTGTTTGGCCACAGGAGTTGGCCTCAAAAACTGAGCCAATGTGGACAGCGCCATTTTTTTCCCAGTGGTTTTATTTAATGGAAGTTTCACACCGTTCCAGTCTCAACGTTGCACTGTCCTCGGTGTGTTGAGTTTGGCAACCCTGGATAAAAGCAATGAGCTGCTCTGCCATTTTTGTTGGGTAGAATTTCAGATGTACTGAACCGTTAAAATGCACCGTGCCTTCAACCACTTCAGTCACATCAGGCATTTTGCGTTACATTTGAGACCTGCTGATTGGAAAATAATCTAAGAAGCTAATATAGAGTACATTAACGTAAATGTTATCATAAAGTCAATTAATTCATAAATCCATAAATTCTGTGGACTTTGCCACCCTTCAGAACCATAAGAACATTTTGATGGGCGTTCCTCCTTAGCAGCTTAACACAAGCTCTTTATCTTTCAGAGGGGGTTCGGAAGTCTCCTTCAGCTTGGAAGCCTGGCCACGTCAACAGAGAGCCACCAGCACCCTCTAGTGTAAATTGCAGGTATGGCTTCCCAAGGCAGGCTAACTGCTCCAGTATCTGCACAATCTTCTGTGGCTCACACGTATAAAGAGAGGCACATTTACACACAACAGAGAGAGATGTGGGCTACAATTTCTGAACGTGTCATATTACTTAATAATACATTCCAAGTCAAGTGAGAGCCACAACAAGCACTGAGTAAGTAGTATGGTTTTGACAAACACTGCATTCCATTTCGGTTTCAGGTTTCCCTGCAATTCCATTACTGTGGTTCCATTTTGATTCTTGTCACTAAAAGAAAATGGAATCAATTGCTGGTTCTGCTTTCTAGTCTTTCCCTTGTATTATTATCACTATTAGTATACCGGAATGTGACTCTAGCCTGCAAATAAATTCTCCATTTATTTTTCACCAGTCTTTAAAAGGACTGTTGTCATTGTGTTTTTTTTTTTCTTTCTTTAAAAAGTCCATTCGATACAATATACCCTTCCCCCTCCCAACCCTTGGGGAGCTGTGCCTCAGCTTAGAGGCAGGGTTACAGCACCACCAAAATAAAATAAAATAAGGCAAAATAATCCCATAACAGTCTAAATAAAGAGAGAAGACCAGGAAGGAATACATCACAATTTCTTTATTTGCACAAAAGTTACAAGTGAATGCACTGAAAATATCAGCCCCAGCTGAAAAACGAAAGCTTTAACCCGTAAGATCACAAATGCAATAAAACACTGATTGCACACTTCTCTCAGTGCGGGTGACTGATCATTAAGGCCCCTATTGGAAGCACTTTTTGATCTTTTTAACTTCTCTCTTTGAAAAGCAGGCTTTGTTGGACAGAACCTAATCAGTAGAAATGCAAGGTAGACCTGAGGGTCAGTTTTGTGAGAAACTATGAATTATGCATTTATTAACCCTCTCCTGACCTTCAGAGTGCTGCTCATGGTGAAAATGGCAGCGGGTGCCTCTACGTGCTACTATTTCTAATGATACCGTTTAGCAGAGATGGAGAGATGGTTAGGCTGAAACCTGGCAACCTGTGAGACAGCACAGTGAAATTACTGGAGGTACACTGTGAGTATGACTATTGATATATTAATATATTAACACATTATTTTTACGCCCTGCCTTAAATTATTTGTTGCGTTAACCCCCTTCAAACAAAATAAAAATGTTCCTGCAAGACACCAAAAGGAAGATTTCACCCTTGTCTGGACTATACAAAACATTAAAACTTAATCAAACACACTACATTCTCACAATAAAGCTGCATCTTTAAACAGGCTGCTGTACAATTCAAAGGGGGGTTTTTTGTACCGTTTAAAACCTTTCAAATGTTTTATCCATTTTAAGCAGAAATAGAATGAATTAAAATTACTTTCAAATTCATGCAGCTTTACTAGACAAAGGCCTGGATCAAATCAAGGTACTCCTTCGACTTTTAGACTCAAAAATGAATGCAAGTGTGACTTGCAAGAGTGCAATTTCATAATATCAGCCATCACTGAAACTTCACTGTGAAGAAGAAAAAAACAAAAAAATAATAATTTAACTTGAATTGAAGTAAAAGTTTAGAAAAAATATGTTGATCTAATTCTGCCCAAAGTCAGTAAATAAAAGTGTCACAGCAAAATTTAAATTCTTTTTTTTTTTTTTACAGCAGCACAATTTTTGAGCATCATTTAGAATAAAACCAAGACGTAATTCTCAATAGCTTTTACATTTATCTTAAAGGCAGCAATAGCTTCTGTGTCATGAGAGAAAAGCACGTGGGGAAAGAAAACCGCTGAGGCACATAAGTGGAATGAATTTGAAGAGAATAAAAATAAAATATTTTTCTTCCCCCCCCCCTTCCCTCAGGTTTTGGAACACATTCACAAGTGGCTTGATCTTCTACCATAGAGTTTGCCACAGACACAACAGCATTCACGTTTCTCTAAGCCAAAGACCATAGCAATAGCTACAATGTAGCCTACATTCATGACAAGCCCCACCCCCAAAAGAAAAGTAATGACGGAAAGTAGGTATAAATCAGCCTCAGATTAAATATTGCATGCATCTCTATGGCTTTTCAGTTTGTGATAAAAGTAGACGCCGTATTCATCCCTGGCATCAAAGAAAGTTTTGTGCTTCCCGAGTTCTGTTTACGCTGAGGTTACATTTGGACTTTTATCATACTTCTGCATTTCAAGCTCATGAAACCCCGTGAGGTGGCCACATGCGAATGCCCATACGGATGACTGTGTGCGTGCAAACTTATTTTGAGGTGCATCTTTGAGGATAAGCTTTTCCTCGACTTCACAAGCTTGAATAAGAGAGCTTCAGCCACAGGGGACATGTGGCCCTCTGCTGGTGTAAAGAACAATTGCACATCGGGCTGGATGGACTTACATTGCCTATATTCCTTAAAAATGACACAGACACACATTTTTGTTTTTTTTAGATGATATGTTACTCTATAATCAAGAGCTATCAGACAAGAGCTGCCCACATTCAAAGCAACCTTTTTTATGCAAGTGTCCTGAAGTCATAATACATCTAATCTTAGTTATATACACAGGGAAAAGGTGATTCTAGGTTCCATGGTGTGGTGCACATTCTCCAATAATAATAATAATAATTATGTGTTTATTTCACATCCACAACAGACTGGTAGCCTGTGTCATTATATTTCCATGCAAAGTACTGACCTATTTTGTAAGTTATAAGAATGCAAACACAGCACAATGCACATGCCCAAGAAGAGAACACTTCTGAAGTTTGAGCCAAAATGGCTTCGGTATGAAAGACCAAGGAGCAAAGGGGGGCTCTCTTATCTTAACTGTAGCCTTTGCAGGCCCTCTTATCTTAACTGTAGCCTTTGCACTTCTTCCCCTCGCACTCACTGCACAATAAGAGAGGGAGTGTGGGGGGAAACGGAGCAGAGCCCAGCGGACTGCAGCTCTCCTGCCAGGGAGCCGACGTGGAGAGAGGGGGGGGGGTAAGCCCAGAGGCACCTGTGGAGTGCCGACAGTGAGGGACAAACAGGGTCACGCGCCTGACTGTTAAATGTCACGTACAGGCGCGCACACACACACACACGCGCATGCAGGCAAGCGCCCTCAGCATAGAGACATCGATACACACACGCACGCAGGAGGGAAGAATCCTCACACATATGCATGCAAGCAGGCTATTCATCTGCACCCAGAAGCATGGACGCATGCAAACATTGAAGTGTTACACGCACGCGAGTAAGAAAGCAGGCAATGCCGTGTATGAATATACACATGCAAGCAAGTACATACACACTTTACATGTTCGTGTGCACGCACGCACGCACGCACGCACGCACGCACGCACGCACGCACGCACGCACGCACGCACGCACGCACGCACGGCCTTAAGGGTTAGGGCCATGCAGGTCATACCCTCATGTTTCAGAATAAACGGTTTGCTATAAAACAAAAACTCCCTTCAGTATTTAGTTACATTTAAGGTATATAAATGTGTCAGAATAAGAATAGTCTCTCATAATGCGAACACATCATCTCAATTACATCATCTCAATAACCATAAAAAAAATCTATTCATATGTTAAAAAAAAAAAAAAAAGTATTTTGCACGTCGTTATGAAAATAGTTTATTTACACTTACCAGCCTTTAAAATCATTATCTCCACTAAAGTGAATATTAAAATAATGCATTTTGAATTTGTTCATTATAATTTAGCAAGCAAAATAATGAAATTAAAATAATGCATTAAACAATATTGCAATACATCTGCTATCAAAAGCTAACATATCCCATATTATACTGTAGCTACTGCATTAGCCTCATTTTAACCCAATTAAGCTGAAGGTTTGCACCCCCAAGGGTGACTTTCTTCTAACGCTACTGCTATTTTCACTAATTGATTCTCTTCGCCCTTTCATCCATTTCATCTGGGTTAGTTGTTTACAAGAACGCGATACTCGGACGGAAGCCAAGGGCTGTAAAAGAGGCAAGCCATGAAGCTACTCTCAGTGGAGCACACTGATAACTCTGTATTTTAAAGGTCACAAGGCAGGATGGTGAAGGTCAGAGAAATGGCATGTTCCAAGTTCCAGGCATGCATTCCCATGCTTAATCGCCCACTTAAAGGGCTAAAGTGAAACAAAAATGGTCATGAAATACGCTATCTTTATTTGGTAAAACAGGAGAACTTCACTCTACAGCTGTTGCCTCAACCTCGAACTTTGCCCATTCTTTATAATGAGGCACACAAGTCTGAAAGCCATCATTGCAACTTTGGCACCATACTTTTGCCATGTGGTTACATCGTCATACCAGAACTTAAAAAGAACAAATAGATATTTAAGCTAATACATATATATATATATATATATATATAATAGCTTATAAGGATGGATAATAATCAGATTTCTTTACTTAATTTTTTTGGTGGCTGACTTCTATGAATGTGACTGCCTGCTGTACATGTAGCACAGAATTTAAAACCTCTTAGAAATATGCACTTTGTAGTCAATAGCCGATTGGTTCAATGTTTGGCTTGAAAGCAAAAATAGCTTATTAATGCATCTCTCAGGTAATTCCCCCAAAAAAAATTATGCCAAAATGGAAGCCAAAGATTTTCTAATTCAAAGAGGAAGTAAACATTTTTTTAAATAATATGCACAAAAAAACAAACAAAAAAAACGTAAACAAAAATAAATCTGAAGTATAGCACTCCATTTCCTTATTGTATTATGTTGGGATCAAATAGCATATACACATTACACACTAACCCTTATTAAACAAACAAAAGCCACAAAAGCTTTGTCAACATGCTTAAAAATCACAAGATCCAAAAACAAGTTTTTCCAAAAATAACCTCCCTTTTATACCTAAGTCAGTGTGCCCAAAACCCAACCCATGCTCTCAAAGCATTCCATAATCACATGATATGTGTATCGGTGTCAATCTAGCTGACACCTAGCTGTGCGTAATTAGTGCGAGATATGTTTTCCCGATCCGTGTCTCTGCGATGAGTTCAAGGCACGTGCGTAAAAAGTCATGCGAGAAGCCGCTTGGTTCCTGAAACTCTGCACTCATCCCGGCAGCACGTGAGGGACATTTTCAACTCGACTGCACACCATTCAGCCCATGCAGCGAGGCAGTGAAATGCACTCAGCAAGAGGTATTCGTGGAGATCCAAACGCTGTGGAAGATCGCGTGAATGTGGCATGAGAACTTTATGAGGTTGAAGTGGCAGGAACAGTTAAATCGTAAGGGTTGGCTGCTGTTCTCTCAGGAGTGCTTTCACGCAATCAGCACCTCTTTAATAGCCGATAATGAAACTGTTGCACCTATGTGCAGGTCAGTAAAGTAAGCAGCTGGTCTGTACCCAATACAGTGATTCTTAAGGGAATAGAGTCCCATTCGCAGTGTTAAAGCTTTGAGTTTTACTGCACCCACTCAAAGTACGCGATCTCATCCAGGTCCACGTGATAGTCCGTGAGGTGCATGGGACCTTTGTCATAGTATTCGCCCCTGTAGCTCCTCCACCGCCCAGCTGGGAGGTAGATATCCCGTTCCTGCTTTCCAGGTTCCAGCACGGGGGCCACCATGAGGTCATCCCCGATTAGGAACTGTGAGTCGATCTTGTAGGCTGCCTCATCATCAGTGGCGATCCACCACAGGGGTCGTATGATGGGGTCACCTGTATCCAGAACCTCAGCGGCCAGCTCCAGCACCCGGGGGGCCACCAGGGTCTCGTGAAGCTTGGTGAACTTCCTGGCGATATCCACCACCGTGGGGTCATACTCCCAGGGTGGGACGGAGAAACGCATGGCGGGCATAAAGGCCGACAGCTCCAGCCAGCGAATGTAGAGCTCGCGGTCAGGCAACTTCTGGCCACCGTAGGTCCTGTTGGGATAGACGTTGCCGCCGATCATGTCAGGCAGGACAAACTGGTATCCCAGAATGCTGATGGTGAGGACTGTGGGGATGATGGACTTGAGGCCTAGCTCATAGCCCCAGACTGAGTCGCGGTCCATTATGCGGAAGAAGCAGGAGATGTTCTGCGACTGGTAGCCGACGCGGAGCTCGGCCCGCTCCTTGAAGGGGATGGCCATCTCCGAGTAGCGGCGGGTATAGAGGCTGGGGTTGCGTAGGGGCAGCAGGGTGCTGAACTGCTGGGGGAGGTAGCTGGTCTCACCCGCATCAAACTTGAAGGAGACAATGCTGCGGTACTTAGCCTTGAGGGATCGAAGGTGGGAGGCATACCATTCGCGGGCTCCCGGGTTGGTGAAGTCGAGGATGCCGCCGATACCATTCCACCACTGGACCAGAGCTGGCAGTTCCCCATCAGGCTGTCGAACAAAGAACCCCTTCTTCATACATACACCAAAGTTAGTTGAGTCATAATTGACAAAGGGGTGTGTCCAGAGGGAAACCAGGAACCCATCGGCCTCCAGTGACCGGAACATATCAGAGACGTTGGGAAACTTGACAGGGTCAAACTCGAACTCACCGTAGCTGGAGGTGTAGCAGTCATCCAACTCCAGGTGGCTGCAGTCAAAGCCATATTTGCGGATGTTGGCTGCATAGGCTAGAAGCTTCTCCTGGTCCACAGAGGTCTTGTGCAGGGCCCAGGTTGACCAGATTGGGTGGCGGAACACCACTTCGGAGGGCACTTTGTTAGGCTTGTTGAAGTACCGTCGGACCATGTACTTGTGGATGGAGGTGACATCAGAGCCCACACACACACGATAGCTGAGCTCGGCGTAGGCTGGCTGCTCCAGCTCCGGCTTGTACGGGCTGTCCAGGTACCTGGCCTGGAAGCGCATGATCATCTCGTCCTCATCCCAGCCCAGGTGGAAGGGGACCGAGTCATTGATCTTAATGGCAGTGGCATTGGACGAAAGCCAGTAGCGCTCGAGGATGCCGCCAAAGTCCTGGCGGTTGGCATAGACGTCACTGGTGATGAATGGCTTCGGCGTTTGGTGTCCCATCATGGAGATGGGCCATCGCTGTTCGCTGGACTCTGCCCCTCCGTACCAGTGCGAGCCGTTATAAGACATAGCGTGTTCCACAGGCTGGTCCGACTCAAGCTCCTCCCAGCGCACTCGGTAGCACATGACTGTGTCCTTGGGCCTCACCGTCTGGATGAAGAAGTTGAGCTTCCGCATGTCTGAGCGGTCACAGCTCAGGATCGTCCCCTCTTTCGAGCAAGACTCCAGATCCAGGCTTCCTGACCTGATGTTCCAGAGAAAATTAAGAAAAATTTTAATCAACATACTTTTTGAGCTACACCCAAAAATTTGAGTAGGTTTCTATACGTATCTATAGACTATCCATTCAGATTGTTTTTCTGAGATTTCATTAGTTATCCACAGCAGCTCACCTTGATTTCACCTTGATACAAAAGACCTCATTGGGACCAATGTTTGTACCACACAAAGTGACAAAAATGTACCGTACTGTGTTAACTTAGTGCCGTGGGTGATTTTAGTCGATGAACATGCGAACAGTCTAAAGTGCCGAGGGCGACTGAAGTCGACCACAGTTTTTTTACTTTCATCTTTACTCTGCTACACCGGTAAAGAATTCTGTATTTGTGTCGGGAAAAATGATGACACGATGACAAATTTACAATTACATTACCATATTTTTTTACCCGGTTTTGCTATTTGTACCAACATGTTACTGAGCCAGTGACCAATAATATAAAGAAATTGAACACAAACGTTTGAATCGCAAAGAGTAGCCTACCATTCATTAATTTTATAATCCTTAAATTTAATAATTCACTGATTTCCACTTCTGTCCAGTTATTTCCCATATCTCCTGCAGTGACCATTGTTTTGTTGGTTCCATTTTGAATTAGTACCTCACACAACAGATTTTAGCTCAGCATAACTTTCTGTTTGAAATGGTAGATGCAAAGTAACTCACGTGGACAGCTCATGTGTACATATCTATACAAATGACCAGTGATTCTGTTTATTGTTCATTTTTACATATCTATAGTTATGCAAGAGCTGATTTTTATGGAAAACCGTTTTTACTATTATAACATCACCAATGTAAGAGTCATGTTAACCAAACTAAGAAGCACTGAAAATAAATTATTTATATTTCCATCAATATTGTTTGACATTGTTCTAATAGTGAACTGAACCAGAAGGTGTGCTATTTAGTGCCATCTATCCTCATTAACAACAAATTATGTTGGAATAGTTAAAATGTGTTTTATTAGAAGTTTGCACACTGACAGGATCAATCCAAAAAAAAATTTATGTCAGCAGCTATATTGGCTTGGCACTGCTGAGGCTTAGTGTTCCAGAACACTCTTGCATTGAATGAGTTAACAGTGCACCCCAGAATACTGGTGTGCTTTGGTTGAGACTATGCGCAGATATACACAGTTGGCGTACTTCGGTAGAAAGTAATTTTTTTTCTTTTAAAGTGCACAACAACATATATGGATGTTAGTGAGAAACAGGGTAATTATATTTCGATAGAGATGTTGCTGTTGATGTTTTTTAATCTAAATTGTTGGCGCTTTGAGCGGCACAAACATTGGACCCATTGAGGTCCACTGTATCATGGTGAAATCAAGATGAACTGCAGCAGATATCTATAAAACTAGTGACATCTCAGCAAAACTATCTGGAATGAAAGATAACACTCCGGGTTTTTAGCTTAATTTCAATTTTGGGTGAACTGCCCCTTTAAGGCTACTATTTAAGAGTGGCATTTTCACTTAATATACAAACATCAGTGGCCCAACAAACACATCACCTCTGGTCCATGTTTGTTGCATCATCATATTGTCCCATCACATGAGTCACAGTATTAGCTTATCGGCAGATGCCGGTAAGTTCACTTTAAGCGGATAATGTGTGATTGACCTGGAATTTATAGTGCATCCCGAGTAAATACTTGAGGTTTTACAACATTAGTCATGAATATTTTCTGATTTCCTCCCATTTTTATCTAATAGACAGCATCATATGGACAATAACAGTATTTGATCAGCACTCAGAAAGCAGGAGGAGTCCAGGAAGTTTGGCGTTAATGGTTCATGAACCAATCAGAGATGACATGACACACAGAAATGTAGTTCCCGACAGAAAGACATTACAGAATAGGAATAGACACAGATAATCGTGATATTATTGGTGGAGGATGTTTGATGTAGTTCTGATGAACACATCGGAAATTAAATGCCACACAGATATTGAGTTTCTAAAATCCAAAAGAAATATCCCAGAAGGTGGCACAGACCTGAACGCCATGCGGAAGACCACGGCCCCGGCCTGGCTGCGGATGACGAAGCCGTCCTTGCTGAGGTCCAGCAGCTCGGTCTTCAGCATGTTGGCCTGGCGCAGGGAGCTGCTGTAGTAGCACCAGGCCGTCACCGCCATGATGACCAGCACCACGCCCACGAGACTCGCAAACATCATCTGCCTCCCGTCCTTCCCCATCTTGTGCTTCCGGTGCGAGTGCTCGTGATGGTGCGCCACGGCACCCACCTTAGTGCCATCGGCGCCTCCCGGTACTACCTGGTACATCACGTATTTTCACCCTCTCTTCACTGGAGGTGATTAAAAATAGAACGCTTCCCTCGTTTTCACCTCTTCCGCTATTAAAAAGGCACTTCTATTAACAAGCGCGCAGTCGGAGAGGCGCACGAGACGGCATGGTTGTGTCACTTCAAGTGAGCTGTGGCTGTATCCTTCGTCGCAGTTCTGTGAGACGCCAGAGGAAGGAGGGGGTACAAGATGACTAAGAGAAGCCTACACCCTTCTCTTCTTTGTTCTTTCTTTCGGTTTTATTTTTGGTCCCCGTTTTCCTTCCCTGCATAAATCCACAAAGCATTTTTCTGCAGAGCTGGAAGAGAAGATATTTTTATTTTCTCCCCCACATGTTGAAAACAACTCAGAAAAAAAAGAAGACATATACATATTCATAAATTAAAATTGCACATTTCTTCAAACCAGGAAAAGCCAGCATCATTTAAAAACTTTCCGCCGTTCCAAGGTGCAAATTAAGAACCAACCACAAGAAATACAGACATGATGAATCAGCATCATGTATTGCAGGTGCTGTGTCAGTGCTGGCTCTCAGACACAGGTACCTGGAGCCTGACCGGCAGGCTCTCCGCCATAGAACAGCGTGCAGGCCGATGGCTCATAGAGATAGCAGCTGCATGTTACCTCATCTGTTTCCCTGTTATTTTTTCGCCACACGGCAAAAACCACGCCGTCAGCAACTCTCAATAACACCCAATGTGGAGCTGGAGCTAAGGTGCTAATGCAGGGGTTCTGCCAAAGCCTGACACATCTCGGAGCCACAAGGGAGGGTCCCCACAGGCCTGAAGATGGATGTGTCTGGGCAAGAACCTCCACAAACTGGGTCTGGGCACAGCAGGGGGCAATCGAGGTGACAAAGCAGCTGACGTGGACCTATGGCCTAGGTGCACCCTACATGTGTGCAAGTTTGACTCACAACTGCACGTAAGTGTCATTAAACATTTTTAACCTCTGCAATCACAGTTTAGTGAGTTCATACGCTGGTGAAAATAACAACAAATCGTGAAGACAAAGTTTCACACTTTTATTGCATTTATTATCAAACTTAAGGGCAAAGTCCAGGCAAATTCCATCTTTGATCTGGCCAGGAACAGCGCACACACTTTGAATCAGAAACACTTACCCTAAAAATTACACTGATTTTCCTGTTAATCTCGGTTTATAAGACCTACCCAGGGAACAAGCCACGAGAAGACACAGCCGTTTCTATTTGACAATAGTGTTTAAACTTTTCATGAATTGCATTATAATGCAATGTTCAAGGTGAAATACAGTTTAAAAAAAATATGCAAGTCTGCCTATACAATAGTCTCAAACTTTCAAGGATCTTGTTCTGGACGATAAGCCTAAATACGCACATTACCTTGTACATCTGGAAGGCAGCCACAACATATGCTACAGAAGTAACTTGGTAAAATGACACAACGGTCAATCCGTCATCTGCAAAGCGAGTTTTGACAATGACGACGGACGATGACATGGTCTTGCACACCCAGTAAACCAATATATGCCCTGGTTCCAACTGCAAGTAACCCGTTTGCCAGGTTCTCCCGCATTGAGCTCCATATGGTTAACGTTACAGCTATTAGCCGTGACCTAGCTAGCTAGTACAAACCATTCTAAATGCAGGACGGTTTTTTTTCTAGTCCAAAACATACAACTTGAACAATCCAGACAGATTCTATGTTGCGATTAACACATGGCAAGCAACTAAATATCCGACTGCCAAAAGCCAAAAACAAACAAATAAAACGTGACTCTTACCACCTTGAGTGGTCCCACTGCGCTTTGCTTTAGTCGACCGACTTCATTCCTACAGTTTAAATTGGCAACCCACGTGACCCAAACGACAATTTATGATTGTTCACTTTATCTGTCACTCAAATAAAACACCGGACATATGCGCTGTTTTGGGAATTGTAGTTTTTTTAAAGAAACGCCCCCCTAAATGAAGACTCCAAATATGTGATCAGGCAAACCAAGTAGTGTACAATCATTGCCCATAGGTTTTATGATGATCAAGTAACTTATAGTTGCATTCTGTTTATCTTGGTGCACTTGTATTTGTGGACGGAATGCACAAGTAGGAGCAGGAACTCGTATAACTCTAATATTATTCAGCTACTCATTTTACAGGTGTGGTAAAATAACCAATGAGGGAAGTCAGGTGATTTCTTTAAAATGTGTTTAAAATGTGCCAGTTCACCCACATGCATCCTCTCAACTGCTACACTGTCCAGACGTCAGGCAAACATCATAACACTGCAATTGCCCCACATACACGGTATTTAGTAACCAACACCCACAAGTCTCTAATTACACATGGCTACCTTCTGACTTAATAATGGCTCATTTTCAGCCACATTTGTACAATCTGCTCATTATGGTGTTATAGAAGTGCTGACGAAGACCAGAACCCAGAGTATTTATTAATTTATACATGAATTATTTCATTCATTGCTTCAAAAATGTAGATAATAATAGGTGTATTGTTTTAACAAATAGGGGGACAAAAACACATCTCATTTGCCGCCTATGACTCAGGACTGTGCTTCATTACAACTTTCAAGAGGAAGACTGCATATTCAGAAGAAGTTCCAGTTCTCCTTAATTATTCTGGCTAATTACGATGAACAACTTCTACAGCAGAAGGCTCCAGCTGATCTTGGTCTGCCCTCTAGTGGCATAGATATTTCATTTCATTTCATTTAATTATTTATTTCGATCATATTTCACAGTACATCAACTAGAGATAAAGATCTCTAGACATCATTGATCACATAAGAATGACCGAAAAGGTTAAGGCTGAAGCTAAGTAGCTTATAATTGCCTAACCTTTGTACGTTGCAATGTTTTCTACACAAAAAAATAAAATAAACCATGTTGCTAAGAACATAAAAGATCAAAACAAAGAAAAAAGCAAACAAACACCCAAAGGAGAATTAAACATCCAAAAAAGAAAAGTTCCGGAAGTCAATTTCTACATAGCCCATTAATCGATCCATCAAACAAATAAATTTTTAGGTCTTATCATTCAATCCAGTCTATATTTCTGACAAATAAAGTGCTTTAACTTTTTTTTAAAGTGTCCGACATTTTTACTTTGTTTAATAACCTCAGGCAAACTATTCCACAGCTTCACCCCACAGACAGAAATACACATGCTTTTCAGAGTGGTATGTACACTAGGTTGTTTTAAGTTAAAGTTGCCCCTCAAGTCATACCCTCCTTCTCTATCCCTGAACATTTTTTGTATGTTGCCAGGAAGTAAATTATTTCTTGCTTTGTACATTATTTGTGCTGTTTTAAATTCTACTAAGTCCATGAACTTCAATGTCTGTAACTTTAAAAACAGTGCATTTGTGTGATCATGATAACCTACATTATTTACTACTCGTATTGCTCTTTTTCGCATTGTGCATAATGTCTGTAGAGTGCTTTTGTAAGTGTTTCCCCACACCTCCACACAATAAGTCAGATAAGGTAGTAAAAGAGTACAGTACAGAGTGTAGAGTGATTTATGGTTCAGGATGTGCCTTGTTTTACCTAGGACTCCAATACTTTTTGCTAACTTAGATCGAACATAATTTATATGGGGTTTCCAGCTGAAATTGTGGTCTATGATCACTCCCAAAAAAAGATTCTCATATACTCTTTCTAATCTTGCATTGTCAATCATTATCTCAACTTGTGTGTTCAAATTTATTTTCCGTTTACCAAACACTATGAATTTGGTTTTTTTAAGATTTAGTGATAATTTGTTCGCGTCAAACCACAATTTAAGCTTACCCAATTCTGCTGAGACAACCTCCAACAGCTGCTGTAGATTCTCCCCAGAATAAAAGATATTAGTGTCATCTGCAAAAACCACCAATTTCACAATACTGGAAACATTACATATATCATTGATATATAAAATAAATAATTTTGGTCCCAATATCGAACCTTGCGGCACACCACAGGAAATGTCTAGACTAGTTGATCTATATTCACCCATTTGTACAAACTGTTGCCTGTTACCAATGTAGCTTTTTAACCAATCGTACCCCACCCCTCTAATACCATACCTTTCCATCTTTTGCAGTAGAATGTCATGATCAATTGTATCAAACGCTTTCTTTAAATCTATAAAAACCCCTACTGCATATTTCTTATTGTCAAGTGAACTTGTTAATTCTTCTACTAATTCCATTAAGGCCATTGAAGTTGATCGGTTTGTTCTAAATCCATACTGGCTGTCCATCAGTAACTGATGCTTTTCAATGAAGCTGTCCAAACGTGCAACAAATAGCTTTTCCAGAATTTTCGAGAACTGAGAAAGCAAGGAAACTGGCCTGTAATTGGTGAAATGATGTTTGTCTCCTGCTTTGTATAATGGGATCACCTTAGCAGTTTTCATTTTGCTCGGAAACGAGCCCAATTTGAAAGATATGTTACAAATGTATGTTAAAGGATCTGCAATAGCACTAATTACTTTCTTAATAACCGTCATATCAATATCATTCCAATCTGTTGATGTCTTATTCTTGAACATGTGGACAATATTAATTATTTCGTTTCTGTCAGTATTTCTCAAAAAAATTGTAGCTGGATTTCTTTCACCAAAATATTCTGTAACACCTCCCCCTTGTGGAGGGTTTATTTCTCTTGCTAGTCCGGGTCCCACATTCACAAAGAAATTGTTAAACCCCTCAACCACATCATTCATGTTGGTAATTGACTTTTCATTGTCAGTAAAATGGTCTGTGTAGATAGAGTTAGTTGTTCTATTTCTAATGCTTTTATTTAATATATTCCATGTACCCTTAATGTTATTTTTGTTATTTTCTAATATATTATTATAATAATCTTTCTTACATTTCCTAATAATAGCAGTTAATTTATTTTTATATATTTTATATTTAGTTTCTTTCTCTCTAGTTCTATATTTCATAAATTCTCTATATAGGGTATTCTTTTTTTTACAGGCATTTGACAATCCCTTTGAGATCCAAGGCTTATCCAGACACTTTAATTTCTTCCTGCATTGTTGCAATGGACAGTTTTTGTCATATAATAATAGGAATGTGTTTAAAAAAGCATCATATGCTGAGTCAACATCCTCTGCTTCATACACATTTTTCCAGTCATGGGATATCAATTCACTTCTAAATGCATTTAGTGCTTCTTCCGTTCTTACTCTCATGTAACTAGTAATATTTTCATCCTTCTTCATCCTATAATCACAGTTATAAATCAAAAATACTGGCAAATGGTCACTGATATCATTTATTAGTAATCCGCTCACTATATTGTTTTCCATGTTATTAGTAAATATATTATCAATTAGGGTAGCAGAGTGGGATGTTATTCTACTAGGCTTAGTAATACTAGGATATAAACTCATGCTATACATTGCAGCAATAAACTCATCGGCCGATAAAAGCTTGTTAGGATTTAGTAAATCTATATTAAAATCACCACAAATGAACGTGACCTTTTGCTCCGTCTTTGTAAACAAATCTTCCATCAAATTCTTAAATACCTCAATACTGGAGCTGGGAGCTCTGTAAACACAGCTGACAATAATATTTTTCTTTTTTTCCATGGAAATCTCTATGGTGATACATTCACACACATCATCAATAGTAGTAGTCATACCCTCTACAACCTTATACTTTAACCTTCTATCCACATACATAGCCGTCCCCCCTAACATTTTGTTTACTCTGTTCATGAAGTTCAATTCATAACCTTCCAACTCAAAATCCACCCCTTTCTCCAAGCTAAGCCAAGTTTCTGAGATTGCAATCACATTGAATGGTGTGTTGAACTGACTTATATAATCTTTAATACTTTGGAAGTTTGCATAAAGACTTCTGCTGTTAAAGTGAATAATTGATATACAATTATCTAATTTGATGTTATTATTAAACTGTTCATCAGTATAGTAACAGCAGTTATTACCATACTTAAAAAAGTTACTCTCAGGGTCAATATCTTCCTCCAAATGCATGTTGAAAAGCAACAGTTCTTGCTATAGCCAGTTCAGTTGTCCTTTGTATACTAGTCATTGTCAAGTGTCCTAATTTCGCACTTCCACACATGTGCAAGCGCTCGCGCACATACACACGACACGCACACACACTCACTCACGCACACACACAGCAAGCAGTTGGACCGGAACAAAAAATATGTAAAAAACCCATGCCATAAAAACAAAAAATAGTCCATGCAAAAACTTTTAGCCAGACAGTCGACAAGGCTACCTCCCATCGTTGAAAACACAAGCCCCGTTAGCCATCTAAAGGAGCCATTATCAGGCTTACTCATTTATATTTGTCCAAGTCACTGAGATCTCTTACCATAATGGCTTTGGCTTCCTCGGGAGATCCATTCAATTTAATCCACACTTTACAGTTCCTCGTCCAAGTGGCTTGAATTTTGCCTTGCTTTTTTAGGAAACGTGCTTGCTTTGCAATTTCGGCATTCTTTTTCGTTAGGTGGTCGTTCAGGAACACGTCCGTCCCCTTCAGCTTTCGGGCCTGTCTCAGTAATTCCACTTTGGCTTTTCGGTTCACAAAGCGCAAAATGATGACTGGTTTGGTGTTTCTGTCCTTCCTTGGAATCGTATGACATGCTGAGATCTCGTATATAAAAATGCATAACTCATAACTTAACTATTTCCACAAAATTCCACAGGGGCATGGAACAGGTTACACAACCAGCGGAACTGATATTGGAAGGCATTATAACCATCATACTGAAATTAAAAAGGGGCCAATATATGTAACAGCAACAAGAAAAAATATCCACTAGGTAGAGAGACAGAGAGAGAGAGAGAGAGAGAGAGAGAGAGAGTGAGTGACCATCCACTCATACAGGAGAGACTCTTGAGATACTGTTTAAATGTAATGTTTATTTATCTTTAACATTGTTATTGTGTTGTTCTTATTTATATTATAATTTTACTGTGCATATGCATTTTAAGTATGCTTTGGCAACATTTACGTGTATGTCCTGCCAATAAAGCAATTTCAATTGAGAGAGAGCGAGAGCGAGAGCGAGAGAGAGAGAGAGAGAGAGCACTTCTGTGACTGCTGCACATGTTTTCTGTTCAGCAGGAGACAAAAAGGAGCATTGGCTTTACCTATTAGCTTCATCCTTGTCTTACATGAACTGGTATGCTGTTTCCATTGCACCTTGTCTATTGCTCATATTTTTGATATTATATTTAGTATTTTAATTCATAATCATTCTTAATAATCATAATTTTATTTCTTCTTTTCTACCAATTTTGAGCAGCCATTAATATTTTAATATCCATTAATATCCATAAGTTTTTCTCATCACTTCAATTACTGTAATGTACTTTCTGCTGGAACTAATAGATGCTAACAAATATGGTGAGTCAGTTTCACAGGGTTAGCAGCTAATTCATCATTTATAGTATGACATCAAACCTACAACAGGCTATGTAAACTGATTAAGGTTACATTTTTCTACATTTTTTTGAATATGATTTAGAAATTGTGAATATGTATGATTCATTTTGATAAACTGGAAATGGTTGCTAACTTACGAATAAACCCGGACTTGATAATACATCGGCCTGGATTCAATGGATATTTGTCCTTGAATTAAACTGTAGTTATGTTCTGCCCAAACACCATTTAGTAAGATCAGCATTCACCAAAATGAACTAGTCAAAATGTGATTGTAAAGAAGAAAATAGAACATCTTGCATTTAGTTGTAAGTATAAAGTAAAGACAAATGTTGATCGAATCCAAGCCATAGATAAGGACAGATGTTGACTGAATGCGGGCAATAGTTATTCCAGTTTAAGGCCATTAATACTCATCTCCCAAAGTGCGGCGCTTGTGTAAAAAAATGAGATGGACAACCTCAGACATTTCCACTTGTCTTGTTTTTATTGATATGTTACACTGCACAGAACAATAACATTGTTAAATACTGGTATGGAAATGTTTACATCTTCATAATCATTGTAATAATAATCATAAGAATAAAAAAATTGGTGTTTCTATGTTTTTAAAAAATGCATACTTTTTTCAATATACCTTTCAAATAAATTAAAACGTACCACTGGCAATAAATATAAGTTCTATAAAACTCATCACTTAAGGCATACTCTAACTGCAAACTTATTCAAAGCTGTGAGCAAGTGCATTATGAGCTAAAACAAAACTTGAAATCAGTGAAGTTTTATTGTGTTCAGGTGAGGTGAAAGCCAAGGGAGGGTATTAATCGCATTTTAAACAACCCAAAAAAAAAAGCCCAGACAACATCCCTATTAATCAGACGGACTGGCATGTGCTTGTATATTAAAGAGCTTAAAATAAAAAACCAACAAACCAACATAAGGGGCAAAATACCAGTGCTGTAGGCATGTCAGTCTGAAAATGTCAGAAAGAGGCATGTTGGCTCTTGTTCAGTCTCTATTCATTCTGGGAAGTGCAGTCAATATTGCACTGACCTGAAACCAATCAAAGTGCTTGGATATGCAAAGCATTATTTTGATTGGCTGCCACCAGTGATTGACAGCAGATGGTATCTCACCCCCATCACTGGGTTTGTGGAAGGTGCACTTTTCCATTAGGCGTTTCTATAGTTTGAATTTCTGTCAGGCTGCGTTTGACACATTGCTCTACGGCAGACCAGTGAGGCGAGACCAAGATGATGTCAGTCTCCAAGACCTGCTTCATGATGAGGCCCAACTGCCAAGGTGATCCATTTGATTTCTCCATTTCCTTTTTACTTAATTTAATTTCGCTTGAACACGAAGGAGAAAACTCAGAAAGGAATTTAGGGAAGTTTTTCTTTCTTTTTTTCTCCTGTCTAATTCAGCATCATATCCAGGATAAAAAATTTCATAAAATGCATATGTACATTAATCAAAATCATAAATACAAAGCACAGCTGGGATCTTATATACAGTAACTATGATTTGTGTCATGTTGAAGAGGTACAATGGAAATTAACAAGACCCTTACTCTCACCGAAACTGCCTAACTAACACATTTTTGTTTGAAGTGGGATTTTCATTAGCCTGATTAACAGTCTAGAAGGGACATGTGACAAACCTGGTGGAGGCGCCTAAACACCTCATTGTTTTCTCAGAGGAGGTACAGTACCAGAGCACATAAACCTGTGTGTCAAGAAGAGGAATCATGTGTTTCAAACATACTGAAACTCAAACATCCGTTTGAAACAAACATTTCAGTGTACAGGCTTCATATTTATCTATTTGAATAATTTCAAAATAAACAAGACGGAGGCATGAAATTATCTCCACGTACAGTAACTGTCTATTTCAAAATCTCAATTTGAAATTTTATTTCCCGTAATGGCAATTCCTATTTATTCCTTACTGTTGGCGGCTGTGTGCATGTGTGTGTGTCGGTGTGTGTGTGTGCGCGCGTGCGTGTACGTCATATAGTAAGGTGAACCATAAGCACTGAAACAGTCTGTACCAGTGGACAATCACTTGGCTACACAATGCTCAGGTTCCTTTCATTAGCGATGTGGGCGCTACACAACGGCAGGGGATGACGTGACCCAGTGCACCACTGTTAACAAGCTTTTGAGTATTTTACTCTGCAGTTCCTCTAGTGTCCTAAAGCATCCTGTAATCAATATTTTTATCTTTGCTGTTCAAAGCACCATTACGTGCAATGCAAAGACATATCAACTATCAGATGAGTGCAAAAAAATACAAAAAAGCAAAGATTTTTATACTTTATACTATTTGCAAATAGCAGCTGGTTTGTGGTTTGGGCTACAACAAGGCATGCAATGTTGTACACAAGTTGCTTCTTTTTTTCTCTTCCAAAAGTCACTAAAGCACAGATTATTCTAATGTTTTTCAATCCCTTGGAGCATTCTCAGTTCCTGGCCTGTCACAGTGACTCAAAAACACCGGTATATTTGTCACACCCACGCGCTTCTTTTTTTTTCACCAAAATGGGAGTCAACATAAGAAAACTCAATGTATAACAAAAAGATATTCAATAAATTAAAGAAATCCTGTGACATGTACATTCCCTCTCCATCGCATTGCTCCAATTTAAGTAGGAATTTGAGAACACTGGGATTCCTGTGTGTGTGTTTGTGTGTGTGCGTGCGTGCGTGTGTGAGCGTCGTCCATTCGGTATGCTAGCCTGGACATTTAGACAAAGCATTCAAAGGTGCTCAATTAATTCTACATACGTCACCTCCATTAGTCTACTTGTCTCTGAAGGACCCATCACGGACAAACATTTAGAACGGAAGCAAACAAGAAACACAGGTGCCTGTCAGAACGCTATACAGTGAGAGTACCCACAAAATGTCCCACAATCCCCTGGAAACAGCCAGTCGGTACCAGGGGAGGTCGGTCATTAGCATTTCCCATTCTTCTTATTCGTACCTGCCCAATTGAGACATCCTCCCGTTCTCCGCCGGTCTGTTCTTTACGTTAAGCACATACACAATACACAAGAGGGGGAACAAAATAAACAACTGAAAGGTGGAAGAAAAGTCTACTCAGTGGGCGGGGCCAGCTGTCGTCACGTCAGCAGTTGCTCCGGAAAACATATCACTTGTATTGTTTGTTTATGCTATTTTATTATATATTTTTCTAGGTTTGACTAGATTTAAAGTTTACGTAGTTCTTTATTCTTTTGCCAGGGATATCACATTGTTGGCAAGGGGGTGGGGGGTGAGGGCATTGCCTAGGCTACCCCTGGTTTGGCTCCTCCTTGCTCTGAAACACAGAGGGCACACACATGTCCTACCATAGGAGGAAGCAATGGCTGTTTACGTTTCAGTTTACTTTTTTTGTTGTTGTATTTTTACACTTTTTAAATATCGGTATTTAACTTATTTTTTGTTGCCCGCCTTAATTATCATCTTCATCATCATCGTAATATTACTATTTTAGTTTTTTTTTTTAGTTTTTTAAATCGCTGCTGCTCTTTCGCCACCCTGCTGGCGAAGTGTACTCTCTGCAGACAGGCAGGGTGGGGTGAAGGAGGTGAGTGGGTGGGGCAAGAGGAGGGGCTACTGAATTTGGCAGGCGGTGGAGGAGGTGGCCTGGCAGCACATGCAGGTGGGGTTGACGGATTTGGGGGGGATGAGGTCGAGGTCTTCGTCATCCGGGATCTCGTCCAGCCGGTACCCGTCCTTTAGCAGCTGTATGTTCAGGTCCTGGTTGATCTGCTGCAGGGGCGAGAGAGGGAGGAAGGGGGCAGAGAGGGAGGGAGAGAGGGAGAGGGAGAGGGAGAGAAAGAGAGAGAGCTGAGGCATTACCACGGTAACGATACCCCCTAGCCTCCTTCCTTTCAGTCTCATTATCGCTGTCATACCACTGCACACATCATTAATCCACAGGATCAAACGGAGGAAACTCAACATCGTATGGTCAATAGCAGTATTAGTGCTTTCGCAGTAGTGTCACCTTGTTGTAAAAGCACTTGTAAAAAAGAGAACATAACGTAAATAGATTTTTTCCTTATTAAACCATTATTGCAGAATGTGCAGGATGAACCGACAGTGAAATTAAGAAATTATTTTACAAAACCAAACGGGAGAACGGTCGGTGTTAATCCAGCCCAGATTTTACACAACATTATGGATCTTATATGTTGAAGGTAATGTCACGACAAATGGCCGCAATGAACAAGGCTGTGTTTACAATGTGGTGAAAGTAAGTGACATGAACATTAAAACAGTGTTATATCGTATGGTATTCATGGCGATGCATGTGATTTGTTAAAGTGATGTGGTAATTAACATTAGTGCTAATTAATGGCGGTAGTAAACTGTGTATGACATTATAGGGGCACTCAAACATAAATGACAATTAATGTCACATTAACATAAAAGGTAATGAACACAGACATGTAACCTATAGGTTAGCATTAATGGTGGTGGTATATTTATAAAGTATAAATTAAATTAAATATGAGGTAATTATTTGCCATGTCCTCAGAGTTTAAGCTATGCTGCTGATAATGTCTGTGGTAAATTATACATGCCATTGTAAACACGCTGAAGGTAATTGACGTTCGTGCTCATGGCAGCGGCACGCTACATGAGATTATAGGCATGACTTTAAAAGTAAGTACTGGCAGTCGTTATGAGGTTACAGGTAAGGAATACTAACATTAATGGCAGTGGTATGCTGCCTGATGTTACAGGTAAGTAATGCTAACATTAATGGCAGTGGCATGCTGTATGAGGTTACAGCTGTGACTTATTTTTAACCCTATTGACTTTGGCCCTCCAGAGGCAATTTCCACCTCTACTAGTCTTATATAAGTGTCAATATCTCAAAAAAATTCACTGCACATCCATGGTTTAAAGTTCAAATTGAAGAAGAGGCTGTGTCATTCAGAAATTTGAAACAGAATACATTTATTTCGGAATAGTCGCGTACAGTATATACATAATATTCATAAAATATGTAGCCTAATGTTTATAAATACTTTAAAAAGAAACGTACAAAAGCATGTGTGTTTTACATAACAGCAGCGTATTTTAGTCCAAAGTGCGATAGGTGGTTGCTGTGGAAATGTCGACTGTAAGACATTGGCGAAAAGGGCCTTTGCGATAAGTAACAAGATAAACTCTTCAGGGTTAATCAGAAAACAATTGTAACTTCCTACCAGGTAGAATATTTGCCTTCATAAGCATATTTATACAAGAAATCTTGGAGAAAAAAATTAGGTTTCTTCTAAAACTAAAAAGTGCATTGGGTACTATATATAGTACAGTAAGCAAAGGGAAATGTGAAATGCTTATTTGTACAACGTTTAAAAAAAAAAAGTTTCTATATCTGAACATGATTTTATTAGCGAGTATAAACTTTTTATTTAAAAAAATTACAGTCTGTGGCTGTGGCAAGACGAGGGTTGTAAGCGCTTTGAGCTATTAATAGCACCCTGCTATTTTATTGCCCTACAGTGAAAAAGAAGTGGTGGAGGTTTTCGCAAGCAGCCAGCCTTTTAAACAATCCTGGGTCACAGGGTTACAGGGTTTTCTTAAAGTTGTAGTTTATAATTTCAGACAAACATGAACACTGTAATTGGGATGGATACATCTACCACTAGGTGGCCAATGTGGATCGGGTTAAGGTAAGTAATACAGTGATACGACATATGAGATTACAGGTGTGACTTCCATTATCTAACCCCGCTTATTCCTGTTCAGGGTCGGATGCATGCATTGGGCGAAAGGCAGGAATACACCCCAGGACAGGCCGCCAATCTATCCTAGGGCACACACACCATTCACTTATGCACTCATACCTATAGACAATTTAGAGTCTCCAATTAGCCTATCCTGCATGTATTTGGACTGTGGGAGGAAACCAGAGTACCCGGAAGAAACCCACGCAGACACGGGGAGAACATGCAAACTCTGCACAGAAAGGCCCTTGGCAGGGATTCAAACTCGGTACCTTCTTGCTATGAGGTGACAGTGCTAACCACTTCACCACCATGCCACCCTCAGGTGTCACTTATTGATGGTAAATGATGTTAATGCCAGTGTTTTGCTGCGTAAGGCTACAGGTGTGACTTTAAGGTAAGCAATGGTAATATTAATTACAGCGATACGACGAAAGAACTTACAGGTTTGACTTATTTACGGTTAGTGAATGTTAATGTCTGTGGTTTGCTGTGTAAGGCTACAGGTGTGACTTTAAGGTAAGTAATGGTAATATTAATTACAGCGATACGACGAAAGAACTTACAGGTTTGACTTATTTACGGTTAGTTAATGTTAATGCCAGTGTTTTGCTGCGTAAGGCTACAGGTGTGACTTTAAGGTAAGCAATGGTAATATTAATTACAGCGATACGACGAAAGAACTTACAGGTTTGACTTATTTACGGTTAGTTAATGTTAATGTCTGTGGTTTGCTGTGTAAGGCTACAGGTGTGACTTTAAGGTAAGTAATGGTAATATTAATTACAGTGATACGACGTATGAACTTACAGGTTTGACTTATTTACGGTTAATGTTAATGTTAATGACTGTGTTTTGCTGCGTAAGGCTACAGGTGTGACTTTAAGGTAAGCAATGGTAATTTTAATTACAGCGATAAGACGAAAGAACTTACAGGTTTGACTTATTTACGGTTAGTTAATGTTAATGCCAGTGTTTTGCTGCGTAAGGCTACAGGTGTGACTTTAAGGTAAGCAATGGTAATATTAATTACAGCGATACGACGAAAGAACTTACAGGTTTGACTTATTTACGGTTAGTTAATGTTAATGTTAATGACAGTGGTTTGCTGTGTGACTTGTTTAAGGTGAATAATGTTAATGACAGTGGTTTGCTGTATGAGTTTTTGAAGGTATGTAGGTCGGGGGCGTATAGGTACCTGGTCCCTCAGACATCTCACCTCGGCTGAGGAGTATCCCGATGAGGAATATCTGGACATGTCGAAGTCATCGTCACTGAAAGGCAAGGAGAGGGTCAATCAGATGACAGAGTCTCACTGAAGAACAGCATCACATAGTGGCAGGTTGAGGAATTGTACTTGGAGATTACAGCAGGTAAAGAAGCAAAGGTTTAGTCTACCCTAATTAATTACTGCTCTCAGAAGCATCACTTCCACAGGCAAACTAGGCTGTTACTGTTACAGGAGTTTAAACAGTACTGAATCACTGAATCAGTGAGTGAATGTGAATGTTGAGTTGAAATGCTTTTCTATCTCATGATGTAATTACAACAGCTTGTTTGGCGAGTTGGATTCAAAGCAGGAATCAAATCAGCATACAGGCAAGAGTCCCAACAAAGGCAGGATTGATGTGTGAGTGAGTATATGTGTCTATGTGTTGTGACTGGGTGCGTCCATGTTTATGTCTGTGTGCGGTTCCGACTTTGTGTGCGCGTGCGAGTATGCATACTTGTACACGTTTACGTGTGTAGTTCTGTGTTCATGTATTTCTATTTGTGGTTGTGTGTCTGTGTGCTGCAGTATGGACAAAACAGTATGTAGTATAACGATGTCACTGCAGACAGAACCCTCTGTGTACTTTTTTTTTTTTTCTGAGAGAGAGAGAGAGAGAGAGAGAGAGAGAGCTCAGGGTGACACATCTGTCATAGCGTGACGTGTGGAGTGGAGATGACACCGAGCAGCTTCTCAGGATCGAATCCCGCCGTTAATCTCGAGCCTGGCGGACAAGCCCAGCAGCTGCGCCTTGCCTGCGCCTGAGCATCCAGTTTCTGTCCAATCAAATCCCGGTTGTGACACACCACCACGTCCGAAGATCAATCACAGACTGCACAGTGTCCAGGAAAGTGTTCTTTGGACAGCTGATTGGGCGTTCTCACCAGTCTGCTCATTTGATGCTCCCTAGACTGTTCTGTATTATACCGGACTGCATGTACTGGCATTTTAAACCTCTGGAGCGGTCATCCAGAACGCTTATAGCTAAGTGACAGGTAAGACTATTACACCCGTCTCCTGAAGGATGGGCCAGTGAAGTATGTTACATATGGAGCTCGGTGCAGATAAGTAATACGCCTGGGGATGGTTGGGATGAAGCTTAACTGTAAGTTTTGAAATTCTTAAGGGCGCTACATAAATCAAATTCATTATTATGACTGTGATTATTATTATCATTATGATTATTATGATTATGATTATGATTATTATTATTACTATTAGTATTACTATTAATGCAAGTGGATATTGCATCTGAGATTTCCAGTCAGAGTTCAATAAGATTGTACATCATCATCATCATCACATAACCCTGAGAAATACCTTAAGATGGGGGGGGAAAAAGAGACTTTTCCCAGTAGCCTAAATCTTAGCTAAACCCCATCAGACAACCATTCACTTCTATTTAACTTTGAATGCACTTCAGGTTATACTACTACATCCTCATTTACTCCTTGGTTTGGTTTCCTTCCTTCATTTCATCAGCACAAAAAAAATGCCTTTTCTTTAAGATCAGCGACAGCGCTAGGATCAAATAAAAATACACAAAACCCAATTTACAAACCTCCCTAAAGGGACATTCCCGTTAGCTTCAGAAGCTAATCTTACCTGACTCCTTCTGTGATTAAAAATCAGTCCCCCTGCACTACAGCTCAGATGTAATCAGAAGTGTGATGAATTGTTAATTTCCTGATCAGTGGTCAGGCCTGCTCAGGGACAGAGCCAGGGGCACCCAGGCAGCAATTTGCTTTTGGATAGTAATTAGCTAGTGGAGCGTTTGTGACCTGTGGAAAAGTCAGCTGGGGTATGGCTGATTATACTTTTTTTTCCCCACTTGGGGCCGTAACTCTGGACCAGGAAATCTAGTCCAGGATGAACGCCCTCCTGCAGTGGGCGAAGCTACGGCTAATTATCTGCCGCCCTGTTGGGCTGTCAGCACTGTCAAGGTTATCCGGTTCAGGACTGTGGGGCAGGTCAGTCCACTCGGAAGGAGCGTTTTATCTAGCGAGCGCCTCACTGACTAATAGAATATTGGTATTTAAATTGTACTAATCTGTGTTTGCAATTTTCAGTTTCCAGAGTTATCCGATAAGGCCATGAAGCTTGTGACTATGATGGATGGAGGTGTGCGTGTGTGTGTGCACATATTCGTGTGTGTGTATGGACACTCTAAAAAAGCTCTGATGATGGACTATGACGAATGGAGGTGTGTGTGCGTGTCTGTGCGCGTGTGTGTGTATGCTCTAAAAGAGCTCTGATGGACTATGATGAATGGAGTTGCGTGCACGCGTACGCGTGTGTATGTGTGTGTATGTGTGCGTGAGCCTGTTTGTATGTGTGGATGCTCCAAAAGAGCTCTCCTACCTATCGGTGTCCAGTGCTACCAAAGGCTTCTCATCCGGGCTCTGGTCTAGAGATGAGTAGCCTTTATTGGGAACAACCAGCCTGTGGAGGAGAAAGAGCGACAGACAAAGCATGATGAAGACAGACAGAAAAACAGGGAGAGAAGAGGAGTGTGGAGAAGAGAAAGAGATAAACTATGGTTTCCCACATAATCTCTTTGACACACACATTTGTTTTCCTCCATTTGAACTTCCTCTGCTCAACTGTTGACAGCTGACATTTCCAGGTCTCCAACTCTGACCAGAAAAGTTATTCTTTCATTAATAATGAATAATCCATCGATCGGATCAACACAAATAGTTTAACGGTCAATATTTTATTAGATACAAGGAAAGAGTGGAGATGACATACAGTGATGTTACATGAACTACTGCGTGTACAAACTGCCATTGTTCACAGATAACTTAATCCAAATGGGGGGTAATAAATAGTGAATACAAGTAATTTCTTTATTTAGATCTTGCACTATGAAGGCCTGATTTCCTCCAGACTCACCGTGTCCTGGACATCACATTGTTCTTCTTGGGCTGCTGGTTGACTGGACTGCCAACATTACCATTCTTTAGAGAACCCTTCCTGGCCAGCTCTCTCTGTTTCTCTACCAATCAGAAAAGAGAATAGGTTCTTAGACACCGCCCCTCCCATCTCTGTATGGTCCTGCTGCCACTGCACCACGGGAGTGGCAGCGGGATTGTGACCCAAGGTTCTATACACCAGGCTGCTCCAGACACAGAGATAGAAGACAAACAATCAGAAAACGCTGAGTATCAAGTGATGGATCAAGTGATGGATCACGTTATTCATTTTGCAGGACACCGTCGCCAATCCATTTTGCTCTGCCGCATTAGAATAGAGGTCGGTTAAAAACCGTGTTTTTTCTCAATATATTTTTTTAAAGTTTCTTTTGATTTAATTTCTGGGGCCCTATCACCATATCTGATCCAAGAAATGATGACCAATTGTGATACTTTTAACACAGAGACATAGTCTACTTGTAACATGCTGACAACACTGATTGACCTATTATTATTATAATTATTATTATTATAATTATTATAATTATTATTAATAATATTATCAGTAGTAGTAGTAGACATAGTATGTTTTTGTTGTTGTTCACATAATGTTTTAGCTTTTTTAGTGTTTAGAAAATAATTGTGTCATGATAAGAGCATATGAACAGTGGACAAACTAACGCAAATCAGAACAGCTACCAAAACATGTTAAACACGTGTCTAAAGGGTGAAATAATTCAATTAATTCAAGTCAAACAGCTTGGGGGATACAGAAAGGGAATCTACACTCTCCGATTTAACAAGAAATGAATATCCACGAGCTAACCAGGTCTCAGTCGGCTTTAATTAGCACATTTATACATTAGGCTGAACTCAGCTGTGAAGATACTACAATGTCACTGTATATGTGCGATACATACGATCACATGCTTGCGCAGAGACACTACTGTCGGAGTCTGCTGGATTATCGCATTAGCACATGCAGTATTTCAGTGTGCAGGCAGCACACAGCAGATCACACGACTAGAGAACATTGTTCAACTTGTTCCTGACACAGGGTCTCAGCAGCCGTCCTCAGTCCCCTGCGAGCGATGTCACAGAGACATAACGAGCCGAATTGCCACAGCGCTCAGCGTTTCTCACCAAATCCCTGAGCACTGATTGGCCGGGTCAGTCCTGCCCCAGGCAGGGCCACCTCCAAGGCTGTGATGGGATTGGACAGCTCTCAGTAGTGCTGCAGAAGCCGTGCAGAGTCGGCACCCCCATTACTCATCATCAGTGACTTAGACACTGGGAACATGGTGCCCCTGGAGCTGCCTGCTCACAATACACAGGCCCCGTCTGCGGGTGGCATCTGCCATCCAGGTACACAAGAAGAAACCAAAAAGATTTAAACTTTTTAAACGGCTAACGGCCCAGAACCCATTTCAGCTTGGCAGTTTTAGAAAGGAAAAGTGAAGAAAGCATCAGCATATAACAACCACAACTACTTGCTTGTGTTTTTTTTGTATTTTATGAACCGCCATCCAATTAAAACCTTTCAATTACAAGAGTATGAGAATACATAGCATGTTTTTTTTTTCTCACAAATGTCAGATATCAGTCTTAAATTAAAACAGAAGATAACATATTGCTAAAATTATATCAGAGGAAGCCAAGGAATTAGCTGCTAAAGATCTTAATTAAATTGACATAACAGACGGCAGGTTCACAGAAAGGCAGCTAACCAATAAAAGCAGGTTCTTCTCTTCTTTATTTGTACAGTACATGCCCTGGCTCCTTCATATTTATTCCTGATATTTATTTATGTAGGTTGTCGCACTCTGTCTTGTTTACAAGACAGACCTGATCCAAGATAGCAGCAGGTTTGGCAAGATAATAAATCATAAATAATGCACGACACAATACGAATAGTAATTATTATGTGACAGTACATCCAAAAACAATAAATCACACGCTGTAAAATTGACTGTAAGCAAGTCATGCTCCAGTCTACCAAATCACAATGTGAGCTCAAACAGAAAACCTTTATAATTAAAAGCATGTGAATGAAAACTAAAATGTATAAGCCAGTGGTACAACTGTTTACGCTAGATTAAAATTTCTCAATACAAGCTCTATCTGACGATGATTCAGGATAGAGACAGTCCATAATTATTAAACTAAACGCACTTACTAAATTAGATGGACTTAAGAGGCTTACAACTGCCACTGCTGAGTGAAGTGGACCGCGTGATGCCACTGTCACTTCCCTGGCCAATCAAGATCCGTCACTATGACGTAAAGCCAGGCCTTGTCCATGGTGCTGAAACAGACGCTGTTCTGTGGGGTAACTGCTGCCAATCGGACAGCCATATCACAGGGCCTTGACCCCGTGACCGCCGCAGGAGAATCAGTGAGCTGTGAGCGATGCAATCGCAGACCAGCGGAAAACCCGCTGTTTTCCACGCCGCCTGAAGTCCATGTTATTTTCACAGAGGAGCCGTTTAGCGGCGGTGTATTAAGGGTGACGTGAGGAGAACTGTTCTGCAGTCTAGAGCAGCGCCGCTCGTTCTCTCATCCCCGGGGTGCTCAAGGTTCACAGGCTTTCCCTCTCACTCAGCATTTAATTGATCGATTGATGCAGTTCACTACACGGGTACAGTAAGTCACCTCAGCTGATTCCGTTGCCGATGTTTAGGTAAAACAAAAAGCTGCCGGCTCTGCGGCACTTGCAGAGCAAGAGTGGACACCAGCACTGCACAAGTCTGCAGGTTATCCAGCACTGTAAATACCTCCAGGGTTTCCGCTTTTACTATACTGTCCCACGCTTCAGAACAAGCTTCCTACTATAAACATAAAATGTGCAAATCTCCACCTATGCTGCTGATTATGTTTTCATTTGAATATTTACACTATAAAGCACCAATATTTCACACGTACATATTGTACTTAAAAAAAAAAACTTAAGTACTTTGAGATAAAGTACTTTGAAATACTTTGTGATAAAAACCTGTATGAAAATCTACGGAATACGTAAAATGCATGCTGGCACTTGAGAATTCTTGAGAATTCCATTGGCTGGAACTGAGGAGGACAGACAGGCAGACAGAGACACAGTCCAACAGGGAGGAACCGGCGGGGCATCTGGGACATGTGGAATGACTCACCGATTTTCATTTGTAGGGGGGAAGGTTTGTAGTTGAGGGTCACGGATTCCCCTTCCCTGGCATCAGAGTCCCCTTCTGAGGTGGAGGATGCCGCTGGGTCCTGGACAGAGAAGACGGACAAATCAAACGCATGATGGTGAGCGAGAAAAAATCCTGCTGGTTTTCCGTGACTTTTAGCACCAGTGATTCATTTAAGATGTTGATTGGCAAAAGAGTCTGCACACCTTGTTCTCAAGGCCTTAATCAGCTGCTGATTGAAAGGAAGCCACAAAACCATGTAGACACTGCAACCTTCCAGGACTGGAGTTGGACAACCCCCGGTCCAATCCAAAGCCACTCGAACGGGAACACTGATTCAACACTTGAGTTTACCCCAGTGCTTTCTGGGTGATAAGAAAGTGTGCTCGAGCACTCGGCAGGTGAAACGAACATGTGGGAACACCTCGGACCCGCAGTAAATCAAAGGCTCCTCCTCCTCCCGGGCCCTGTCGCCGAGGCGATTGTAAATCATCACCAAGGCTTCTGTCCTTGGCGTGAGGCAGAGGTGAGCGAAGCCTGCAGGGTCGGCATTGATTCTCCCCATCGGCTCGTTTCCATGTTTACTCTGTTTGATATCATCTACTTCAGTAGCATTGTCCGCTGTTAACCAATTCAACAGCACAACCAGGAGACCACAAAGCCCATCCACACTATATATACACATATGCATAATACTACTACTGTACACATTCAGACCAGATGAGATTGGTTTGCTTGTAATATGCATTTTTAAGACATTCCTTCTGGGGAAATCCACTGGAAAAGCAATAACAGAAGTCTGAATAGGAATCCTTCCCCAAGAAGCCCAGGTGACTGGTAGTGTCCACTGAATAAAAGATTCTTCACCTTCTCCTTCTCGGACGGACCATGAATTAGTAATGTTCTGGACCCCACGGCCACACTATTCATTATACCGTCCCTATTAGGTCAGAACCAACAGCTGGAGGGCCAGAAATGCAGAGCTGCGATACTCATTTTCACAGCCAGTCACTCTGAGTGCCCATTAACCACAGCCAGTGAAAAATGATGAGGATAACTGTGCACCATCATAACTACTATTAAGCTATGAGCCGCAGCCGCTCTTTGCTTTGAAGCTGCTTGACTGATAAAAAATTTAGCCTAATGCTTGGGAGGTCTGTTGAGAAGGGGAGTAGAATAATCTTCTTTCGTGGCTGAAATTGTAACTACTGTCTGGAATAGTGTAATTACAGTGAAAAAGCCCATTTTAAAACATATGGAACATTATCTATTAGTGAAAAACTCAAAAGTTTAAAAGTGCCCTGAATTATCCAAAGTAATGTCTATATAAATATATCCATTAACGCAAATCTTAGGAGGCAAAGCACTGACTGCACATTAACAAATGACAACTCTGAAGCAAACATAATGTAATCATATTTCCATTTTATGTTTCAAGTGGATTTCTTTATGGATTTCTTGAGCTGTATAGCAAATGGTGGGCATTTTGTTCTCCATTCAAAGTCTGCTTCATCCCACCGAAAGAACCATGGTGTTTCTGAGCTTAGTGTTATAGCCCCGGCTCATCTCCCTCTCTCCCGCCTAACCCTCTCCAGACACATACCATAGATATCATTCTCTCTGTGTAAGCATATGGCAGTTTAGCAGAGTGGGTCTATGCAATTTCATAACTGAGCACACAAAAATGATCAGTGTTAAACCAACTCTAACAGAGTTCATGCGAATCGATTAGGGTTCGTTTTGCACTGAGCATTACACGTGGTGAATATGACTGTGTGATTTAACGTCTCTGTAACTAGCCTATTTATTAGGACAGTTAAGTGACTCTGGGTGCCTCAGGGACTGCGTGTTTATAAATTCGCTAATGAAAACTGACATCTTGCTATTCTGATGGATCGGTTTGAAACACAACTTTGCCAAAAAATAAACGGTGACTGATAAAATTAGGCAGAGACAGATCACTTTAAATCCTGTCCATAATTCTGACGGCTGAACGTTTCCATTCGCGGCAATGCTAATGGCGGATTTACGGAGCCCGAGGTAGTGGAACACGTACACGCGCTCTTCTCTCCCTCACCAGCATCATTCTTTGAGCTGAAAATTATCTGCTTGATGGCTAACCCACGGAACCTTAGCTTTCCTCTTTGCACATGATTAACAAAGCATGTTTCTCTGTTGCTAATAGGAAGACTATTGTACAATAAACTGTCCTGTCTGTATTTGATTACACAGACATTCTGTATATGCATGCTGCCCCTTTATGGGGTTTATCATAGTGCATTGCGTTTTATCACTGGGGATACATTTCTCATTCATTATTGTGTTTTGTATGGAAAAGTAGGACGGTCCTCTTTTAACAAAGAGAAGGGAATTACATTCCATCTTGTTTATCTATAAGGCTCTACTTAAACTTCCCCATTATCTCTCATTTTTAATTACTTTTAAATCCAATAAGGATGGTACCAGGTCTTAGGACTTTTTAGCCTGAGATACAGCACATATAAACAGCGAGCTGGGGAAAACAGATTTTCAGTACTGTGCCCCCCCCCCCACACACACACAGTGGGGATTAATTGCAAACAACATTGAAATGTCTTGTTCCCTTAAAACATTATTTTTATTTATTTTTTAAGTCTTAGACATTAGTTGTATGTACTTGTTTCCTTTGATATGTCCATGTATGCTGTTTGACTTTTTTATTTTTTTTATTTTTTATACAGGTCTCTCTTGTAAAATAGATCTCAATGACACTACCTGTAAAAAAATAAAGGATAAATAAAAAAATATTAAATACTACATTACATTACATACATATACAGATAAAACCCTCCTTCAATACAATTTTTTGTATTGCTATTCTGATGCAGACAATACTGTTTATCCTGGTCCAAAGAGAAGAGAGATCATTTTATTGCATCATATCAATCTGGCTCAATCTCAGCATTGTTGCTTTAGAAGCTATCTCAGTGGGCTTTCGCTGCCCAACTCCTCTTTTTTATTCCTTCATCTTCCCACATGATTCCCTATGGCTCGACACACAGCAGAGAATGTTTGTTTAACACACACATCCCAGAGTTCCCTTTAGAGTATTGGGTTTTCCATGCCACAGAGGTGGGGCTGACCTGAGGACACAGTTGTGTCCAAATCAATTCCCTTCACACTTCCATAAGCCCCTAATTCGTAACCCTTATCCCCTAACCCCTAGTACCTATTCTTGGTTTTGCACATGCACACGTGCCATATTCTCCAATCCAAAGTTAAAGGAAAAAATATCAGCCAGCATTTATTGTTAATTTGCATAAATATATGCAGCCCATCAGAAACTTTCACATTCCTGTCTGCACAGAAGGGGATATCCCACAAAGCTCTGCATCATGTGTGGGACAGGGGCACAAATCCAAGTGTTGCAGATGCAGGAAGTTATGTGTAACCCCTGACCCCTCTGGCTGCGAGTGGCCTTGCAGATGATGTCATTGACACCTCAGATCGAGGGCCAGTCACAGCTAAGGGGAGGAGTCAGAGGGGCGGTCTGTGACTACTGTACTTTGTTTTATAGGGGCGGGGCAGAGCCATGGCTCCCTATGTCATAATCCTGTGTGTTTTACCACCTACTCCATCATAGCTAATTAACTATTGTTATGCATTTTTTCTGTTTTATCAAAAAAGCAATGAAGGATCGTTAACTAAAAGCACGTGGAACAGCCTTCTAACATGACGTTTTTCAGCTGCTGGAACAGATTTCAAAAGCCAATTAAACCCCTCCATCTGTTCATTCACCCGTGGATGTCTGGAAAGCAGGAACCAAACTGTACCTGGATCGGTTCAAAGACTCTTTATCTTCATTAGACTGCATGAGTCTTCATTCTCAGACTTACTGCAGTACTTAATATTTTACTGAGGATTAATAAGGGTGACTGCACCGACCCGCACCTCGATTTCCGTGAACAGAGCCCAGGCGACGCAGATGGAATTGAACTGAAATATAAAATTTGCGCTGACAATAGAAAGCACTTCTTCACACAAACAGTTATTAATGCATGGGCAAGGAGACGGAAAAAAGCTGAAGGGATTTGTAATGGATTTGCTCAAGGGCCTGGGATCCTTCCAAGATCCTTCTTTAACACAGTGATACAATCGCTTATAGGCAAATGACGACATTATGCTTTGATATCTGGAAGCGGAGGCTTTTCTGGCTCACATCAATGGTAAATCCCAGTCAAACACACACACACACACACACACACACACACACACACACACACACACACACACACACACAAACACAAACACTATTGTTTTCTCGATTCATAACAATAGATGTTGAGGGAAAACGACACTGAGGCTGAGGTTGGGCCTGAAAGTTTCTCTGATTCTGAAGGCTCTTTGTTCGTTCTCTTCTATTCTCCATGCGACCGAGTGGCCTCCCTTTCTCAAAGAAAAGCTTAAATAACGGAAAAGAACACCTCCAACTGCTTGCGCTTATAACCAAGAACCAATAAAATTGTACATCATGTATGACTGTGTATCTGATTAAGAGACCGCTGAGATTTTGAAGCTCTATGACTTTGAGACGGTGTGTTACGTAAAAAATGGGTTTTATTATCTCTACATGATGTACCTGTCATTTACATGCCTACTTATAATTTAAGCATATAAAAATACGGAAAACAAAGAACTTTCAGAGAGATAGGAAGGACGTTGTTTGTATTACAAAAGTCATATGTTCAAGACTTACATCACTATGCACAGTAATGCACATTTTGCTATTACTATACTGTAAAAGACACAAAATGTGTACTGATAGTAAAGACAGGGATACAGAGAGAGAGAGAAAGAGTGTGTGAGAGAGAGAGAGAGAGTGTGTGAGAGAGAGAGAGAGAGAAAGAGAGTGTGTGAGAGAATATACGTAAAGAGTATTTCCCAAAATTTGAAACAATTATCCCAAAATTCACCCACCTACCAAACATACAAAAACTTCCCATCCTATTAGAAGAAGACGAACACATCATGACCCTGGCAGCTAAATATGTTTCATCCTGCCATACACTGAGAGACAATGGATAAATAATTCACATGTGTAGTATATGAATAGATGTGTATGTATGTATACATGTATATAAGGTAACTGTATGTGTGTATATATGTTATATGTACACGTATATAGTGTTTGTATATATGTCTTGAAATATATTTATACACAGTTGTATAGTATTTTATTATTGTTTTTAAAATATCTGTTTATTATTATTAATGTGTACTATGCTTTGGCGAGAGAGAGAGAGAGAGAGAGAGAGAAAGAGAGAGAGAGAGAGAAGGAGAGAGAGAGAAGGAGAGAGAGAGAGAGAATATATGTAAAGAGCGGGGGAGACCATCTCAAGGAACCACATGCCAGTCACAGGCACTTCCAGTACCAGGATGCTTTACTGAATAAATAAACCCCAGTCACTTCAGTAAAAGCCAATTTGGTACATGCCTCTAAAGGCCTTGGCTGCCAGGTTACAGGGCCATTCACCCTCAGGGCAAATAGGCAGGGCCGGGCGGGCATCACCGTTTCCAGCTCATTCAGCATTAAGACAAGCTGCATGTAAAGAGCATGAGACCAAAAACCTTTCCCACCAAGCTATGAAAACTAAGCACTTAAAATACAGACATAACTTATCTGCATTAAACAAACACAGCCGGCGGCCGTATATCTGTCAGGTTTGATAAGCCCTTAGCAGGCCTTTAGACGAATGAGTGATAAACCTTTTTTTTTTTTTTTTAATCTATCAGAGAAGAAAGAGGACATCAATGTCTCCCTTCAGGGGTTCCTTATCTCCACTCGCTGGAAATGGAGAGCTGGGGCAATTAGCATATTAGCCTTAATTCTCAAAATTGTGTTTCTAGATACATATGAACCCCCTGCCTCCACCGATGTTGCTACGGCCAAATACTGGACGATAAACAGTTTGTACGGCTGGATAAGAGAATGGCATTGTGGGTAACAGAGGGGGATAAACAGCACATGACCGCAGGTAGCTGTGAATCCAAAGTCTGCACCCAGATCGCTGATCCATCATTCTCCGTTACTGTGCGGGACGTTTCTGCGTGGCTATCGTTCCACGTACTCGACAGAGAGTATAAAAGTGAATAACTTCCCCGTTCGGGTATAAACCTTAACCGACCCTACATCAGCGCCTGTGTACACGCCTTCCAGACACCGACCAGGACATTATACCATCGTAAAACATCTGCAGCACATAAGGGGAGGAAGACCACAGGAGCAGTAAATATTAAGAAGCCTCTGCTCGAAACAGCTGGTCTAGACTAATGTGAAAAACACACACCTCTGTCTGCATATCTATTAGGATAATCAGTGTGAAATTCACCAAAAAACGGATTCTGAGAAACCTGGTTCTATGCAGCGATGGGTGAACAAGGTTATATGAATCCAAAATGCTGCCGAGTGACCATAGGCTACTGCTCACTCACTCGAACACTTGACAGCTAAAACAATTAGGTGAGCTAAAACCGGTCAGTGATTGACAGCTCATTGTAGCGCCAGACATTATGAGGTTCGTGAAATCCCTGTCTCTCAGTGTTAGCCCTGTGGCCTCCTTTGTGCTGACTCTTGCATTTCTCTGAGTGTAATGACCTGCTAATTGATCTCCTGTCTGACTTAACTGTTTCCAAAAACCTGCCATCTATGGCCACATTGTGTCAGAAATAGACAAGCGAGCCATGGTGATTGAAAAGTGATTACCTAGTGAAGGACTGGCTAATCAATCTGGGGTGCGTTTCCCAAAAGCAGCGTAAGACTAAGATGGTTGTAAAACCCTTCATACAAAGCTTCTTGAACTTTGGGTGCGTTTCCCAAAAGCATCTTAACTTAAGACGCTCTTAGAAATGCTCATAGATTAACGATTACTCCAGACCAGTCATAGACGGTTAAGTCCGTTAAAAACCCATAAATCACATACTTTATTAGATTTTCCGGTGTTAGTGTTCATTTCATTTTACGGTTACCATAACCACTGATTTTTTTTTTTTTATAGTGATGTTAGATGCAACAATATTTACGTTTATTTATTTATTTTTAATTTACTTATTTTTATATATTTGGAAATTACCCATAAAAGCCATTCCTTAAATAGCCCTATAAATAAATAAGATTGAGACAAGTAAAATCAGTGGGGAAAAAAAATATTTCAAAAGAAACTTTGACGTGTCTAACCGGCCATGTATTGGGCATCACAGTGGGGTTCGCGTCTCCCAATCTATCGCCCCTCCTCCTCCCGTATCTGCAGCACCACACACAGAAGTACAGAGACGTAAAATCCAGGGATCAGAAAGAAAAAGTCCTGCTATGTGTTTCTTCCACCCATGAACTCAGCCAACTGATTTCATTAATTTGTTCTACCTCCTGGCTGAAGAATTGTGCAAATTAGCAAATCCAGGTGATTGGAACTAAATACTGGGACAGTGGGGAGGACTTTTTACTTTCTGAACCTGGATTTTACACCTCTGATTAAGTAGCTCTTAAGAGGTGACTGCGCATTCATGCTTTAAGAAAACGGATGTTACAAATTAAAGAGCCATCGTAGAATCGCTCATTGAAATCGCACTTGACCCTAAGATTGATCGTTATGTTTTGCTTTGTAACTCATTATAGATCAGGTTGGCACTTGGACAGGGGAAACCTGATCCTAGGTCAGCACACCTACTCTTTACTCCTTTATGAAAACGGACTCGGGTGTCTATTGTCTGGGACCCCAGTGGGGACCCCAGGCACGTGGCCTGGTCACCTGAGCCGCACACCTGCCCGTGAGCAGGGTTCAGAAACAAGGCAAACTGGCATGAAGCCAACACCTGCTTTCAGGTAAAAGCAGCTTAGAGGAAACATTGTGGAAGCGCTTAAACACACGCTCTCAGATCTAGAGATTGTGCTGGAACACAAGCTCCTGGGACACAGGTTGGAGAAGGGAGGTGCGCCGGTGGCAACAAAGGGCTGGCTGGACCATGTGTGGGTGACCCTGGACTATCACAAAAAAATAAAATAAAACTCAGCGGGCGGCATTGTTCAATTCCCAGGTGGAAAACTGCCGTTGTGCCCTTTAGCAAGGTACTTAACCTGAACCGCCTCAATGAACCGCCTGCTGCATGGACTGCATGCGAAAAAGAGGTCAAGCTGTCTGGATAAAAGCATCCGCTAAATGCCGAGAATGTAAGGCTTAAAGTTTAAATCACTGGCCCAACGGACTCTGGGCAGCAGTTGGTATCTCTCTACCAATAAGAACAGAGTGAATAGTTATGAGAGAGTGTGGTTACATGAACCACAGAATGGGTCGAGTCATCAGTTGAGCGACCAAAGTGTCTTTCTAGTATGGAGTTGGTGATTGACAGTAAAAAGTAGCTCCGCCCATTACAGAGATCACAAGCCTCACTAGCCTACAATCACTGTTTAAACCGGAGCTTCTTAATGGGACTAAACGGTAGTCTAACTAATATTTAATTCAGAGCATTATTTTTTCTGTTTGCTTGTGTATAATGTAGCAGTTCTCATCCTTGTGCCCAGGGCGAATCCCAGCTCTTGTACGCCGATGTGGCTGAAAGGCGCCTTCCGCTCAGCGAAAGGTGGGACTCTCCACACTTAGCCTATCCTGAGCAGAGGTAGCGGTCAGCTGGCCGGCCATCACGAAGCATGAATAACCTCCGAATGCCATTTTCCAGCGCCATCAATTTAATTGCAGAAACTCACGACTCGACAAAACTAGACACTTTGTGTTGATGAACCCCCCCCTATTGAAGTTTTCACAAATGAGATTTGCTTAGATCAGCAAGACAATATTCAGATTCATAGCTCACTTCTTACAGGAGATTACATTTACAGGATGCTGCCTGCAAAAAACACACACACACACACAGCCTCGCATTTTAAATCCTGGCTCTGAAAAAAAGCTTTGTAAAATTGTCTGTAAATGAACAGATTGAAAGTAAACATCTATTCTCACAATATAACCTTGTGAAAAAGAAATGACAATCAAATCATTTATTTTGCACAAATTTCACATTTGCATAAATCAATTTAGCAGTCGCTCGACTCAGGGTGTGAGCACGGTTAAATTGCAAATGCTTCTTTTCTTTCACGATGACAATTCAGTTACGCCGCCAATACCACCAAGGCTTCTCACAAGCGGCCTGATTTACACATACAGTATAAGGCTTTCATTTAAACAGGATACATGAACATTGCTCATTTCAAAGAGTCTTTTCAAAAGTGATGCTTTCAATTTCCCCTACAGGATATTTCAATAGTGGCAGAAATAGCTGATAAAATGCTATTCCAAAGCCAAAACGGTACACACTCCACAGTCCCGATAATCCTAGCAGGTGACTTTTTTTTTTAAATCTGCAGCTGATACAATTTTAAGAGACAGCCATTTTTTCTAAAAGAGCCTTTGCACCAGCAGTATGTTTGAGAGGCAGGTGTCAGGCAGCCTGACAAATTAACTCAATTTCATAAAGTGAACTCAAGAAAGGTTAGGGAAGTCAACGTCCTTGACGCGTTCACAAATCGTTTTTGCCACCAGTCTTGTGATGTGGCTGAAAAAACGTTACTGTTGCTCCGTTCTGCCCGCCCTCGTACTAAAACAGAAATATCTTCTGAACACCTCTGCTGAACAGTGAAACTTCTAGCGTCAAACCATTTTATTTCCTCATTTAGCAGACTCTCCGATCCAGAGTGACTTACACAACTTACACTTGTCACATAATATCCACATTCATGCAGGTGGATATTTACTGAAGAAATTCAGGTTAAGTACCGTGGTCAAAAGTAAACACCAGTGTCCCATCTAAGAATTGAACCTACAACCTCGGATCTGCACTATTGCAAAAGAACAAACAGTGATTCTAGACCATTAGCTATGGGGGTATTATTGTATCAAAAATAAACAAATACACATGATCTACCACAAATAAAATAAGATCCACAAATAAATTGAACTGGTCCACAAATAAATGCAAATGTTCACAAATAAATTTCTGGTTCATAAATAAATGAAACTGATTAATAAATATGATTTTTTACTCACAAACAAATGTCTCTCGACATTGCTCATGGCTGTGCACTTGTGCAAGGCTAGGCGTATGTGGAATCGCTTGCATTTATTTGTGGATTTTTGAGACAATCCTCACAGCAAGATCCACAAATAGTCTACTCCAGCCAATTGTAAGACATCCTTTCGTTAACACCCACATTACTCCAGCGAATCACAGCAGGTGTCAGGCCAGGGTTCTGTGAACCTCTCTAGCCTCTTCCTTCCCTCAGTGACTACAGGAAGGCAGCCGCCACATCCAAATGCATTACAGTTATTTTTCATTTTATTTTAAGATTTTTCCCCTTTTCTCCCAATTTTGTAGCTAATTGGACCCTATGTAATTCAATCCCCCCATGTAGCAACCTCTAGAGAATCGCCGCTACTCAACGCTGTCAGCCGGTAGTAGGAAAGAGGGTGCCATATCCTCTTCAGGACCGGGGATCGAACCCCCGATCCTCGGGGCGCAACTGCACCTTTACCGCTACACCGCCGCGGTGGCCATAAATGCATTAGTTATATGAAAAACACACAATCTGTGCCAAAGTACTGCTATTTAACTGAATAAAACAAAGACCCACCGTGTGCAGAAGGGCAATCCTTCTAAGAATTAGCAAACTACAAGAGAAATACCTAGCTACTGTTTGTAGCCTTGGAGGCAGCAGCTGCCTTCCAGTAGTCACTGAGGGAAGGAAAGTACCTTGGGCACCTCTGTAGCAAGTAGCGAGCATAGACTGTAGCGAGCGACAAGATAGCCTCTCGATCGGGAATATAGCTGTAGGCCCTGCATAAAAACAAATATTTAAAACATAACTATAGATGGAGCTAGTGTCATTATAGTGCTGAAGGCAACGATAGGTAGTTTGAACCACAGCTTGACACACTAGCGTTACCTAGCTAGCTACTGCTGGCTAACTATCTACGTCAGCAAGATGTTATTTGCGGTATTATCTAATATCTTGTAGGCTACAATGCCATTAGTACTCCAGAGAAGCTGACTAAAAAAAACGTATGAGACAAACATGGCCGTGTGAACAGACTTGCCCATGCTATAAAAGGGTAAACAATCCTGACACCAGTCTGCAGCTAGCTAGTTACAACTTAATTTGCATACTTATTGAATGCAGTCCTAGCTGAAGTTACGTCTCACAATTGAAATGCCACAAATAACATATTGCTGCCATAGATATTTATCCAGCAGTAGCTAGCTAATGTTATAGAGTGTCAAGCTGTGATTCAAACTATCTATTGTTGCCTTCAGCACTATAATGACATTAGCAGCCATCTATGTTTTAAAACTAGTGCTTGTGCAGGGCCTACAGCCATTACAGCCATTACAGCCATCATCCTGTTCAAGTGGCTATCTTGCTGCTTCCCACAGTCTATGGCTGTGTCCGAATCAATGCCCGTCTAGTTGAGTATGCTAGTTGAGTATGCTAGATGAGTACACTGGATGAGAACGATAAGTGGGTGAAATGTTCTCTAAATGTAGTGTACTTAAAATCCATGAATGATATACTTATCTCTGGGTTATTGCTGATAATAGTATGGAGGATATTGTTTGCATACTGCATGTCACTAAACATGCAGTAAGCAGTATACAGTATGCTAGTTCACAGTGCACAGGATGCAGTAGATAGGGCTCTGATTCTAACACAAAAAGCTTGCTACTCACTGGAGTTTTTTTTTTACTGGAGTAGGCTCAGTTAAAAAAAACCTATTTGTGGATTTATTTGCACATCTTGCTGTGGATTGTCTCAAAAATCCACAAATAAATGTGATTCCACACATGCCAACCATTGCGTAAGTGCACAGTCATTGGCTTGGAAGACATTTGTTTGTGAGTGCAAAACAATTGTGAATCAGTTAAATTTATTTGTGAACCAGTTACCTTTATTTGTGAACAAGTTACATGTATTTGTGAATCAGTTTTATGTATTTGTGAATATCATTTTAATTGTGAAAGGTTCATCCTATGTATTTGTTTATTTTTGAGACAATAATACCCCCATAATTAGCGGCTTAGTTAGCAGCTTTGCTTACCAAGTCCATGCTACTGAAATTGACATCGTATTTTCCCCCATTCATCTGCCACAATTTAAATTTAAATATAAAAATTAACTCACATGCTACAGAAAGTATAAAAAGAACCAGAGAGGCTACTGCAGAGGAACAGATACAAATCCAAACGGGCTTACATATCAGAATGCATTAACAAGCTTGGTTCCCATTGAAGCAATGATTACTGTTATGAAATGAGTAAAAAAAGATATACTCACATATAGAAAATTCTTATTTCTGACAGCAAAGATTTGCTATTTCACAGTGCATAACTACCAAATTGGACTGGAACAACAGAGGTCATAACACAATAATAACAATAATATCAGTGTACACTGCTAGAGATGGTGCTTTGAAAATTAGATCCATAGCACCTGCTGTGTCAGATTCAATACACCTGACTGTCCGTATATACGGTCAGCGCACAGCGTGTGCTAATGTTCAAGCATAGGGACAGCTGTAAATCGCCTGGCAAGGTCTTGCTTCTGAAGGTCGCGTCACCTTGGTGAAGGTAAAAAAAAGAAAAGAATAAGCAAAGCTTTATGACATGACATCAAAGCTGAGTGATGTGCAGATGTGATCCTTCTGCCTCTGTGGACAAGGAAGCAGCTGATTATTCTTCTCATATGGCTCCGAGTTCATCTTCCCCCGAGATTTGGATTACGTTGACAGGTTATTTCGCTGGTGTTTCTTACAACCAACCTACCCAGTATTTTGCACTTCCAGCATGACAAGATGCTGGGCTGCAAATTATTATCTGAACAGGACTCAAGGTGGGGCACGGCTGTTATGCCTAATAGCAACGTATCGTGTTTCAAGTGTAGACCTACCTGAAAAATCTAAAAGTAAATACATTGCTTCAAGAATGTACAGGCAGGAACATGGGGTTCAGCCTTTAATTAGTAGTTAAATCAAAACGTAGGTTATCATAAACAGAGCTTCTGATATCAAACAAGCCTGTCAAACCCCACGCAACTGGCTGAATTCGCATCACCGTTTGCATCAACAACTTCCTGCGGTGCTACTGTGTGGCACAACTTTCAGCAATACAACAGAACAAAAGGGAAGGAACGTCTGCATTACTAAATTCAAGATCTGCAAAAAGACAGCGACATCGAGGCAGACAATCCCCAAGGAGCGACTGGTGACCAAACCGAGGCCTGCGCTTCCAACGGTTCGTTCCAAAAGAGTCATACGGCGAATAAAACAAGACTGAAATTGTGCGAGTAGAATCTCAGCATCCCAGGCGGATAGCCATGGCAAAGGTGGATGCACACGAATCTACTTGTCCCCTATAATTGCTTCTGACAGTGCATATCGCAAGTGTACAATGCAAATATATGCGGTTTAAAATACAACTGTGGAAGATATGCGGCGACGCGTCATAAGGGAAATGCAAGGAGTGGGTGGACAGACTAGCAGGTAGATCTTTGCGGAGACTCCGCATTATGAAGTAATCTGGCTACAGCACTCGTAAAGCACCGCTCTCCGCCCTCTAGCATCCATAGTCCGGTTTGCTTATCTGAAACAGACACCGCCTATGCGCGCGTAGTCTGCTTCGGAACAGCGTGATGACACAATTAAAGACAAATCTCAGAGGCCTCGGCGCCTTGCTGCAAAAAATTCCACCTGTCGCCCGACAAGAATCTTGTAATGACGAGGTTACAGCGCATCTACATGTTTTATCTTCGGACAAACAGAAATTCTGAGTGTCCGCTACTCGTGCAAGGGAGACAGCATCATCTGCTTCGCTCCGCAAAAAAAAACATCCATCGTGGTCACTCAGGTCGCCAGCAATGAAACTAAATCCCCATGTAGGCTACACGGATTGCGCTTGTTACGGTTTTAATGTAAAATGTGTGTGTATTTTTTATTCAGTCATTATACATCGATTAACCGCTGAACTGGCATGATTTCCAACTATAATTTTACCACAACACAGACAGCACTGTTCCCTTAGACATACATCTGTTATTTTTTTTATAATACAAATGTGGGTTTTTTTCACCAGATAATTAACTTAATGGCAGACATTCGCATAGCCTACAGTGTAGAAATGTATGTATCGTGCGTAGCAAGCACGCTACGTAGCCAGAAATATTGCGCTCACCAAAGGCTGCATCTCAGACTGAGCTGTCGGCACTTGGAATCTATCCATTTCCTCCATCATTTTGGCGGCGCGCTCCTTCTATCGACTTATACTCAACTGTATTCCTGATTCCCTTTAATTATATATAATATACACAAAGAGACAAATTAGATTAGTTTAAATATTATCTGGAATCGGCGATTCTCCTTTCAGCTTCATCCCAGCCAGCATCAGCGGTGACCAGGCAGTGACTCAACATCCCACTTCCGGGTCCGGAGCTCCAGTCTCACCACAGCCTGGCTTCAGTGTTTTACCAATCCGCGCGTTTAGCCTTTTTACTTATTCATGAGAGTACCACCCAATTAAACCCAACAACAACGGTGCTGGAAACAGCCTAATAATAATAATAATAATAATAATAATAATAATAATAATAATGAGCTTGGTATTTATTCTTCTTCTTCTTCTTCTTCTTATTATTATTAGCTTAAACCTGGTTCGATTTAACTTTCAAACGACACAGTATGTGCTATATGTATGAAATAGGTATTTCTGCAGCATTTCATAAACACATTTCAGATATCCACTAGCATTGTTCAAAACTGCATTCCTGTAACATTAAGTATTGTGTCCTCCCAGGCAAGCAACTGCTGTTCATACAACCAGAGCAAAGTTTGTGCTGACAATAAGTCTGCATTAACAACAACAGCATCATTAAACGTGTTATTTTCATAAATCAGAGATAAGATAATATCGTCTTTCCACCGTATAATTAGTTTTCGGACTAAATCAGACAGTTCAGAAATCCCTGGCATTGATTTGATTTTTTGATTAACCTTATTATATGCCCAATATAATAAAATAAGTTTTGTCCATAATTAAACTACACGAGTTTAATATCTCAGTGTGGCTCTCGAGATTCTGTCAGGATTTTCAGTCTTTGCCTGATGAGGTAGAGAATAGAGTGGTCTGCCATGGTTACCCATCTGCTTTGCCAATTAGGGATTCTGATACAGAATATTGTTCATTTGATTTAAGCTCCCCACAGGCATTGATACTGTCTAGCGGCATTTTAACACAACGTCACCTGACTCATAAACTCTATTGAGCGTCACCCACCGTCCCTTTCCTAAATTATTTAATGCACAGGCCTCTCTATTTGTTCCAAAGAGGACTGCCTGTGATTTGTGAGTGATTGCTGCCAGTGCCATGATATCCTTTCAGCCAGCCTCCTCCTTCTAAGAGCAACATACTCTCCTCATTAATGAATACGCTAGGCTATCTATCATACATATATTTTACTCAAGGCTTCAGAACATGAAGGGATATTGTTCAATAAAAGTGGTGGTATTAAGGGCTGGTGTGTTTGTCTGTGCCTTGAAGGGGCGGGGGCGGTGGAGTGTCTGCAGGTCGGTTGTGCTGGGCCGGTCTGGGTGAAAAAGTCAAGGGCCACTTTTTAGTCCCAGTCCGTCCCTGCCTCAACTGATAATGCATTTGGCCTACATGTGCACTTGCTGCATACAAATTGATTTTTTTTTTGATCGTGTTATGACTGACTAGTGTTAGCAGTTGTGCTAGCTAACGTCGTTAGAGTTGTTTGCTAGCTAACTAAAGTTTGCGCACTCGATCGCATTGCGACCGATAAAGTAACACTTAAACATCGTAAGCATGCATCCATATTTACAGTATGCAATCCAATTTAACACACTCCCTTCCCTTGGTGTCTTCTCTCGAGGGAGCTATATAGTGATCCAATTTGCTACGTGCAGCAAGCTAAATTAAAAGGTGCTCTGCAAGGGAGGGTTGACGAGAAACAAACAAAAAATAGTTGAAATGTGACCGCCACATAGTTCTGTGGTGACCGCCCACTTTTTCCATGCGGAGCATTGCATTGTGGGATTATCTTCTTGCTGGAAGCTTGCATTTTATAGACTTGGTGGAAGCGAGGAGATATAATTACTCCCTCCCCTTTTTTAAATTGGATCCGAATCACACTTGGTGTGGCTGCCATATTTCATCCTGGCATTTTGGGAATTCCCCCTTGAAGTAAGGGAAGGGAACGACAGGAAGAAAGGATACATTTTGAATACGAACGCAGCCCTACTCTTTGTGATAAGTGTCATGGGATTTTTAATGACCACAGTGAGTCAGGACCTCAGTTTAACGTCTCATCCAAAAGACAGCATTTTCTACAGCACAGCGTCCCCATCACTGGGGCTTATTTGACCAGCGGTAAGATTGCTCCCTACTGGCCCACCAACACCACTTCCAGAAGCAATTTATTTTACCCAGGAGATCTCACATACAAGAACTAACCAAACCCACACCTGCTTAGCTTCAGTCAGTCAGCAGGAGCAGATTGCACGGTGGTATGGCTGCAAGTACTGGAGCGGGACATATTACAAACTACTCTCTTTTTATTTTTGTTAATTCCATTAATTTAATTCCATTCCACATAATCGTAATCTTATCTTCAATCCAAACATTGCAACCATTGTCATATGTAAACTGAAATGTACAAAGTATTACTACTTCCTCACTAGTTTGGAAAGAGTTTTGCAGGGTTTATTTCGCAAACTGCTTGCAAAATGAGGGGAGAGGGCATATAGTAAACAGGGGTCTGTGTGGACAGGGGGCATGGAACAGGGATCATATTCGGTCATAGCCCTGGTCTTTTCGGGCACAATCAGAGTGACTGAGCAGCAGCAGAACACAAATTTTGTCAAATTTTTTCCATGTATGAAATGTCAGACTTTGACTAGAGCCCAATCAGTCTCTCTGCTTTAACAATGTAACATTTATTCAAGTGCTCAACATCCCTCACAACCAAAATCCAGTGAAAAGTTCTGTAGTTAGTGACCCCCCATCTATGCCACGGCTTTACGTTTGTGCACCACTACGTCGGTGAGACAAAACTGTACAGGATAGTCTGGCAGTGTGAGCTGTACAGCGATACTAAGATTTTGTTGGTCATGTTGTCGGAGCCCAGAATTAAGTGATCGCCATGTCTCAAGGACACCCCGTTTTCAGGTGGAATGGATGCCCCCAATCAGAGGCCACTACATGTGAAGCATCCGGCATACTTGACAGGGTGAGCCAGAGGTCAGTGAGTAATTCATCACTTTGTCATCATAAAATACAATAAAAAGGGTGGATTTTTTTAGATTTCACTTCCATGATTGTATTCAGACAATACGTGTGATGTTCTGTTGATGCCTTCCTTAGAGCAGAAAATGGTTTTAACAGCACAAGGACTGTAACAGCTGCCAAACATCTCGGCTATTCTCTTAATATCATCAGACGCAGCTTCAAAAGCAGCGGCATACTGCATAAAGCGCCATAGCGGTAAATCTCCTGATCACTTCCTCTAATGAAATCACACGTAGGCTTGTTATACGAGCACAGTATTTAGTAAACACTTGTGATCACATCATTTCTAAATGTATTCAAAATTGTATGCAAATCACTTCATGATCAAGGATATTATTGTTAACCTTTCTTTGCTATCCAGTTATTTCACATTACTTGCTTTTTATGACCAGCAGTTTATTAATTAAACACTAAAATCTTTACACAGTAACAAATTGACACAGAGAATTTATAGTGCATGTCAGGGATTGTTTTCATTACTCAAATCATTTCAAAGGGCTAAGAAGGATAATCTAATTTCCTTCCAAACCCAATCAAACATGCCTGTAAAATAATTATGGCATAGCTTATGCCTGTTGAATGATCTATGCAAGCTCCTGGGCTGGCTTGTTCCATCAGGATTTCTGAGTAAGTAGTGTGGATTCAGGAAGCCAATCATGGCCCACGGAAGGCGACTGCATTTGGAATGCCTTATGCATGGTGAAAGCACATGTCGATCCAGCTAAAAGCCACTCCCACATCTGCTCTTACTGACAATGTTGTCCCTTCAGTGCCTTTGTGTACAAAAGTAGCGCGAAGCTCTTTTCCTTAAAGAGTATTCAATGTTAAAAGCATACAGATAAGCAGTCAATGGTATTTCATAGCTTACAGTGAATCCGTCTCCTTCCTTTTGGCCAGGTGGAGACTCTTCTCCTGCCTGGCTCCCAGGTTGTGGAACAACCTCGCCCCTTCTAACAGGACTGTGGAGATGCTCCCCGGTTTTTTTTTTGCAAACTGAAAACTCATCTCTTCAAGCAACACCCTCACCCCTAACTCTACACACAGCAACTGACATGGTCCATCCAAACCTATACACTTGACTTATCGCTTACCCACTATAATAATGCCTTTCTCAACACCCAAAGCGCTTTACAATTATGAGGGGGAACTCACCTCAACCACGACCAATGTGTACCATCCACCTGGGTGATGCAGCGGCAGCCATTTTGCACCAGAATGCTCACCACATATCAGCTGAGGTGGAAAGGGAGAGAATCTTTTTTTTTGCCAATTAAACTGGGGCATGATTAGGTGGCAGACTGAATGAACCTGGGTTGGGAGTTTAGCCAGGACATCAGGGAAACCCTTACTCTTTGGCCCAACAACATCACTTCCAGCTGCAACTTCATTTTCCCAGAAGGTATCCCATCCAAGTACTAACCAAGCAGTTAATGGCCAAGAGGGGACCTAGAAATTGTCCCCTCTTGGTTTTCAGCTCCCCTCTTCGTGGATGTGTAATGATACCATGTTCCCCAGTTGGATAGGTAGCTTCAGCCATTCAGCAGGAGCAGATTGCATGGTGGTATGGCTGCTGTTGCTGTGCAACTATGCACTTGTGCTTGGTCTTTAGTGTTGTGTGATACTACAATGCATTCCTATTGCTAGCCTTGCATTCATTTGCCTTTTGATTTGTACTAAGCATATACTGTATGTACAGTATTTTCTGAAGTCTACTCTTTACTGTTAAAACACTTATAGTTTTGATGGCCTTTAGAGGTTAATCATTGACCCTGCCAGCGTTGAATGTTAACTTCTGATGCTGTACTACTTTATAAGTCTCTCTGGATAAAAGTGTCTGAATACCAGATTGCAAAGGAATCGTGGGTCCTGAGAGAGTTGTTCTGAAGAGTGGTAGTTGGGAGAACAGATCGTAACTGGCGCAGCCTACCTTTGTATCACTCCAGGGCAACTGTAAAACTGTGCATTTATTACTCACCACATCCCTGAGGCACAGTGAATAAATGCAAGGTAGACAGAGAAACGACTGAGAGAGATATAGAGATAGATAGATAGAGTTTGTGTGTGAGTGTGCGTGTTTGCCTATGTGTGTGTGTGTGTGTGTGTGTGTGTTTGTGTGTGTGTGTGTGTATATGTGAGAGTGTGTGTATGTTTGTGTGTGTATGTGAGTGTGTGTCAGTGTGTGAATGCGCGTGTATGTGTGTCTGCATGTGTGTGTACATGTGAGAGTGTGTGTATGTTTGTGTGTGTATGTGAGTGTGTGTCAGTGTGTGAATGCGCGTGTATGTGTGTCTGCATGTGTGTGTACATGTGAGAGTGTGTGTATGTTTGTGTGTGTGTGTGTGTGTCAGTGAGTGAGTGTGTGTATGTTTGTGTGTGTGTGTGTGTGTGTCAGTGAGTGAGTGTGTGTGTGTATGTGAGTGTGTGTCAGCGTGTGACTGAGTGTGTATGTGTGTGTGTGTGTGTGCTTGAGTGTGTATATGTGTGAGTGTGTGTGTGTGTGTGTGTGTGTGCTTGAGTGTGTATATGTGTGAGTGTGTGTGTGTGTGTGTGTATGCGTGAGTGTGTATATGTGTGTGTGTGAGCGTGCGTGCGTGCGTGTGTGTGTGTGAGAGTGAGTGTGTGAGTGTGTGTGTGTATGTGTGTGAGTGTGTGTGTGTGTGTGTGCGTGCGTGCGTGCGTGTGTGTGTGTGTGTGCACTCGTCTACCTATCCAACTGGGGAACATGGTATCATTACACATCCACGAAGAGGGGACCTGAAAACCAAAAAGGGACAATTTCTAGGTCCCCTCTTGGCAAATGCTTTAAATAATGTTAAAATTATGAGTAAACCCCCCCCGGTGACATTTTATGAAAATGGCCAAGACTGGACCTAATGTGTGTTAAGTGTGTAACTTCATTACTCAATGCTGCTCCTGTAGGCTGGAGATGGAATTTCAGACACTAACACACATCGTTTTAACACTCCTCCTCTGTTGTTAATGGCTTTGAGTCCCAGGGAGGTTGTCAGACTACAGGGGAGCCATCTGACTGAGGAACCACTGAATAAAATGTTAAGATTTTAATAGTAATAATACCACCCCTCAAAAGGTATATAGTAAAACTTTGACTTACCTGCTATTTAGTAAATACACTAACAATTTTACACATACAATATTCACAATTAAACTAAGGCAATGCACAATAAAGCTAAGGTAATTACTTATCTTGTTAACTTACGTAAATTATTAACACTGCTGCAGTGTTTTTCAGTACAATTATTATTTTTTAAATGAAACCAAAAATTGGGTTATAAGCACAGAAATAAATCAACATATAATCTTTATATGCTTATAATGCTTTTGAAATAAATCAGCAAATAATCCTGAGGCGATTGAGATTGTGAAAAAAGAACCAGGAAGCATTATAAGCATATATCCACAGTATATTATAAAGAAAATAAATATTAGAAATTATTTTTTTTAAATTGTTTGTTGAACTAATGCACAAGGCCATCATTTATTCTGATTAATAACAGCAGCTTTGCAAAAACAGACATAACAATCTCAATCTTTATCTCAGTGCTTATGATGAGTGGGCCAGCATTGCTCTGTTCCAACAAAGAGTGAGTTTGTATCTTTCTGAATCTGTACTGTCCAAGTGTGGAAAACCTTATAAGTGCTAATAACAGACTGTGACCCTGGTTTGGATGTGCTGTAGAATTATAAAAACTGAAATACAATTAGCAGTCAAGTCATTACAGTTGATTGATACTAGATACCAGCATAATAGATACTGAGTGTGAGGTCTAATACTCCCTGAAACCTTAATGAATTTAGAATATAAATATTATGATATCAACATATTGGGCTCTATTTTCGAGAATCAATGGTGTTTGGCAATGGGTGCACTGGCTGTGGCTACTGAATCTTCAGACTAAAAATTGTAACACACATGTAACACAATTGACTCCTAATTGTATTTCAGATTTTATAACTACAGTACATCCTAACCAGGGTCACAGTTTGTTGTTAGCCCAAATAAAGTTATCCATACTTTGGACTTGTGTCATGAACGTCCCCTGTTCGTTGGCTCATTGTGACATCTGTCCCCACACGGATGGCGATTGCCAATGTACATGCTTCAGTGCAAAAAAAACGCAATATAGAACAGTTAGAAACAGCCATTTATCATCTGCGTACAGCGATATAATATGGTCTGTATCCCCAATTTGAACTTCTTTTATATAATAGTGAGGTCTTACAGCTAGGGGTTCAATGACAAAAAGCAAGGAAGACAGAGCCAAACCCTGCCGATTTCCACATAATGGCTAATGTTCCAGTGGGGTTAAGTGAAAGTTTCAAGTTTATCTGTATAGCACATATCCATTCAACTGAATGCAATTCATAGAATGATGAGAAAAGAAAGATTGATTTGACAATACAATTAAAAAAGGGAGGAATTAAAATGAGAACATTTAAAAGACAATATAAAAGGAAATAAGATAAAAAACAATAAAACAGATAAAAGGCTATAGTGCATGAATAGATAGATAGCACCGGTTTTTGTACACCAGTCTCTCTGTACACCAGTGTCTCTGTACACCGGTGTCTCTGCACCCCAGTGTCTCTGTACCCCCGGTGTCTCTGTATTATTTTTATTTATTTCCCCATGGGTGGGAGCAGCGTACAAGCCTACACAGTTAAAATAAACTATTGGAATTATCTTTAATACATTTACTCCAATGTAAAAAAAAAAGTAGATACTGCCCTTTAATTTAGACTAGTAAAAAAACTAAAAATAAATAAATCAACAGTTCACCCACTGTTTTTTTTATGTTATAATTAGAAGTAGGACCTTGGATATTTGATAAATAATTAGAACTTTTTGATATTCCTGATAACTGAGGTTGATGTAAATTTGTTGATACTACAGTTTATTAAAGTTATCTTTATTTGGCCAGTCTGGCAGCTTAACCCTTGTGTGGTGTTCGTGTTTTTGTTACTCACACAGTGTCCGCGAGTCTGATGGACCCACAACATTATTGGGTTTTTAAAACAATAAAGCCATAACAATTTACATAAAAATACTTCACAAATATTGACTTTATCTCAATTACAAGCAATATAGACTGCATATATGGTTAATATTGACCATTTACATCTGCTAGATTGCATTTATCAATAAAAGTGATATTTGTTTTTTGTGAAAAAATTTGATTTTTGTGTCACAGAAAATGAGATATGGCCAATGAGTCTCAAGTTAAAAAAATAATAAATTATTTTGTGTTACATGTGTGTTACAATTTTTAGTCGGAGGATTCAATAGCCACAGCCAGTGAACCCATGTGCTGTGCCACTGACTGTGCCCATGCGCCAAACACCATTGATTCTGGAAAATAGAGCCCTACAGGTGCAGCTCAAAAAATTAGAATATCGTGAAAAAGTTCTAGATTTTTTTGTCACTCATGTCAGAAAGTGAAACTCATATATTATATAGATTCATTACACATAGAGTGAAATATTTCAAGCCTTTATTTCTTGTAATTTTGATGATTATGGCTTACAGCTAATGAAAACCCAAATTCAGTGTCTCAGAAAATTAGAATATTACATAAGATCAATAAAAAAGGATATTTTAAACAGAAATGTCAGCCTTCTGAAAAGTATGTTCATTTCTATGCACTCAATACATGGTTGGGGGTCCTTTTGCATGAATTACTGCATCAATGCGACGTGGCATGGAGGCAACCAGCCTGTGGCACTGCTGAGGTGTAATGGAAGCCCAGGTTGCTTTGATAGCGGCCTTCAGGTTGTCGGCATTGTTGGGTCTGGTGTTTCTCCTTCCTCTTGACAATACCCCATAGATTCTCTATGGGGTTCAGGTCAGGCGAGTTTGTTGGCCAATCAAGCACAGTAATACCATGGTCATTGAACCAGCTTTTGGTACTTTTGGCAGTGTGGGCAGGTGCCAAGTCCTGCTGGAAAATGAAATCAGCATCTCCATAAAGCTTGTCAGCAGAAGGAAGCATGAAGTGCTATAAAATTTCCTGGTAGATGGCTGCGTTGACTGTGGACTTCATAAAACACAGTGGACCAACATCAGCAGATGACATGGCACCCCAAATCATCTCTGACTGTGGAAACTTCACACTGGACTTCAAGCAACGTGGATTCTGTGCCTCTCCACTCTTCCTCCAGACTCTGGGACCTTGATTTCCAAATGAAATGCAAAATTTACTTTCATCTGAAAAGAGGACTTTGGACCACTGAGCAACAGTCCAGTTCTTTTTCTCCTCAGCCCAGGTAAGACGCTTCTGACGTTGTCTCTGGTTCAGGAGTGGCTTGACATGAGGAATGCGACATTTGTAGCCCATGTCCTGGATTTGTCTGTGCGTGGTGGCTCTTGATGCACTGACTCCAGCCTCAGTCCACTCCTTGTGAAGCTCCCCCAAATTCTTGAATGGATTTTCCTTGACAATCCTCTCAAGGCTGCGGTTATCCCTGTTGCTTGTGCACCTTTTCCTACCACACTTTTTCCTTCCACTCAACTTTCTATGAATATGCTTGGATACAGCACTCTGTGAACAACCAGCTTCTCTAGCAATGACCTTTCGTGGCTTACCTTCCTTGTGGAGGGTGTCAATGACTGTCTTCTGGACATCTGTCAAGTCAGCAGTCTTCCCCATGATTGTGTAGCCTACTGAACCAGACTGAGAGACCATTTAAAGGCTCAGGAAACCTTTGCAGGTGTTTTGAGTTAATTAGCTGATTAGAGTGTGACACCATGAGTTTCCAATATTGAACCTTTTCACAATATTCTAATTTTCTGAGACATTGAATTTGGGTTTTCATTAGCTGTAAGCCATAATCATCAAAATTACAAGAAATAAAGGCTTGAAATATTTCACTCTATGTGTAATGAATCTATATAATATATGAGTTTCACTTTCTGAAATGAGTGACACAAAATATTGAACTTTTTCACGATATTCTAATTTTTTGAGCTGCACCTGTATATGTTGATATCATAAAGTGTATATTCTAAATTCATTAAGGTTTGAGGGAGTATTAGACTTCAAACTCAGTATCTATTATGCAGTTTTGACCCATGTCATGTGACTTACTTTATGGCTATGCCTGCCTGCATATCTTGCAAGATACAGAGAAGGCTTTAATGGAGCATAATAGCGGTATCTATTTGCAGTTTTTTTATTGATATTGGAGCAAATATATTGAAGATAATTTGATTACTTTATCTTAAGCTGAAGATTAATACATTACGGATTAATATGATATGTGTACACATTAAGATGGAAAGAAATAGCATAGTCTACATTGCAGAAGTATGAGTACACAGTTTTTGAAACCATGTTTACATAATGTAAGGAATATAAACTGACTATTATTTTCTGCAGCTGTATCTGTTTTCATT